>OW240915.1:207845761-207856175 GCA_933207985.1 Pelobates cultripes | reverse complement strand
CCACATCCACACATCCACAAACAGACATACAGACATCCACAAACAGACATCCACATATCCACAAACAGACATCCACACATCCACAAACAGACATCCACAAATAGACATCCACAAACAGACATCCACACATCCACAAACAGACATCCACACATACACAGACATCCACAAACAGACATCCACAAACAGACATACATATATACAAATTAATAATAATATAAAAAAATTAACATTTCCCACCCACCCAGCATCCCTACCTTTCCCTGGGGTCCAGTGGGGCTGCAGTGAGGGCGGCTCTCTCCCTGTCACACGTGGAGAGGGAGCTGTGTGCTCTATGCTCCCTCTCGCCGCGCGGGATGTCTGCTGATGCTGGGAGCCGGAATATGACGTCATCAACCCGGCTCCCAGCAACAGCAGACATCCCGCGCGGCGAGAGGGAGCAGAGAGCACACAGCTCCCTCTCCGCGTGTGACAGGAAGAGAGCCGTTCACCGGGGGGCAATCCATCAGGTTGCCCCCCCATGACAGGGGAAACAAGGGGGGGCATTTGGGGGCGGCATTTTTTGCCGCCCCCTGAGTGCCTGCAGGGGGAACGGCGTTCCTGCTGTGAAAAAAGTGCAGGAACGCCGTTCCCACGCGTTCCTGCAGGACTCGAGCCCTGCTTTCTGTGCCAAAGTAGTGAGCAATGTTCCTAAATGGCAGAGAACTGAGCTGTGAGACTGCACTGGCATCATCTATACACCAAAATCACTTCATTAAATTAAAGTTGTATTGGTGACTACAGTGTCTCTTTAATTTACATAAACAAAAAGTGATTTGTAAATTAAAAAACATGTTTTTTGGGGTTTTTTTTTTAGCTATGGGCTTGTGCCTGCAGACCAATAATCATATAATTCTCCATAATTAGACCATTCTGGCCACTACTCTTTCGTCCTGTTGTGGTTTCTATTTATCTAAGAGATAATTTATACTATTATTAGCTTTCCTGATTTTCGATCCCTGCTTGTCTGACTATTCTTGTACTCTGTAATCCTTACTATGGCTTGTTTCTCAAATTTGTGCTCCTCTACTGTCCTGTGACCTCAGCCTGTGTGTTGATATTTTTTTTATCTGTCCCTGGCGCCAGCCTGGTCACTGTAAGAACTGGTACGCGCTTCTGTCCTCTCTCCTCTTTGAGTGTTTTAAGTGTAAACTTTAAGCACGTCCTGACAATGCCTTGATCTATAATAAGGACTCTCCTGTACTATAGAAATAAAGGTTCCGGTACTCTCCTTTACTATAGGAATAAAGGTTCCGCTACTCTCCTGTACTATAGTAATAAAGGTTCCGGTACTCTCTTATACTATAGAAATAAAGGTTCCGGTACTCTCCTATACTATAGGAATAAAGGTTCCGGTACTCTCCTATACTATAGGAATAAAGGTTCCGGTACTCTCCTATACTATAGGAATAAAGGTTCCGGTACTCTCCTGTACTATAGGATTAAAGGTTCCGGTACTCTCCTGTACTATAGAAATAAAGGTTCCGGTACTCTCCTATACTATAGGAATAAAGGTTCCGGTACTCTCCTATACTATAGGAATAAAGGTTCCGGTACTCTCCTGTACTATAGGAATAAAGGTTCCGGTACTCTCCTGTACTATAGGAATAAAGGTTCCTCTACTCTCCTATACTATAGGAATAAAGGTTCCGGTACTCTCCTGTACTATAGGAATAAAGGTTCCGGTACTCTCCTATACTATAGTAATAAAGGTTCCGGTACTCTCCTGTACTATAGGAATAAAGGTACCGGTACTCTCCTATACTATAGGAATAAAGGTTCCAGTACTCTCCTGTACTATAGCAATAAAGGTTCCGGTACTCTCCTGTACTATAGGAATAAAGGTACCGGTACTCTCCTGTACTATAGGAATAAAGGTTCCGGTACTCTCCTGTACTATAGGAATAAAGGTTCCGGTACTCTCCTATACTATAGGAATAAAGGTTCAGCTACTCTCCTATACTATAGGAATTAAGGTTCCGGTACTCTCCTATACTATAGGAATAAAGGTTCCGGTACTCTCCTGTACTATAGGAATAAAGATTCCAGTACTCTCCTGTACTATAGGAATAAAGGTTCCAGTACTCTCCTGTACTATAGGAATAAAGGTTCCGGTACTCTCCTATACTATAAGAATTAAGGTTCCGGTACTCTCCTATACTATAGGAATTAAGGTTCCGGTACTCTCCTGTACTATAGGAATAAAGGTTCCGGTACTCTCCTGTACTATAGGAATAAAGGTTCCGCTGCTCTCCTATAATATAGGAATAAAGGTTCCGGTACTCTCCTGTACTATAGGAATAAAGGTTCCGCTGCTCTCCTATAATATAGGAATAAAGGTTCCGGTACTCTCCTGTACTATAGGAATAAAGGTTCCGGTACTCTCCTATACTATAGGAATAAAGGTTCCGCTACTCTCCTGTACTATAGGAATAAAGGTTCCACTACTCTCCTATACTATAGGAATAAAGGTTCCGCTACTCTCCTGTACTATAGGAATAAAGGTTCCGGTACTCTCCTGTACTATAGGAATAAAGGTTCCGCTACTCTCCTATATTATAGTAATAAAGGTTCTGCTACTCTCCTATACTATAGGAATAAAGGTTCTGGTACTCTCCTGTACTATAGGAATAAAGGTTCCAGTACTCTCCTGTACTATAGGAATAAAGGTTCCGGTACTCTCCTATACTATAGGAATTAAGGTTCTGGTACTCTCCTGTACTATAGGAATAAAGGTTCCGGTACTCTCCTGTACTATAGGAATAAAGGTTCCGCTGCTCTCCTATAATATAGGAATAAAGGTTCCGGTACTCTCCTGTACTATAGGAATAAAGGTTCCGGTACTCTCCTATACTATAGGAATAAAGGTTTCGCTACTCTCCTGTACTATAGGAATAAAGGTTCCACTACTCTCCTATACTATAGGAATAAAGGTTCCGCTACTCTCCTATACTATAGGAATAAAGGTTCCGGTACTCTCCTGTACTATAGGAATAAAGGTTCCGGTACTCTCCTGTACTATAGGATTAAAGGTTCCGGTACTCTCCTGTACTATAGGAATAAAGGTTCCGGTACTCTCCTATACTATAGGAATAAAGGTTCCGCTACTCTCCTGTACTATAGGAATAAAGGTTCCACTACTCTCCTATACTATAGGAATAAAGGTTCCGCTACTCTCCTGTACTATAGGAATAAAGGTTCCACTACTCTCCTATACTATAGGAATAAAGGTTCCGCTACTCTCCTGTACTATAGGAATAAAGGTTCCGGTACTCTCCTGTACTATAGGAATAAAGGTTCCGCTACTCTCCTATATTATAGTAATAAAGGTTCTGCTACTCTCCTATACTATAGGAATAAAGGTTCTGGTACTCTCCTATATTATATTAATAAAAATTCTGGCACTCTCCTATAATATAAGAATAAAGGTTCCGCAACTCTCCTGTAATATAGTAATAAAGGTTCCGCTACTCTCCTATACTATAGGAATAAAGGTTCCAGTAATCTTCTATATTATAGTAATAAAGGTTCCACTACTCTCCTCACTGAGCAGTCTGTGTGTGTGTGTATGGACTCAGCAGTCTGTGTGTGTGTGTATGGACTCAGCAGTCTGTGTGTGTGTGTGTGTGTGTGTGTGTGGACTCGGCAGTCTATGCGTGTGTGTGTGTCTGTGTGTGTATGGACTCAGCAGTCTGTGTGTGTGTATGGACTCAGCAGTCTGTGTATGGACTCAGCAGTCTGTGTGTCTGTGTGTATGGACTCAGCAGTCTGTGTGTGTGTGTGTGTGTGGACTCAGCAGTCTGTGTGTGTGTGTGTGTGTGTGTGTGTGTGTGTATGGACCTTGCAGGAGTCTGTGCGTGTGTGGACTCGTGCAGTTTGTGTGTGGGAGTGTGTATGTATGGATTCAGCAGTTCGTGTGTGTATGAACTCAGCAGTCTGTGTGTGTGTATGGACTCAGCAGTCTGTGCGCGCGGTGTGTGTGTGTGTGTGTGTATGGACTCAGCAGTCTGTGTGTCTGTGTGTCTGTGTGTATGGACTCAGCAGTGTGTGTGTATGGACTCAGCAGTCTGTGTGTCTGTGTGTATGTGTGTATGGACTCAGCAGTCTGTGCGTGTGGACTCAGCCGTCTGTGTGTCTGTGTGTGTGTGTTTGAACTCAGCAGTCTGTGTGTGTGTGTGTATGAACTCAGCAGTCTATGCGTGTGTGTCTGTGTGTGTATGGACTCAGCAGTCTGTGTGTGTGTGCGCATGGACTCAGCAGTCTGTGTGTGTGTGTATGGACTCAGCAGTCTGTGTGTGTGCGTGGACTCAGCAGTCTGTGTGTGTGTATGGACTCAGCAGTCTGTGTGTGTGAATGGACTCGGCAGTCTGTGTGTTTATGGACGTGTGTATGGACTCAGCAGTCTTTGAGTGTGTCTGTGTGTGTATGGACTCAGCAGTCTGTATTTGTGTATGGACTCAGCTGTCTGTGTTTGTGTGTCTGTGTGTGTGTGTATGGACTCAGCAGTCTGTGTATGTGTGTGTGTGTATATGGACTCAGCAGTCTGTGTGTGTATTTGGACTCAGCAGTCTGTGTGTGTGTATGGATTCAGCAATCTGTATTTCTGTGTGTATGGACTCAGCAGTGTGTGTTTATGGACTCAGCAGTCAGTGTGTAAGTGTATAAATCAGCCTGTGTGCATTCAGCAATGCCTGTGTGCATTCAGGAGTCTGTGTGCATTCAGAAATCTGTGTGTGTGTGTATTCAGCAGTCTCTCGGTGTTCGTATTCAGTGTACTGTGTGTATGTACTCAGCAGTCTATCAATAATTTACATTTTTATTCCTGTGAGTTGTTGTGTAGGAAGGGCCCCAGTGCACTGCTTTGCCCGGGGCCCTTAACACTGTTAAGATGGTACTGCTTGTGTGTGTCAGTGAGCTTCTATTTAGTGAGCATGTGTGTGTCAGTGAGCTTGTCTTTAGTGGGCTTGTGTGTGTCCCTGAACTTCTTTGGTACTCTCCTATATTATAGGAATAAAGGTTCCGGTACTCTCCAATACTATAGTAATAAAGGTTCCGGTACTCTCCTGTACTCTAGGAATAAAGGTTCCGGTACTCTCCTATACTATAGGAATAAAGGTTCCGGTACTCTCCTATACTATAGGAATAAATGTTCCGGTACTCTCCTATACTATATGAATAAAGGTTCCAGTACTCTCCTATACTATAGGAATAAAGGTTCCGGTACTCTCCTATACTATAGGAATAAAGGTTCCAGTACTCTCCTATACTATATGAATAAAGGTTCCAGTACTCTCTTATACTATAGGAATAAAGGATTCCGGTACTCTCCTGTACTATAGGAATAAAGGTTCCGCTGCTCTCCTATAATATAGGAATAAAGGTTCCGGTACTCTCCTATACTATAGGAATAAAGGATTCCGGTACTCTCCTGTACTATAGGAATAAAGGTTCCGCTGCTCTCCTATAATATAGGAATAAAGGTTCCGGTACTCTCCTATACTATAGGAATAAAGGTTCCGGTACTCTCCTATACTATAGGAATAAAGGTTCCGGTACTCTCCTATACTATAGGAATAAAGGTTCCGGTACTCTCCTGTACTATAGGATTAAAGGTTCCGGTACTCTCCTGTACTATAGTAATAAAGGTTCCGGTACTCTCTTATACTATAGAAATAAAGGTTCCGGTACTCTCCTATACTATAGGAATAAAGGTTCCGGTACTCTCCTATACTATAGGAATAAAGGTTCCGGTACTCTCCTATACTATAGGAATAAAGGTTCCGGTACTCTCCTATACTATAGGAATAAAGGTTCCGGTACTCTCCTGTACTATAGGAATAAAGGTTCCGGTACTCTCCTGTACTATAGGAATAAAGGTTCCGGTACTCTCCTGTACTATAGGAATAAAGGTTCCGCTACTCTCCTATACTATAGGAATAAAGGTTCCGCTACTCTCCTATACTATAGGAATAAAGGTTCCGCTACTCTCCTATATTATAGGAATAAAGGTTCCGCTACTCTCCTATACTTTTTAATGTGACATTAGTGACTTTTCTTACCGTGTACATAATGCATACCTCACAGGTTGCTGGTTTGGTGGGACCATCCTGATCTCGAGCCCCTGTCCTGCTATCACAGGTTTGTTCCGTGGTGTCCCATATTGCGGGACAGCAGGGAGATGTCCCTAATCAATGCACGCTATATAAACTCAGATTTGTCACTGCCCTGAATGAGTGGGGTCACTTTAGTATTTTGCTGCAGCTGACGCCCAGGTAATTATTTCTGGCAATAATCTTTTAATATCACAATTCTCTCATTGTTATCCATACCCCCAGCACTTTGACTATTAACAAGTACCTTAAACTATATCTCATATATTTAATGTATAGGTAGCCTTGCTCCTAGGGCAGTCCCAGGGGTTATAGGGTAATAATACATGTTAAGTAACATTGCTGGGGTAGGGTGTGTCAGCACTGAGTGAAATCACTGCATAAATTTGTTAATTCCAGGGTTTGTGTAAGATTAGCCAGCAGCCAGAGCTGTCACATGGACAGGTGGCCCAAGGACTACATTTCCCGTGATGCTCCGCGCCGAGCAGAGCGGATATCCGGCGCAGTCTCTGGCTGACGTGTCCTTGCTGGCGGGTTTAGAGTAGCTGTTGGAGCTGGGACATTCAGTGAGCTGGATACCGGCACGGTGAGAGCGGGGGAGCAGGGCTCTGCTATGGAGCGGGGAGGGGGGGGTCTCTCCTGGGGGAATGGCACTGATATATAGGGACAGAGAGCCATAGGGGACACTTATTGGTGTTACACCTCAGCCAGGGCTCATACAGCCAGGGCCTGCAGGAGCTCTGTTACAATGTATCTATTAATGGAATCCTATAATGTGTAGTCCCTGTCCCTGCTCTCTGTATTCTGTGGGTGGAGGGGTCAGCCATTGTTCCATTCTGTGACAGACAGCCCAGGGGTTCTCCAGTTTAGATGTATAACATGTCACTCAGATACTGCTTTATAAAGGAGTTTGTCATGTGGAGATATTGAGATCTCTTTATAAGGCAGTCATGGTATCTCCTCTGTGGGGTATAGGACCCTTTCATCTCTAAGTGACTGTATGAGTAAAAACAAAAAAATGGTTGGGGTGTGTGTGTATATATCTTAAATTGTATTTAATTTTTTTTAAATAGGTCATCTTTTTGGGTCCCCCCCCAAGATGAACAGCCAATAGTCACTGGTACACTTGTGCTTTACACACACCACCTGGGGGTGATTCAAACCTAAGAGCTGATAACATTGCCTGTCCAAGAGTGACACATCAGCGTTACATTGGAATGATGATGCTGCAGAGCAGGGGGTCCCTATTTAAAATCGCAGCTTTTGGGATTGAATTATTTATATATTTATATTTTTTTTTTATGGAGGCCTGGATCCTTGGTTGGACACCCTGTAAACTATCAAGAATTCTTAGATGCTTTATTAAGTGTTTTTTTTTTTTTTTCACCCCCCCTCCCCCAAACACACACCTTCTTATTTGAGGAATGCTAACCTTTTAAGCAGACATGTAATAACATTCTGACCATGTTTATTTGTGATTTCTTGCAGATGAGGGTGTTGTTTCTTGCGTTTTTGGGTCTCCTGGTAGTTGTCCAGTGTGAAGAAGGAGCCAGGTTACTGGCTTCAAAGTCTCTTCTCAATAGATATGCTGTAGAAGGGAAAGACTTGACTCTGCAATATAATATCTACAATGTTGGATCCAGGTATGGACAATTTATTATTCATAACAACTGCAATCCTAACACAGAAAATTGTCAGATTTATACATTTTATGTGCTAATCATGTGGCGAACATGAAGCAATAATGTAGTGACCTTGTTATGATTCCTTTAGATCTTACTCTAGGAGACGGTTCACCAAACTCTGGTCCTCCCAGATGTTGCTGAACTACAACACCCATGATTCTTTGATGGAAGTAAATTGCTAGAGAATCATGGGAGTCATAGATAAGCAACATCTGGAGGAGCACAGTTTGGAGAAGCCTGCTCTAGGATAAAGATTGGTAACGTTGGCATCCTGGATGTGTATTTGAAATACTACACTACGCTCAACCAGCTTTTATATTGACTGCATCATGGGTAATATAGTTTAGACCAAGCATAAGCAACCTTCGGCACTGCAGATGTTTTGAACTACACCTCTCATGCCAGCATTATGGGTGTAAGAGCATTATGGGGATGTAGTTCACTACATCTGGAGTGCTGAAGGTTGCCTACCACTGGTTTAGACACTGCAGGGTTATTTGCTAAAGTAAGAATTTAAAGTGATTTGTAAGGCCAGGGTACTTGATCAGGAGCAAATTGGCTATTTTGGCCCAAAATTTGAAAGTCACTTTCAGTTATTACTGTAGTGAATAACTCTGCTGATGTGACAAGAGGCGTGTTCTAGAAGGTTATAGATTGCTAGATAGTACACATTCAAAGCTGTCAAAGTTCTAGTGACAGTAGAATTTAGCAGGATTATTTGAAGGTGCACTAGCGTTGCGAATACAAAAAGTTTACTTACCGTTCAGGACTGCTTACCTTTACTCTCCCAGCAATGTCACGGGTAGACAGGGTCACTTTTGTGATGGGCTAGTCCAGTACTCCTCGTAGCAGTGTGGACCTAATGCGCATGCACAAGGGAGTGCAGAGCGTGCATTCAAACATTTCCGTGGGAAAGCATTGAATTAATGTTAGTTGTCGAGGATTCAAGTTAAATTCGCTCTGCTTCCAGTTTGACTCTTTTGGTCTAAAATTTGAATTTCTCTTTGAATTCGTTACAATTTTCACATTTATAAATTAACCCTGTGTGCTAGAAGCATTAGCCTTAGGGCTTGGTATCTTCAGACTCAAATGTTAATGCTACCGTAATATCCCACTACATATTCTCCGTACAGCGATACATTCTTACAACTGTTCTATATCACCTGTGTTGTTTGTTTTGTGGGGTTTTTTTTGTTTTGTTTTTCCTCTTTTATACACTGGACACTGCATGCCATTAAAGGAACAACATGAGCTCATAGGAATAACAGAGGGCAGGAGTGGTACAGGCTTTTCTTGTCTTCTGGGTTTGAACCATTTTTTCTATCAGTTTAATACCAAATTTGGTCCCCTGGCACCTGACACAACTTTCTCATTGATCCTGTCGTATGAGGAATGTTTGTTGGGTGGCCAGTGATGGGACAAGATAAGCAAAATAATGCTCTCAGCCTAACACCCCCTTCTTTCTGTTTGCAGTGCTGCCTTAGAAGTGGAGCTGTCAGATGATTCCTTCCCTCCTGAAGACTTTGGAATAGTGTCCGGTATGCTGAATGTTAAATGGGACAGAATTGCACCGTATCTTTTTTTTTAACTTTTTTTTTTGTGTGTGTGTGTTTGTCTCTTGGAATGACAGGCATTTTCAGTGACTTTATGTAAAAGCATTATGTAGCACTGTAAGAGAACTTTAAATAGACAAATATGGAAAAGTTGTGATGTGTGTGTGTGCACTATACTAGGTTGCGCTTAACAGTAATAAATGTGTACTAGTCAAACAATACACCTACACCCCATAAACAAAAGGTCCAAATTGTTGTTGTGCCTTGTTCTTTTAACTAGTCTAAAGTAGGTCCTTATGGGAAGTAACTTCTTACAAGATGGTCATTTTAGTAATGGCAGTTTTCCTCAATAAGTCAACCTATGGAATAGGTAACGAAAACAAACACAAAATATATCTCTGATGGTGTAGTAATTTCAATATGTGTCGTATTTGTATAAAGAGAAACCGAAATGCACTCCGAAATAAAGAACTATCAACTAACTTAAGGCCAACAGCATGTAGTGATCCATTCCTCGCTTAGGAAATGGTAGAAATGTACACATTCAGAGCAGGCCGCGTGGAGAGGTGTGATCTTGACCATAGATTGATGAGGCATCTTATCAGTGATATGTGGAGATAAGTACACAAATGAAATAGCGCTAGTGTAGTATTTTAATATGTGATGGTCTAGGTGAAAAGTCACACACTTCCAGTCAGTATGAAGAAACCAGCATGGATCGGTATATTACTTTGATGGGAAAACTAGTGTGAAGTGTCCCTTTATGTTGTAACTGTACCTGAAGTGCACATAGTGCTCTTAGTATCTGAATGCTGTAGCTTGGCATTTGAAAGTATAATTCTGGCTATTGGGTCCTTAACCAGCATTTATGCAGTGCAAGCAACGTATCCCACACCGTGGTACTGAGACCACTGAAAGCTGGCTATTTTAACTTCACATCTGCCACAGTCGCCTACCTGGCCCAGGAAGGAGCACAAGTAGTGGTGAGTAATCTGATATACATTGGAAATATCTGACATTTTTTTGATTA
>OW240915.1:207640033-207845661 GCA_933207985.1 Pelobates cultripes | reverse complement strand
AGTCTGTGTGTCTGTATGAACTCAGCAGTCTGTGTGTCTGTATGAACTCAGCAGTATGTGTGTGTGTGTATGGACTCAGCAGTCTGTCTGTGTGTGTATGGACTCAGCAGTCTGTATTTGTGTATGAACTTAGCTGTCTGTGTTTGTGTGTATGGACTCAGCAGTCTGTGTATGCGTGTGTGTGTGTGTGTGTGTGTGTAAATGGACTCAGCAGTCTGTGTGTGTATTTTGACTCAGCAGTCTGTGTGTGTATGGACTCAGAAATCTGTATGTCTGTGTGTGTGTGTGTGTGTGTCTGTATGGACTCAGCAGTCTGTGTGTAAGTGTATAAATCAGCCTGTGTGCATTCAGCAACGCCTGTGTGCATTCAGGAGTCTGTGTGCATTCAGAAATCTGTGTGTGTGTGTATTCAGCAGTCTCTCGGTGTTCGTATTCAGTGTACTGTGTGTATGTACTCAGCAGTCTATCAATAATTTACATTTTTATTCCTGTGAGTTGTTGTGTAGGAAGGGCCCCAGTGCACTGCTTTGCCCGGGGCCCTTAGCACTGTTAAGATGGTACTGCTTGTGTGTGTCAGTGAGCTTCTTTTTAGTGAGCATGTGTGTGTCAGTGAGCTTGTCTTTAGTGAGCTTGTGTGTGTCCCTGAACTTCTTTGTAGTGAGTCTTGTATTTATACAAGTGAGTTTGTCTGTATTAAGCTTGTGTGTGAGTCAGAGTTTTTTGTCTGTCAGTGAGCCTATTTGCGCATGTCAGTGAGCTTGTGTGCTCACTGTACAATATATATATATATTGAATTGTAGGAATGGCATACACAGTCTGTGTGTGTGTGTGTGTGTGTGTATGGACTCAGCAGTCTGTGTGTATGGACTCAGCAGTCTGTGTGTGTCTGGACTCAGCAGTCTGTGTGTGAATGGACTCAACAGTCTGTGTGTGTGTGTGTGTGTGTATGGACTCAGCATTTTTTCCAGGGCTGCTTTGGATTCCCAGTTTGGCTCTGCCAGCGAGTGCGCTTTACCGCTGAATCATCTGTGTGAGCTGCCGCACACTTTAGCCCTGTTACATGCGTCTGGGAGCTGCTGTTGACAGGTACGAGTAGTCTAGAGATTGGGACATGGGGTTTGTGCTCAGCTATCTATATAATACTATAGTGCTGTTCTATGTATAATACAGATCTGTGTGTGTATAATATCCCGGGATAGTCAGTGCTTCCTGTATAGTGCTGCTCTTTGTATAAAACAGGTCTGTGTCTGTATAATATCCTGAAACAGTCAGTGTTCCCTGTATAGTGCTGCTCTCTGTCTTGGGATAGTATACACAAACAGACCTGTATTATACAGAGAGCAGCACTATACAGGGAGCACTGACTCTCCCGGGATATTATACACACAGCCATGTATTATACAGAGAGCAGCACTGTACAGGGACTGCTGACTGTCCCAATTTATTATACACACAACCCTGTATTATACAGAGAGCACTGACTGTCCAGGGATATTATACACAGACAGTAATTGATAGCTGTGCTGCAAAATGTCCTTGGAATTTTTTTTCAATTGTTGGCAACTATGGCACTGTATAAAGGGAAATGTGTTTGTTTTTAAATAATCCCTGGTGGAAAATAATGAATCCTCCACCAGGGATTATTAAAAAACAACAACACATTGTGTCAGGGGCGGGGCTTAACATGCGACAGGGGCGGGGTCAAACTGCGGTGAGGGCGGGGTTAAATGTGCCACCCTACTTTTGTCCCTGGCCCACCATGTGCCCCCCCAAAAAATGAATCCTAGAGACGCCACTGCACAACTGTATTCTGAATTCATTCATAAAAAATAAATGTAGTTTTTTTCATTGCTTTGCCTTTTTTCCCTTTTAATGGTTACTTTTTCTGACTTGATCTGTGGATCAATACTTCTATTATGTATATATTTTGAACTACACAGATTGGCCAATATTCACACCTTTTTGGTTTGATTACTCTCTGAATCAGGTTTTCAGGTATAAAATATTATTAAGCCTATGGCTAAACCAAATTTTCTCGCCATGCACAAGTCTGACGATAACATTCTAAATACACACAGGGACAGTATATTCAGCTCTTTAGTGACCTGTTCTTTACACATCAAGAGACTAGCAATTCAAAACGGATTTCTTTAACTGTTACCAAGAAAAAATTGGCTGGACTTTCAGCCTTTTTTTGCATCACCTGCTTTAAAAGATACTTGAAATGGCCTGTTTGAACCTACGTAACTATATGTGTTTGAGAACCATCATGGAGATTATAGACTATTATAGCAGAGGTAGCCATTTTTAAATTTAAGTAATTGTATCACTTTTAGAATGGCCATGCAATGTTTAAAGGACCACTCTAGGCACCCAGACCACTTCAGCTTAATGAAGTGGTCTGGGTACCAGGTCCAGCTAGGGTTAACCCATTTTTTCATAAACATAGCAGTTTCAGAGAAACTGCTATGTTTATGAATGGGTTAAGCCTTCCCCTATTTCCTCTAGTGGCTGTCTCCTTGACAGCTGCTAGAGGCGCTTGCGTGCTTCTCACTGTGATTTTCACAGTGAGAGCACGCAAGCGTCCATAGGAAAGCATTATGAATGCTTTCCTATGTGACCAGCTGAATGCGCGAGCAGCTCTTGCCGCGCATGCGCATTCAGCCGACAGGGAGGAGAAGACGAGGATCGGAGGAGGAGAGCTCTCCGCCCAGCGCTGGAAAAAGGTAAGTTTTTACCCCTTTCCCCTTTCCAGAGCCGGGCGGGAGGTGGACCCTGAGGGTGGGGGCACCCTCAGGGCACTATAGTGCCAGGAAAACGAGTATGTTTTCCTGGCACTATAGTGGTCCTTTAAACAAAAATAACTAAGAGCTGGAAAAAATCTACAACTGGATATAGTTAACTGTTTAAATATGAATGGTGTAAGATAGTTCTCTAGTCATCGCACATTGATGTTTAGTGAATAGATCCTTTGTGTTTGTAGGAGCAAAGGCTAACCCTAAAATAGCACAGGTAAGCAAATGTTATGGTTTCACCCCTTCACGACTCAGCCTTTTCGTTCCAAAATTCCATTTGTGATTCAAGCATTCTTTGTCACTTTGCTATGTGTTTTTTTCACCCTAATGTTAATGCTTTCTCATTAAAGGTACATTGTCATCCCCATAACAACTTACGCTCATTTATCCAGGTGCCTTTTTACCTTCAAAAGTTAAATAATTTGGCAACAGTTAAACCCTGAAGCTCGGGCTTCACCGACCAGCACGTCTGTTTCCTGGCTTTCCATTCCTCTACATTGCGGTACAAGAAGGGTTTACCTGGCAGCCACTGATGCTCTCAGCCTATCAAGAGGAAACCATTGAGAAACATAATGCAGCTGTGGATCTGGCAAAGTCACCACTACAAGTAAGTACCTAACAAACATACAATTTGTTATTTTCACTGGACATATCATTCATCATTTTAATTTATTTTTTACATATTTTAATGCATTATCAATATAATGCTTTTATTAACAGTGCCACTTCCAGGCTGGGATTTTCCATTAAAAAGGTATGACATAACTGGCCGTACAGAACCTGACAATGAGTGTGCAAAACTGTATAATCTTAACAACACTGAGTTATACCTCCATGTTCCAGTAAACAGTCTATTCAGCTCTATTACAGTATTTGGAATGTGTCCTACAGAAATGTCTTAAGATGACTTAATCACTTTTCACAATATTATCAAGTTGACTGGTAGATGTCACGGTGCCCAATCGGCACAGAGTGGCTGCACCTGATCGGTGCGCTCACACAGTGCCCGATCGGCACGCTGCAGGAGAGAGAGGTTACTCACCTAATCCGTGGTGCGTCTCCTTCCGAGCAGCATCTGGTGTAGCGATCGGATCCAGCGTTGTTGAGGACGCTGCAGCCCCGTGCTTCTAAATAGCGCTGCCCCCCCCCCCCCCCCCAATTTCATTTGGGACATAAACATGCTTGCGGCGTCACGTTTTCGATGCACAGACACGTTTTGAGGTCATAGTTCTCATTTTGATCTATAAGCAGGGTTTTGGGGTTATTTAAACCCAGACCTGCTAGTGTTCAGTGCCCTGTCATGGTTTTCATCACTTTGGTTATCCGAGAGCACGGTTGGTATATTGTCAGCCAAAATGCGTAAAACCTCTGAAAATTGCAGGACTGGCATTCTGTATTTGTGCTGACAGTTTTTATCAGTATTTTGCTGAGAATAGTTTTATATACATATGTATATGTTACCTTCTGGCAGAAGTGCTTACTTTATAACAACACTGGCGACATGACGACATTTTTAATCCCCATGAGAGCTAAATAATAATACAGTCAATGTATTTTGAGTCAATGCAGTAATATGAGAAAGCTTTTTAGTACTCAGAGGATGTAAGTAAAAAATGAATGCTTGTAGGATTAACCAAATTAATTTTGCTGTTACTTAGATCGATTGAGAATATACCACCTGTAAATATCTCTAATATGAACTATTCATTTTTATAACCAACTTTAATCTTAAAAATGCCTCACCTACTATATGTCTACCACTGGTAATGTAGTAATCATGGTATGGTTCTAATCTAGTATAAATATTCCACCTTCTAGCTAGCACAATTTGTTCCACCTTAATCCTTGTTTGTGATTATAGTTCTATCTATTAGCTGAGAATAATCTATTGCCTAGATTAGTGGTTCAAAACACAGCATTCAAGGCACAGCAATGGTCAAGGTTTTTTTAATATATCTGTAGGAATAGAATTAGGAGATGGGTTAATCATGGATTGCAGGTAGGCCTTGAGAACTGAGTCAGAAACCCCTGGCCTAGGTCACACCCCAATCCATTGAGCTCTATAAGGACACATCCTGGTTTTCACTTCGGTTTTGTCAGTCCATCTATTACTACAGAGATCAGCAAAATGAAGTTATTTAAAGGACCACTATAGACACCTAGATCACTCCAGCTCAATGAAGTGGTCTGGGTGCCAGATCCATCCTGTGTTAACCCTGCAGCTGTAAACATGGCAGTTTCAGAGAAACTGCCATGTTTACAATAGGGTTAATCCAGCCTCCAGTGGCTGTCTCATTGACAGCCACTAGAGATGCTTCCGCGCTTCTCACTGTGAAAATCACAGTGAGAAGACACTGACGTCCAATGCTTTCCTATGGATTGATTGAATGCGCGTGCGGGTCTTGCCGCGCATGTGCATTAGGCGGATGACGTTGGAAGAGGGAGGAGAGTCCCCAGCGCCGAGGAAGCCCGGCGCTGGAGAAAGGTAAGAGTTTAACCCTTTAGCCCCTCTTGGGACCATGTGGGTGGGGGGCACACAAAGACCCGATAGAGCCAGGAAAACGAGTTTGTTTTCCTGGCACTACAGTGGTCCTTTAACTAAGTCAGTGTAGTCCTTTTCTGGATGTTCCGGAGTTCAGGGATAACATGTAGATATTCAATGAAGAGGATAAATATGTTTCAGAAAGCAACTTCCCATGTGCTGTGTAGAGTTTCACATCCCTCTGTAGTCTTACTTGTGCCCTTTCAAATCTAGGTGGAGAAGGCAATGGCTTCTCATAAATTAGCATATTTTCTTTTATATATAATTCTTTGAATCAAAATGGTAATACCTTATGGTTTATAGTCCCTAGCTCCATCCTTGTTTTATCTGCACTGCATCTGTACTTGTTTAGCCCCCATCACTGTTAACTAGGCAATAACATTTATAATGCTTGACCACATGTGCTCATGGCAAGGATCTATCGCTTTAAATTAGGTAAACCACAGATGATTATCTGCATTCGCAAAAACTAACATTCCTATTGTCAGGGACAAGTACAACACCCCAATACTCAAAGTATGATGTCAGTAATCAAAGGCCCAATGGCACGATACGGACAGATATATAGAATTGTCAGGAGTCAAGGGAAACCATAAACCAGATAGACAATAAGCCAGAGCCAGGTCAAAGACTGCTGGTATGTCTTGAGAACCGGAAACCAAAATAGTCAAGTGGAAAGCCAAGTCACTAACAGTAATTCAAAGTAATATAAATGCGTTATTGGGTCAAGGTGAAACCACAACAGGGCACTGTTCACTTAAACTTTAGCAGTTTTTTTTTTAAATTCTTTATTTATAACAAGATCAGACACCACAGCAAAACATTCAACATATTGCAAGAGAAAACCAGTATCACAGTCAACAGTTGATATTGATTAAGAGCCAGCATTAGTAGATGACCTTACAACCGATCATGTTCATCGAATACAACATATGTCTTCCGACTATGAATTATCAGTTTACTGCAGCCTCCAATCTATTTTATATTAAGTAATAAACAAAATCCTGGCTGACCATGTGGCATGTGGCATGGTGGTATTTCGTGTCGTCTTTCAACCTTAACCTTTAATATGCCTTAGGAGTCTAGCCAATCTATCGAACGCATATCTAACGTACAAGGTTAACAATTGTGTAGTACCAGTTAACTAGCGATCCGCCTATAATCGCCCTGCAGCCCGCCCCAATCCAAAAGGCTCTAGTTAGCTAAGTGGTCACTGGAAAGTAGTCAGGATGAAAAAATAAGGGAAAGAGAAAAAAGAGATAAAAAGAAGTAAAAACAAGGGTAGATTAACCGTATGGAAAGCACCATGAGAGAAGAAGAGAAGAAGAGAAAGGGAGAGGGAGGGGGTATGATGGTGATATTCCGAAAATAGTGATGATGCCAGCTCAACCAGGCGGCCGGGCAGCTACAAGCCGGTAAATTCTAGGGATGGACCTCCGAGCCTGTGAGGAAAACTATAGACCGTAGATGTCTCAGTGGGAACCCAAAGGTCCAACTACAGAAGGGAGATATAAAGTTACTATCCATCCCAGAGTCAGTAGAGGCATGTCAGGGTACGTAGGAGACGAGCCCGCCCCCCTACGCCCTAATTGCCCACCCCGCTATCTATCCACGGGCCCCAATTTTTTTCCATTTTCTTCCTAGTGCCCCGGACCCGAGCAGTCAACTCGTCCTTGATGTATGTGTCCTTAATCTTTTGTATCACCACATCAAGAGAGGGGGTCTCTCCCTGTAGCCACACCTGGGCCAGGGCCCTCCTGGCAGCCAGGGTCACCTTATGAAGTAAATTTTGTTCCGATCTGGACCAGTTCTCCATAGACCTGGCCAGAAGGAACACCCAGGGGTCCGGCTTGACTACCCTACCAAAGATGTTCCCCAGTAGTTCGGCGACCTGGTTCCAAATTTTTTTTGCCTCTGGACAGACCCACCACATATGTATGTACGTCCCCTTCTGGCCGCATCCTCTCCAGCATATATCTGTAGCCATTTTATTCATCCTACAAAGCTTTGCCAGAGTAGCGTACCACCTGAACATAGTCTTATAGGATTGCTCCTGAAATGTAACACAAATAGAGGAGGTTGCTGCGGCTTCCCAGATTTCCTGCCATTCAACGCCTTCCAGTTCTTCATTCAGATCCAGTTCCCATTGAGTCGTGTAATGAAGCTCCCCCATTCCGATGTGGTCGTACTGAGGTGTGCGTATAGATTGATAATGAGGCCTTTCGGGAATTGTTCCTGAATGCACATCCTTTCGAAAAATGTAAGTGGGGTTAAGGCGCTTAGTTTAATCTGCGGGTTTTGGGCAAAGTCCCCTAGCTGGAGGTAGCGAAAAAAATCAGAGGGGCGAAGAGTAGCTCTGGTCTTCAATTCTTCAAAGGAAATAAGTGAGCCACCCTCATATAGATGATATAATCGTTGTATCCCTGTTCTCTCGATGCCCCTAAAGTTTCTGGCCTCCAATCCCGGGGTGAAGGCTCTATTCCTCAGGTAGGGGGCCAACGGGGACAGGTGGGTGGATAAACCATATTTGGTTGATGTCGCATCCCAAATTTTCAGGGAATTTGCAATGTTTGGGCAATCGATGCAGTTAGATGGTCTGTGGTCCCTAGGGACCCACATATAGAATTGAGGGACGTCAGGTCCCATGAGATTAGCCTCTAGGTCGACCCACTCCTCTCTTCCGGAGGAGCATGCCAGAGTGCTATTTGAGTTAGTTGGGACGCTAAATAATAGAAATAAAGATTAGAAAGACCTAAGCCGCCCCTTGTCTTTGCTCTATATAGAACGTTACGTGAAACTCTATGTTTCCTGTTTTGCCAGATAAATTTTCCAATGGCCTGCTGAAGGGCCCCTAGATCAGATTTAGACAGTCTGACCAGGAGAGCTTGGAATAGAAACAAGATCCTGGGGAGGATATTCATTTTCACTGAATGGATCCTACCTATCCAAGAAATCGGTTTGTCTATCCATTTCTCCATGTCTCCTATCAAGGTGCGGATCAAGAGGACATAATTTTGCTGAAATAATTGAGCAGGATCCGCTGTCAGCCGGACTTCCAAGTATTTTATATGGTTGTTTGCTATGTGAATCCGATAGGTGTCACCTATGTGGGTTACATCCGTATCAATCATGCTAATGGGAAGTGCGCTTGATTTAGTTAGGTTCACCCTATATCCGGCAAGTTCGCTATAGGCCTCCAACACTGTCGCCAGTGCCTGCATAGATTTTATCGGATCCGTCAGGGTCAGCAATATATCGTCGGCAAAGCCAGATACAACACATCGCTGATCCCTGATCGCGATCCCCTTTATTTCTGGGCTATTTCTAATGGTTTGTAATAGGGGCTCCAAAGAGAGTGCGAACAACAGAGGCGACAGCGGGCAGCCCTGCCTAGTTCCATTCCCCAAACTGAAAGGTTCCATCTTTGCGCCCGAAATCCTGACCCGAGCCGTAACATCTGAGTACATTGCCTTTATCGTAGTTATGAAGGGGTCTGGGATACCAAAATTTCGGAGGGTCTCGAACAAGTAAGGCCATTTTACCCTATCGAACTTTAGCTGTTTTATAGACTGTGAGGCTTGATTAACATAACCATGCCCCCAAAACATTATGGGTTGGTGATTTTGCCTGATTCAATTACTAGAGATGTCATGATGCTGGTGCGCCAACTCATAAAAAGGGGTGTGCGTGCAGCAGCTAGCATCATTAACGCACGAAAACTGCACGAAACTACAGGGGCTGGAACTATATCGGTCCACCGCATCACCATTCCTTACGACTGGCGGACCTGAAATGTACCCTCCAAACCATTTACACCTATTAGGAACACAGAATTCTCAGATTCCATGAAAACATAGAGAATTAGTTTTTTTGCCTAAAAATACATCTTGCAATATAACTGAGGAATGCTATGATGTATGAAACATATATTTCTATTACTTCTTGAGCAAAAGACCTCAATTACTTTTATCAGGATCAAAAAGTGTGCAAAAGTAGAGTAAATGCATGATACTCTATCCTTCTTGTGGGAAGTATTGTAAAGCCTGAAAGATGTGCATAACAAAGCAAATTAGTTAAATATATATTAACAAGGGTAATACTTCAGGAGATTATTGGCGCATACAGGTATGTGAGTATTACCTCTCTAAGTTAACGTTATCAACCTCTCAGCTCAACAATATGTCTCATAAGTCATTTTTTTGTGTGTTTGTTTTTTGTTTTCAAACTGAAGAATGTCAAGTAAAAGGGGATAAGGGAAAAACAGCTATTTCCTCGCTGTTAGGCTTCATTGTCATATCTCACAGTTAGGAGAAACCCTAGATCCCTTTCTTGGTTCACTAACAACAGGGTATTTTCTTTCCAAAGGCAGGAGGTAGAATCAGATCATTGTAAAATAGTCTGTGTTATTAGATGAATACTCTATATTATAACGTAAGGCATTGACATCAACATCAGATAACAGTATCATTAGCTCTACATAATGCATACTTTTTCAGTGCCTCGTTAGATTCTGCAGAGTGATTGTGCTTGCTCACAGCCACAGCATGTCACATGAGAAAGAAATATGGGCGATTTGGAAGAATGCAAAGGCATTCTGTTTGTCTGATCTGTTACTAAGCATCCAAATGCAAAATGCCTCTAACTTGGGCTAAGCTTTTATAATGATTTGTAGAGTCTGGTAAAGGCAAACATTTCCAAATCGTCTTTGTGAAAAGGAATGACAGCCACCAAGAAGTGACGAGAGGAGAACAGAAGAGTCCCAGAGATAAAAAGAGTGTTTAATATATGAGTGTTCTGCAGGCTTATATATATTCCTTCCATGACATGGTGCAATTCAGTTTATTGTGGCAAGCATGGTGACAGTTTGCATAAATTACAGGGAACTCATAAAGTTATTTATGTCGTAAACTGTATATAGGAATAACATCACCACGTAAAGTCATGAAATCCTGAATTTAACGTAAATACACCATATGAAAACCATTTACAAGGACATGGAAACTGTCTGTTGGTCTGCAAGGCTAAGACCTGGGGATGGATGGAATGTGTCAGTTAACAGGAGATATGGTAGAAATCCTTCTCTAGGAGGCTTCAAATGGAAATATGCACATTTTATGCAAGAACCACCTAAAAAAAGAATCCTTTAAAAACAAAATATAATAATCATTTTCATCTGGTGGAGATCCTGCAATAGCAGAAGCAGGCGTTTCCTCAAAGAAAAGTTTGATAACTACACTGAAAACAGTCAGTCCGAGAGAAATTATTGCAAGAAGAAAGAAAATTATCCTTGTTCACCCTTAAAAGGTGTTACTACTCTTAAAAACATACAGGTGTAGATAATGTTTTAGCTCCTACTAGATTTTCAATACATTTCCACACCTAATAACTTCAAAGACACTCCAGGCACCAAAACAACTTTATCTAAATTAAGTTTTTATGGTGCAAGAAGGCCCACAGAAGCACTCTTACCACAGAGGGTTAAACCATTCTCAAGTTTAAGCGTGGAATACCGCCGGGCAGGGGCACTGCTGATTGGCAGAGAACGGTCAGCTGACAATCAGTGACTCTTCATTCACTAAATTCACTTGGAAAGAAACGTATCTTTCTCAAGCCAGTTTTGTGAATGGGGAGTCACTTATTAGCTGAGAGCAACGGCTGACTGCCCTCAACCAATAATGGCCACCTACCTGACAGCAGTCCTGGACCTGAAATGTCTGAAGCCGGAATCCACATTGGTGGGAGTGGTCATCAGCACTGGAGGCAGTTTTGGTAACAGTAATATTGCCTCCGTGGATTGCCTGGCACCATAACAACTTAATTTTCATAAAGTGGTTGTTAATGCCTAGAGTGTCCCTTTAATGTTCTCTATGTTTACACATGAAGCCATTTGAATGTTGGTGAATATGCATTTTGTTAGTTATTTGCTTATTTGTAACTTATTTAATTTTTTTAATGAGCATTCATAATTTATTTTTTTAAATTACATCACTGTTTAGGGATTAAATCATCTTCATTCAACACAGATTAACCTCAATGACTATTCACTCAGGAAACCGAGGATTTATCGTCCTCTTAAATTTATTTACAAAACAAGGATACTAACAAATCATGTCACATGAACTGACTGATACCACCCAACACAATTTTTTCATCAGAGAACCAGACTTCTGAAATCAATACTGTAAAAAAGAGACGTGGAAAAAGAAATTGGTAAACTATTCAAAACAGGGGATTACAAATCCAGGAACAGGTTTTTCACCTGAATGATCTGCTTAACTAAATAAATTACTAAACAAGAAAATTCTCTTCAAGTTTCCTGGCTCAAGATATCATCTTCCCGGGGCGTGGCTAACCGCCGGACAAGATGGATGTCTAATCCTGAGCTCCGGCGCCCGGGCTAAGAATCCAATGCCATCCTAGCACACAGAAACGGGGAAAAGAGTGCAACAACAAGATGTCACAGCCTAAAGCGAGGAAGAATGCTTCCCGAGCGGAAAAAATGAATTTTTTTGGCCCCAAACCGAGTCAAGCCGTGAGTGACTCCCAGCTGCCTAATCAAGATGGCGACGAGGAGGCCGAACAAGGGGATCTTCCACAGCCTATTTCAGGCAAGGAGGAAATACTCACCCCGAGCCACCTCACGAAAGCAATGGATGCTTTATCCCACAAACTTATCACTGCATGGCAACACTCAATGGACTCCCTCCGCAAGGACGTCCAAGAACTAGGCCGCAGAACGGCACACATTGAAACCAAGATGGACGACTTCGCGACGGCCCACAACGACATGGCGGACCATGTGGATGTTATGGCGGACAAGATAACCCTCATGGAACACAAGCTAGCCGACCTAGAAGACCGATCGAGGAGAAACAATCTCCGGTTAAGAGGTGTGCCGGAATCAGTCTCACAAGCAGAGCTACCGGCCTATGTCAGAGGATTGATCCGAGCGTACGGCCCTGAGATACCATCCGACATGCTTTTGGTAGACCGAGCGCACAGGGTCCCGAAGCCGCGCCATATACCTGACACCACACCCAGGGATGTTCTAATCCGCATTCATTATTTTCATATCAAAGAACACATTCTCCGAGAAAGCAGAAACAGGAATGCGCCTCACGAGGACTTCCCTACGGTACAGCTATTTGCCGACCTCTCCGCTGCCACACTTAGACGTCGAAAGGAATTCGCCCCAATAACTGATGCTCTCCGCACCCATGGCATACGGTATAGATGGGGGTTCCCAACCAAGCTCCTTGCGCATAAAGATGGCAGCTTTAAAACCATTCTGTCGCCAGAAGATGGACTCAGGAAATTAAAAGCGTGGGGCATCACCACACAAGAGAATGCCGAAATGGACAATGCACGAGCGGGAAGACTCCGGCTGGAGTGGACGAAATCGCCCACCAAACGCATAACCGGGAGGGCCCTCCGCAAGTATTCTGAGCCTGATAGCTCACAGCATCACCACATATAGCCCCTACCCTCGGGCCCCTACGAACTTCTTAGATACAAACTTTATCCTCCCACATGAGTTGCATAAGCTATCTTGAAACCGGTGGGATTCGGGTCTCGGGTGCCTCGACCTGCCCGCCTCCCTCCTTGTGGGGGGGCCGGGTGGGGGGATGCACCCCGGGATCTGAACGGTTGAGTTACTTCAGTCGGGGGGGCTGGGGGAACTGGCCGCATAGCTATCTGGGAACTCTAATGTTTGCTATGTGACTGAGGTCTTAAGCTCCTGTTTGAATCTACAAAGGGTAAAACTTTATTCTCACACAAGAGATTTATAAGATAACTTGACACCGGTGGGTAATCCGGTCTCGGGCGCCTCGACCTGCCTGCCTTCCCCCTTTGGGGGGGCCGGGCGGGGGGATGCGTCCCGGGATCTGATCGGCTGTGATTCCTCAGTCGGTGGGGCGGGGGGAACTGGTCACATGGCCATCTGGGAACCTTATTGTCTACTGTGTCACTGAGATCCTGGACCCTTGTTTTTTAAATCTACAAATGGCATAACTTTATTCTCACATATGGGTTATACAAGCTAAATGGATGTGGGTGTGGACTCGGGTCTTGGGCGCCTCGGCCTGCCCGCCGCCCTCCTTGGAGGGAGCCGGGCGGGAGGACGCGTCCCGAGATCTAGTCTGATGTGCTACCTCGGCCCACGAGATTGGGAGACCTGGTCGCATGACTACCCACAATTCTGCTGCCTGTTGTGCCACTGGGATCCTGGGCCTCTATTTAGATCTGCTAGCGGCCGGTGGGCAGTTGGGGGGTGGCATTGGGGGGGAGACGGGTGGGGGGCGCCTTGGCCTCATCCTCTCCGCCTAGAGCGGGGCGGGGGACGCTGATGTGCTCGCGCTCAACTTGAGGGACCGAGATGGGGAGGTCATGAGAAACACTGAACCCAGAGTAGGTAACTTTGACCCCTGACCAGCTGCTTGTTGAAACGCCCCACCGCCCCGAGCTGCCACCTATGGACATTGCCAGCCACTCATAGACTCGAACAACCCTTTCTGTTCAAATCAAGTGTGATAACACTAAAGCCCGATAGCCACACGAATTGGAACTGATTGTTCCTACCCCATGGTGCGCAACGCACGCACCAAAATTCCCTTTGGGAACACATGTAAATACTCCTTCCCTAAGTTCACACCTAACCCTAACCTGCACCTACCCGTCCAAGTTCTGAAAACCCTCACACGGCCTTCAACTACCACCATATGCCGACCACATGCACATTATGTCATAACAGCCATTGCAATAGCAATACACTTATTCTTAAAAATTCATAAAAATACGCTCCATTAATGTACGCGGCCTAAACACGCCGCATAAGAGGAGAATCCTCCTAGACACAGCAAAAAAAGACAAAATAGATATCCTATGCATCCAAGAAACGCACTTCGTACATAACCGCATCCCCAATTTCGCGGCCAAGGACTATCCAACCCAATACCACTCATCACACACTTCTAAAGCTAAAGGAGTCTCAATACTACTACACAGCTCCCTCACGTTCGAATTATTGCAACTCAAGAAAGACACGGGAGGCAGATACATCATTCTACACTGCATTATTAACAATAAAACGTACACGATAGTAACAATCTATGGCACAAACTCCAACCAAAGAAACTTCCTACACCACGTACTATCTAAGATACCGACACCGCAATTGCCTCACTTGATACTGTGTGGAGACTTAAACCACGCTTTACACCCTCAACTGGACACGACAGTGCCCCCACACACACGGAGACACGCATCCCTCACACCCAAATGCAAGGCGCTTACCAAGCTACTTATGGAATATGACATTTATGATGCTTGGAGAACTAAACACCCTAACAGTCGAGAATACACCTATTTCTCACCCATGCACAAGACGTATTCTAGGATCGATCATGCTCTAGTAGCCCGCTCACTCTTACCCTCTATAAAAGATTGCCATATAGGAGACATAATATGGACAGATCACGCCCCAATAGACATAACCCTAATGGAAAGCTTCCCACACAGGGGCAGAACCGCATGGCGTCTGCCTGACTACCTTTTACAGAACCATGACTTCAAAACAACGCTGCAAACAGAAATTAGGTCATATTTTAACGCAAACGACACACAAGACATCTCCCCTGTGACACTGTGGCAAGCACATAAAGCTGTCCTAAGGGGCATCGCAATAAGCAAAGCAACCCACGTTAAAAAGACAGCATTACAAGAATACAATACACTACTTAAAACACTAAGAGATCAAACCAACGCACAACTTCTCAAACCAACAGAGGCAGGGTTGAAAGCTATATCGCAAACAAACAAGAAACTTAATGAATACCTACTAGCCAAGACAATGTCAGCATTGCAAAGGCTCCAGGCCCATACGTACTGCCGGGGTAATAAAGCGGGCAAAGCTCTGGCTTCCCTGCTGCGCCACAAACAAAGCCAATCTAAAATCCCATATCTAAACAAACCAGATGGCACAAAGGTTTTTGACCCACAAGACATTAATAATACCATGGCACTATACTACGCCTCGTTGTACAATCTCAATCAAGACCCCAAAACACATCAACCAACACATCAGGAAATAAAAAATTTTCTCTCACAGACCACACTTCCCACGCTAACTATAGACCAACAAGACATCTTACAAGCCAAAATCACCCTGACAGAAATCACAGAAGCCATCAAAGCCCTCCCACTGGGGAAATCACCCGGTCCAGATGGATTCACAAACACTTACTATAAAACCTACTCTGATCACCTAGGACCATATTTACTTAAAGCTCTGAACCACATCATAGACTCAGGAACTATAGCACCAGAAATGCTTCTAGCTCATATCGCAACCATACCCAAACCTGGTAAGCCTCCAACTGTACCTCAAAACATGAGACCCATATCCCTGCTCAATACGGACACAAAACTTCTCGCGAAAATATACGCGAACAGGGTATCGCGCATGCTTTCCTCCCTAGTGCACGAGGATCAAGTTGGGTTTGTTGCAGGCAGACAGGGAGCCGATGGCACAAGGAAATTGTTAGATCTGTTGTGGAGCGCGCGGAGGGGGAGGAAACCCAGTGCATTTCTGTCACTTGATGCTGAGAAAGCATTTGATAGGCTTCACTGGGGCTTCCTCTCGGCTGTCCTCGAAAAATTTAACTTCCCCCCGAGATTTATGTCCCTAGTCTCAGCATTGTACTCTAAACCGAGCGCCAGAGTAGCGAACAGCGGATTCACTTCCACAGAGTTCCCAATTACAAATGGAACGAGGCAGGGCTGCCCCCTGTCCCCCTTACTCTATGTCCTGGCACTGGAGCCTCTGGCACATCTCATACGCCACGACCCACATATCCGAGGAATTGAGGCAGGCAAAACTGAACATAAGATCACAATGTTTGCAGATGACATAATGATATCACTCACAAAACCACACACCTCACTGCCAAAGGTCGCAAACTACTTGCTGTCATATAGCACCTGTTCATATTACAAATTAAATGTCACCAAAACAAAAGCAATGCACCTTTTCATGCCAGACCAGACACTCAGCACTTTAAAACACACATATGCATACCAATGGGATAACAACAATCTTACATTCCTAGGCGTAGACTTCCCTACCAATCCTCAACATTTATTCCAAGCCAATTATGACGTGTTGGCCAAAGAAATTAAGCAAAGGTTATCTACCTGGCAAGGGAAATATGTTTCCTGGCTAGGCCGCATAGCAGCTACAAAAATGATTCTCTTACCCAAATTGCAATATCTATTCCGCACTCTTCCTATTGCACTCCCACCACATTACATCGAAGCCTTGCAAAAACTGTTCAATGACTATATTTGGAATTACAAAAAACCTAGGATAGCAGCCGCAACACTTTACAAACCCTTTAAAGAGGGAGGTCTGGCTGTCCCCAATATCGGCAAGTACTACATAGCATCACAACTGAACCCATTAATCTCCGCATGCTACACCAAGACCCGACCGACCTGGCTCAACATAGAAGCACAATTCACTGATAATCATGCACTCACAGAACTAATGTGGCTTCCACGGCACACAAGACCCAAACACAACCACATGCTACCTACCACGTCTCTAACTCTTGCTTTGTGGGACACATATCAGAAAAGGCACAAAGATTACCTCTCCATCTCGCTAACAACCCCTATTATGGCAATAGCGACTCTATTACCTACTTTCTCCGCGACCATATGGACCGCGTGCGGAATACACCAAGTACAACAACTCCTAGCTGGCCAAAAAATGCACACGTTCCAACATCTTCAAACCACATTTGGATTACCCAAATCCGCCTTTCTCACCTACCTCCAACTAAAGTCCTGGCTCACAAAGCAACTACCTATAACGACTTCTGCACAAGGCAAAACAACGCACCTACATACACTACATCTTACAGACCTTTGTATCCAACAAAAAACCCCCACCAAAGTCATTTCTACAATATATGCACTCCTCACAAGACAACTGCCCACTGGGAAACCCTCCTTTGTCAAAGCATGGGAGGCAGACTTCCAAAAGACACTGGACCAAAACCAGTGGACAAAAATTTACTTAGCAAACAAGACGCTCACCCTATGTAATGCACACATTGAACTAACCAGAAAGGTCCTCTACCGTTGGTATATGGTACCTGCAAAACTCAAACACATAGACCCAAACAAGTCAGACTTATGTTGGAGGTGTAAAATGGCCTCCGGAACTATGTACCACATATGGTGGACGTGCCAAAAAATCTCAAGGTTTTGGGAATCAGTGGGGCTAGTAATTAAAGACTCAACGACGGTAACAATCCCATTAAGCCCGGAGATATATCTTCTCCAACTCCTTCCAATCGACATGACAAAAGCTGCAAAATACTTAACTTACCACGTATTAGTAGCAGCTCTATCTACCATCAGTAGAGCTTGGCTCTCTGAAGCTCCCCCTGACATAACTTCTTGCATCCAGATAATCCAAACCACCAAGACATATGAAATTATGGCTAGACAAACTAGACCCCTCAAACCGTTCTGGAGGGAAGCTTGGAAGCTTTGGGACTCAGGCCTACTCAAACAAGAAACCCTGTCTATGTCTAGAGCCACACGCTCCCCACCCACACATCAGGGGATCAAGGCCACCTAAGGCTACCTAAGGAATAATACAGCTAAACGCACCACACACCTCAACCACACGGCATATGGAGATCGAAAGCCAATCCCGCTTCCCCCCCCACCCCCCCCCCTTTCCCATCCTATGTTACTTCACTTCCCTCCCCCCCAAGCTAGGTATTACAATGAGTATAATGTAAAGGTCAAGCGGCAATTGCGCAGCCACCCGAGCTGCACGGAAAACAGTGGGGCCTAAAGTAACACAAATGGAGCAGACCGCGAAATAATTGAGCAATGACACATTGTGAATGAGCAAGCTGAAGTTTATGCAAACCCCTTGCATTTGGTTCACCCAATTGTGGCCTGGGCGACACACTGTGCCGCACTCTCCACTCTAACTGCAAATCTCTTTTCCTTTCCTTGATAGGGCGTAATGTGTTACTTCAAACTACCGCATCCATTGTCTTGTTGTTTCATTATCTTGTTGTCTCATTGTTGTCTCATCTCTGCAACTCATGTAACCACTGACGCATTTGTATCATGCGTAACCTTTGTAACAACTGTACCCATTGTTATCCTCTTGCCTTTTTGCTGAATATAAACTCAATAAAAAGATTGAACATAAAGATATCATCTTCCCAATCTCTAATATGTTTATACCATAGATTGTGTTTCTGCACACTATATAAAAATATATAGATAAATAGAATGATATAGGGCTTTTTAAAGCGTCTGACCTAGGCAAAAATAATGGGTGTTTAGTTACAGTATATATATATATACTGAACAAAATTATAAACGTAACACTTTTGTTTTTGCCCCTATTTTTCATTAGCTGAACTCACAGATCTAAGACTTTTTTCTATGTACACAAAAGGCCTATTTCTCTCAAATATTGTTCACAAATCTGTCTAAATCTGTGTTAGTGAGCACTTCTCCTTTGCCGAGATAATCCATCCACCTCACAGGTGTGGCATATCAAGATGCTGATTAGACAGCATGATTATTGCAAAGTCAATTTGATGTCTCTTTTCAGCTTTGTAACCATATAATGCAGTTGTATACATCAGACAGGAGTGAATGCATTGTGATGTAACAGGTGCATCTAATACAGCATGTGTTAAAATCCTAAAAGCCATTAATCTGCTTAACATGTTCATGCAGATTAGGCAGCAAATCATAATCTTGTTCTTTTAACATGGTCTGGCGTTTACAGCACAATAATAAAATATTGTATATATTTTTCATGTGTAGGTGTTTATAAGAAATAAAACCAGCCAGTGTTTTTGTAATGCATTTGAAGGGTACAAGACTTAATTAAATGAAGACACACTAAAGCAGGGCTCGTGATTTCGACTCTCCACTAGCCTTTGGCTAGTGAAAACTCACTTTTGCCCTGGCAAATTTTCAGTTAAAAGAGTAATCCAAATTCTCTTCTGGTTGGTGTACCATGGGCCAACCTAGGCCTGCAGTGGCAACTTGCCAAGATAGCAGAGTAAGATGTGAAATCTCGAGCCCTAATTTAATGTGTACTATTACAGGCAAATGTCAACAAGTAAATGATAAAGAAGAGCTTGAATTCAACTGTGATGTGCCTCTGAGCAAATGTGATAAAAAAATGTTATCAAAGATCATAATATCAATTTTTATGTAGAAACTTCTTCCTAAGAGAATCAGTTTCTAGAAGTTAAGTGACTTAATTTATTTATATAAGTTAATGTTTGTATTACCTAATTTACAAGGACTCACTTAATACATTTTTAAGCTCTTTTGAGCAGAGTCCTCATCAACGTATTGTTGAGGTAACAATTTTTAATTGTCTCATTTATCTTTAAAACCCCCCCTTTATAATTTTGTAAAGTGCTACGAAATAAGTTGGTACTACATACGTGCCAATAGTAAAAATATGAAAAGGTACAACCTGAGTAGATTTTCAGAACTTGTGGCCTTGATGTTGTACATGTTGTTGGGTTTAACCAACTGAACAACTCATTTACAGAAGTCACTACTATCTAAGCCACTGGTGCTCCTTTTATTGAACATGAAGAGATACAACGTGAAACAATATGTACAACAGTAAATGATTGTATAAGGCTAACAGTAAGACAGCAGTACAGAAACTGAAACTTTAAAAATGGTGGATGTGCTTTTTCTTTTATAAGAATTTTTATTGCGGAGACGAAGAACAGTAATTTCACAGTGCTTCTATTTTCTCCACAATCCTCTATAGTAACTTTTTCTAACAAAAAAAAACAAAAAACAATTCTGATATCGACTTTTTATTTTTTTGTTTAGAATTATTGTTTCTATTTATGTATTTCTCTCATTGAGACAGTTGTGATTGACAGAGATATGGAATCGGAAATATAATCATGTACAAAGGAATGAAAACATTTGAAAGCTAGCAACTATTTTTTAGAAGTCAGAAGGAGATTTCTCGAAGAGTGAAGAATAGAAAAAAAAAGAAGCTATTTGAATATAATGTATAAAGTAAGCACCGTTTCAAGTCATTCCCTCAGTATGATCTTGCAATAGTCAAAAATCAAAAAAGAAAACCAAGATTCAGCTTTAATATTTGATGGATAAATGATGAAATATTTGCAATTTTTGAATGTAAAATACACCATTACATTACATAAGTGTGAAATAAATCTAACAATACAAACGTGATAATGCTTATTACGAAATAAAGAGAATCATTCTGAGAAACAGAATACATTTGACACTGGTAATTCAGTAATTATCTGTAATTTAATCAAGTGGCACAGGGCAAAGGCATTATATATTAATGAACATTAAATGGTTAATAGACTGAAGCAAAAAACTCATTTTCACTGATACTTTGAAACAAAATTTGTCAAAAGAAATTGTGGATAAAAAAAGACACATGCATTCCACGTTATCTAATGTGTAGTTAGTCATCCTAAAATCCGCCATTGCTAATATGTACATAGGAAGTTTCCTTTTCTATTTTCTTTTCTTCCCATGTTAGCTTCACTCCATCGAAGTAGAACTTTTATAGGCTGAATTTTTAACTCCAGTTCTTTATCATGGTCAAGAGTAGTTTTATTAGCTTGAGGTGGATATCCGAGAGAGGATTTGACACATTCTCCAAATGTTGCAATACCGCTAGAAAAATATAAAAATGAAATGAAATTAAAATAATAAAAATTATTTATCTACAAAAATTCCTATCGTGCATACTTGTGCCTTCTGTAGTCAAATAATTTGGAAGGTTTTTCTAACAGAATTGAATCATTTGGAAAGCTTATTAAATCGAGGGCATTGTTAGAAAAATAGAAAATATTGTATTAAGCTAAATGTCTTAAGTGAAGTGAAAAGAAGGGTTCCCTCAATGCACACAAAACAAGGATACACGATATGCAGCGGTTAGTAACTACCAATAGTGGTGCAAGGAAGGACAACCAGCGAACCAGCATGGGCGCCCGGTTCTCATTGATGCACGTGGGGAGTGAAGGCTAGTCTGTCTGGTCCAATCATACAGAAGACCTACTGTAGCTCAAATTGATGAAAAACCTAATGCTGGCCATAATTGATAGGTGTCAAAACACACAGTGCATGTCAGTTAGCTGTGTATGGAGCTGTGTAGCTTCAGACCAGTCAGAGAGCCCATGATGACCCCAGTCCACTGTCTAAAGCGCCTTCAATGGAGACGTGAGCACCAGAACTGGAGCATGGAGCAATGGAAGAAGGTTGCCTGGTCTGATGAATCACATCTCCTTTTATATGAGATGGATGGCCAAGTGCTTGTGCGTCACTTACCTGGCGAAGAGATGATAGCAGGTTGCAGTATGGGAAGAAGGCATGCCAATGGAGCCAGTGTTATGCTATAGGCCAGCGGTTCCTAAATTGTGTGCCCCAGCGCCCTGGGGTGCTGCAAAGGGGAAAAAAGGAGAGCCGTGGAATGTTTCTCCGGTGCTATGATTATTGCTGAACGGGGGCCCGGTCGGGTGCCGTGGTCCCTTAAAACCGTGACCAGGCCCCTGTAATGTCGGCCGGCTGGGAGGAAGTGACAGCCCTTCACTTTCTCTCAGCATCCTGGAGGGAGACAGAGCGGGAGGAGGCAGCCGCAGCATGAGGGGAGAGGAGCATGAAGAGCTCCAGACTTCTCACTCCCACCAGCAGCAGGACTCCAAGCCACCCTCCTGGCACATAAGGTAAGCTAACAGGAGGGTGGCTGGAGATATTTTAAAAAATCTAATTTTTTAACACACACTCCTACAATCAAACGTAAACATTACATACAAACACACTCCTGTATTTTAACACAATAACTATATACAAGCACCCCTTTGAACACCAACACTGTACATTACACTATATCGCCATTAAATGCCACTGCGCTGTACAGATATACAAACTAGAAATTTTGACTTGTGGTGCCTTGGAAAAATACTGAAATATTAAGAGCGCCTTGAACCTAAAAAGTTTGGGATCCACTGCTATAGGCAGTAATCTGCTGGGAAATCTTGGGTCCTGGTATTCATGTGGGATGTTACTTTGACCACCTACCTAGTGATTGTTGCAGACCACGTCCACCCCTTCATGGCAATGGTATCCCTGATGGCAGTGGTCTCTTTAAGCAGGATAATGCAATTTTCCACACTGCAAAGAATTGTTCAGCAATGCTTTAGGGAACATGACAAATAGTTCAAGATGTTGCCTTGGCCATCAAATTACTCATATCTCAATCCAATTGAGCATCTGTGGGATGTGCTGGAACAACAAAGTCAATCCATGGAGGCCCCACCTCGTAATTTGCAGGAAAATTTGGTGCTAGATACCAAAGGACATGTTTAGAGGTCTTGTGGAGTTCATGCCTCAACCCATCATAGCTATTTTGGTAGCCCAATGTGGACCTACACAATATTAGGCTGGTGGTTTTAATTTTATGGCTGATCAGTGTATAATAAGAAAAATGACCACTGACATATGTGGAGCAGCATGCAGCTTAAGGATATGCAATCATTAGGTCACTTTGGAAACATCAGTGACGTACAAACCACAATAGAAAGTACATATAGTGCTCACTGTATTACTTGTCGTGAATGAACAAGATTACAACTTACATTATCTGGAGCAATGGAAGTGCTCTCCTTTACAAGTGTTTGTGGTATCATTCCCACCAGGAATAAATTACTGTCCATGTATTATTCAGAGGAATTTTTGTGTGTCATATATTTTCTTGCTTGGCTTCAAAACTTGTTGCAATTTTTTACTGGCTGACTACCAATAATGTCTGCTCACAAAGATAATGACCACATGCAGATTAGCTACCTGCTGGTAAAGCACAGAAATAAATGTTGTGTAGGTTGTCACCATAACAACCACATGTTGCAGGTAAAAAAAAGCTCACCCTGGTCATATGTACTTCCCCTTGGGATTGACTTTAGCAACAGTGTATACATTGTATTAAACTGATATTTTGTAATATTGTAGATGTCTAATGAAGTGCCCGTGAGGTACGAAATGTGCTGTGGTGGAGATGTCTTTCCCATGCTGTAGAGCCCTAGCCATGAATTTTAAATGAAGAAATAAAGGTATTGGGTATTATGTTTTACACATTCATTTTGGGCATTGTTTTTTCCCTATTCATTCGATTTTCTAAAGATTTGAAATTCGTGTCAGAGGCATCGGGACCTGTTGCAGCATGTGTGCAATCCCTACAAGTGCTATGCTACTTCAGCAAATCATACTTTGTTCAACATTGGAAGCGAGCCTCAAGTTATTTCTACATGACTGTTATCGAATTAAGCCAGCCACCATAAGTAATATGACAATACCTTCAGCTGGGACACCACTCCTTGCCTAAATCACTATGTACAGAGAAAGTGTTTTGCTTTAGACACCAGGAGCCAATAGCATATAGTCTGGCCACCCAACAAAATTGTCGTTCATCACCTGATGTGCTTGCTGCTGCATAAGGGACATTTGGCTGCCACCAATGTGCCATTAGGGACATGCTAGCATCTGCAGGTATCACCAGTGACACTGGTGATGTTCACTGCATCGCTCATACAAGTACTTGCTGCTGCTACCTTTCTTCCCTGAATATGCAATTGCGTACTACTCCTAGTTTGCACTATAGGGCTGCTGCTGGCGTTTGAAACAATGATGATTTTGGCTACAGTGCACATTCTACTTGTGAAGGTGCTGCTCCTGCTACTCATAGTTGTTTTAATAAACAATCTATGACTATATTTAGAGTGATGTCTTCTTCATCTGTCTACTAATAGAATGTACAGGTATTTCCCCCATGCATTTGAAGATTATAATATACACTATTTGCTCAAATAAAAGAAGATAATTTTTTTTTATTTTTTTTTTAAATGACCTTGTCTTATAATTGAGGTTGTCTTTCTATCAGACCTTAGACATGGCTAGCTCGAGCTCCCACAGAGCAGTCGTCCTGTGCCTGTTCACTCTGTCTGGGGGAGTGAGTGTATCTAGTGCTGTACTAAAAAAAGCGAGTTTGTTTTCGTTGTCCTCCAAGATGGGGATCCAGGTGCGGACTATGAACGGGCAGGAGACTGACTGCATTAACTCCTTGTCCAAACTGAGCAAACTGAGGAAATTGCAGTAGAGAATCCACGAGGTGTTTGAGGTGGGCATGAGGAGACAACATCTGTTTTACCGAGGGAGACAGGTGATCACTGACCGTGTGCTGCACATGTGTTTAATTTGTAGTTGTGGTGATTAAATTAATGTCTATTAATATAATCCAGTAGCTCAGCCCTAGACCAAGACAGTTTGAGTACTAAGGAGATATAATATTTAATCTCCACACAGGATTCAATGAATAAGAAGAGTAGATTAGAACTCCTTCTGTTTAAACGACATCTCTTAAGGCTGGAAATGCTTTGTAGTAGTTGTGGTTGTTAGCAGCCAGATCATCTAGGTTAGTTTGATCTAAAATCAGCATTACCTGGGCCCATCCTGGTGACAAACACAAATTAATACTACTAGCCAGGATTTCAGAAATTCCACAAGTAGATATTAGTATCCAGGGCCGGACTGGGAAAAAAATTAGGCCCGGGCATTTTTCAATCAGTACGGCCCCCTAAAAAGGAGGCGAGGCCAAAGATGATGTGTTTTGTCATCACTAATGCCAAGTATACCCCCTCTCAAAGTGAGCATGTTGGTTCAATGTGCAGAGCCCCGCTGAAGAGCTCTAGCATGAGAAAATGGCCCTGTATTTGTTCTGCGCAGAGCAAGCAAATTTAATAACATGCTTGCGCTGTGTTTGCTTTTAACTTGTCTATGGTGTCTCCATAAGTGGGATACCAGAGGACAAAAGGGCCAGGAAAGTGTATGGTGCATGTGTTTGGAGCCTGCTGTTGGGATTGCATGTGTGTAGAGTGTGGTGTGGTATTGTGTAAATAGGTTGATTTAATTTGTGTTTGGGGTGTAATATGTGTGGCTAGGGGCTGTAGAGAGTGTGTGTATAGGGGGCATAGTGTTATAGGGGATGTAGCGAGTATGTGCATTTGGGCTGTAGTGTGTGTGTATAGGTGACGTAGTGTGTGTAGGGGTTGTAGAGAGGGTGTGTTTAGAGAATGTTGTATGTGTTTGCTTACGAGGAATGTAGTGTGTGTAGGTGGTGCAGTGTATGTGTTGGAGATCTAGTGTGTATAGGAGATTGTGTGTGAACCAGAGTGTGTATAGGAGATTGTGTGTGTAGAGGATTAAGAGTGTATAGGGTAAGGGATCTAGCGTGTATCTGGAGCGTAATGTGTGTAGTGGTGCAGTGTGAGGGGTGCTGTAGTGTATATATATATATATATATATATATATATTTGGACGTATTGTATGTGTGAGGGGCGCAGTGTGTGTGAGGGGTGCAGTGTGTGTGTATGTAAGAGGGGTGTTGTGTATCGGGGTGTTCTTATCTGCCGTCACATTCTATGTTTCTAATTTTCTTTGTCTGTTAACTCACTGAGGGTTATTTTATATATTCTCTCTCTCTCTCTATATATATATATATATATGTGTGTGTGTGTGTGTGTGTGTGTTTGTGTGCTGTATATGTGTGGGAGTGTGCTGTGTGTGTTGTGTGTGTAAGGGTGCTGTGTGTCTGAAGGGTGCTGTCTGTCTGAGGGTGCTGTGTGCGTTTGAGGGTGCCGTGTGTGTGTGAGGGTGACGTCTGTGTCTGAGTTTGCTGTGTGTGTCTAAGGGTGCTGTGTAAGTGATGGTGCTGTCTGTGTCTGAGGGTGCTTTGTGGGTCTGAGGGTGCTTTGTGTGAGTGATGGTGCTGTGTGTGTCTGAAGGTGCTGTTTGTGTCTGAGGGTGCTGTGTGTGTCTGGGTGCTGTGTGTGTCTGATGGTGCTGTGTGTGTGTCTGAAGGTGCTGTATGTGTCTGAGGGTGCTGTGTGTATCTGAGGGTGCTGTGTGTGTCTGGGTGCTGTGTGTGTCTGAGGAGGCTGTAAGTGTGAATTTATTTTTTATCTAAATTTATATATATATATTTTTATTAATAATAATGAAAAAAAAAGTTATATCCCCCCCCTCCCTTCTTACCTCTAGCCTGGGATGGAGGGGAGCCATGCTGCCATGGAGGAGGGTGCCTTGCTGCCTTCACTGGTGGTCTCAATGGTGAGAATGAACTTTAGCCTGCAGAGTTAGAGTCCACTCTCGTGAGATCTGAGCGTTGCCGTGGTAACCGCGGCAAGGCTCAGAATCCCGCGAGAGGAACCTGACGGAGCTGCTGGCTAGAGCTCCCTGGGTCCTCTCTCCCTCCCTCATCGGCTGCATGTCTGTGCCTGTGGGCCAGTGAGGGAGATCTTTGATCTCCCCACTGGCCCACGAAGGCACACAGCAGGGCCGGCGCTCGGGTAGCACGGGCCCTGCATTGGCCGGCCGGGGAGATCCTGTGATCTCCCCTGCTGGCCTCGGCCCACAGCCATCGCCATTTGCCCAGTATGCCCGATGGCCAGTCCGGGCCTAGTAGTATCAAATACTGAAAAGGAAGTGGCAGCCATTGATAAGTATTTCCAAGTTTTTGGGTTTATTATGTTTATCTGAGTGTCTGTCATGGCCTCTGGCTCGCCTCGAGGAGTGGTCTCACCCGACCGGTGCGACCGTGCCGACGAACTGAGCTTACCTGTTCGTTGGCAGGAACCACTCCTCCAGATAATCCGCCTGCCCTTAATCAATATGGTGCCGACCACATGGTCACGGCTATATTTAGTCCTGTCCCCCAGGTTTGCGCAACCGTGCGTGTGATGTCACGACTTCGACGCACAGTCATGTTCTGGGGTCTGAGGTCATCAATCACAGCCAAAGGAGGGATATTTAAATCCCGGAAGTTCCCTGGTTCATTGCCCTGTCGTAGTTTCCGTTCCTGGTTCCCGAGAGTGCGTTTTCTTGTCCTGTTTTTGATATTCCAGGTATTTTGACCTTGGCTATTCCTGACTATTCTGATTTCTGGTTTCCCTGACTTGGCTTGTTAAATGATATTGTGTATTTCTGGCTTCCTTGACCTCGGCTATCCCGTGATCATTCTCTGTCTTTAACGTATTTTAAGGACCGGTTTACGTTATATTCTTTTCTGTTCTGTCTATGTAGACGTTACATAGTTCTGCGTGCTGGACCACACTAGCAGTCATGACAGTGTCAATGTGTGTGTGTATGTGTATCTGTATATCTGAGTGTGTATGTGTTGGTGTATACCATGGAGTAGTGTTATGTTTAGGCCTCTTTTTTTCTTTTAAAAAAGATTACAAATTTGGTGGGCAGAGGGGGCGGGATCATCTTATAATCAGAGTTGTCTTATAATCGAGCAAATACGGTAATACAAACATTCTTTTACTGGGTGGCGACTCAGATATTTCTTTCCTAGGCTGTTGCAACTCAGTCTACTGACCCATAGTGCTGCTGCCTGCAACTTAAGATGCTGCAAAGGAAGATGGCATTGGCTCTGGTACATCATCTTTTGAGGGACCAGTCTCCCTTATTGCCCCTTCTAATTAAAAAAACATATTTGGCTGTATTATCAAACTGTTTTAAGACGAGATTGGGATATGCTTGTAGATTGGGATGTGGTTGGATTTCACACACAACACAACTTACTTAAATGGAAATAAAAAGATGGTACACTGGGGGGCGGAGCCACCGCCTGCACAAGCTGGACGCACATCGAGACAGCTCTGTGCACTAAACTCGATAAACTGGGCTAATAACAGATCCAGTCCCTGCTATCCAGCTCCAAGGGCACCAGCTCGATGCCCAAAGCCATGGGGAAGAAGACACTGAGCGGACCTGGGCTCGGGCTCCCGCAACATTGACGATTTTCTCCACACAAGCCAGCATCTAGAATCAGCCAGGAAATGGCCCCGATCCGGGAGGCAGTAACTAAACTCACAGACAAAGTGATAGCTGTGGAGGAAGACATGGAGGGCACCAAACTGGCACAATCTGCCACAGATGCCGCCATAGGCGCACTCCAAATACAATGCGCAGACCAACAGGGGCAAATAGCCACACTGGCACACAGAGCCAGGGCCCACAATCTAAAAATCCGGGGGGTTCCGGAAATGGTTGCTGGAGCAGAACTTCCCACTACTGTCGGAGGCTCATCACCACACTGCTAATGCCCAAACAGGCAACACAGGTGGTGGTAGACTCCTGTTTCCACCTTCACAAGGCTTCCAGCGCTGCTCACGAAAGCACCCAAAGACGTCATGCTGAAACTGACCCGAAACTCTGACTGCGGAGTTATCATGGGGGCTTGAGAGGCTCCACTACAGTGTTGTTTGAGGGGTTATTTTTTCGTGACTTTTTTCTTGACTTCTCCAGACACACACTAACCTGGCGAAGAACCCTTAAGCCAGTCACCCAGCTACTACAAGAGCACTCTACCCCCTACAAGTGGGGCCCCCGCCGAATCCTGGTTGATAAAGCTGGCAAGCTGCACATGTTGACATACCTCTCAGAAGCACCTAGGCAGTACCTAGGAATACCAGCCTAGAAGACACCACCAACGGATTGTCCGTCATGGACAGTTGAAGGAATCACTCTTTTCGTACCCAGAAGGGGGGACTTGAGAAAAACACCTCACTCACCTGAAGGCTGCACCTACAGATACTCATATTAGTTCACACTGTTCATGGTTTGCAAGACTGACTGTAACTGAGACCCGCTACTTATAAACCCATACCCTCCCTTATGTTTACACTGGCTCTGTAACCTACTGGACTAGCCCAATGTTATGTTATATACCCTCCTCCCCCATATCCCCTTTCATACAACGTGCAAAGGTCTAAAGTTTATTGCATTCCCATTTTAAGAGCACCCATGCATGCACGGCCAACATCCTAGGCCTTCCACTTAAGCAATAGCTCTTCAAGCAGAGTACTACTGCTCATGAAGGCTAGTCTGATAACTACTTTTCTCACAAGACGCCTTAACGAAGCCCATGGCTCAAAGCTTTAAAATGATAAGAGCGATAAGGCGCTACAAGGCCTAAGGCCAGACCCCTTCATAGAAGTTAACCGCCCTAGCGCACACTGCCCAAAAAAAGGGAATCCTACTCACAATAACTTAAAAATGAGTGGAATACTGCCATGAGAACTTGAGTTCATTGCTATTGAGCCATGCTGGTTATTGTATGTTTCATATGCCCTGTTATCTTTTAGCAATCAAAATAAAGAATGGAAAAAAATAAATCAGTTTTAAGTAAAATAGTTAATGCCTTATGTGATATGTACAATGTAAGTAATTGAAGTATTACTGTCATTTTTAGATAGACACTTCTGTTAACCCCTTAAGGACTGAGCCAAATGTACACATTTTGATCAAATTAAATGTAAACAAAAAAGAAGGTACACGGAATAAATTGGAATATATTTTCAGTACACTGATTGTATTTAACAAAAAACAGCAAAAAAAAACCTCTTATGGATATTTGTTTTTAAACTTTTTATACTTTTTAAAAACTTTTTTCTAGTCAATGCAAACTAGTTTAACACCGCTGTGTTCTACAGGGCTACGTCCATTACCCTAAACTGAAACTACCTTACTTGCTTCTTCTGCAATGAAAAAAATCCACACAACAAAAAGCTAAACGAATAACAGTAACTAAATCAAAATGTTGGAGAGGGGAGAGAATAAAACTGCAGTGCTTAAAACTACTGAAAGATTCATTTTCTTTTATTCACAAGGTATTTGGGTTTTCTAGTAAGTTTCTAAAATGTTATGTCCCTAAAAATAAATTTAAAAAACTGCAGTGCTTTACAGGTCAAAGCGCTAGATATATACAAATAGTATAACTAAATACAAATATTGAGGAATGGAGAGAATAAATCTCCAGTGGTTAAAACTAATACTCTTATTCACAAGCTAGCTTAATTTCTCTCAGTATGACTGCACACTTTAAGAAACAGAACACAATCCAACAACCAATGCTGTCTCACTGTTCAGATATCAGGAAATGAAAAACTGACTGGCCGTCCTATTTACAGCTTTTCAAAGCCATCCCTTTAAAGGTCATGATTGATCTAATTGTGCAGAAACTTGACAGTGATTGGCTAATAAAACAATTCATATCTAATAACACTACATTGTGAATGGCCAGTAATTCTGGTCACAGGATTGGTCAGAAAATGCTCACAAGACATAGCTGCGGCACACTCACTGGCTGCATTATCCTGTCGGCGATATGAGCAAATTAACTAATGGTGGCAAAGAAAATCCATTTAATGGCCCATTTGTTCAATCAGTCATTTGTTATATGGTGATTCTCGATTCGTTTTTGGGTGGAATTAACGAAAACCCAAATCTTAGCTAATTTTTCTGTTTGAAAACACATACACATATTTAGTGCTTACCATTTATTTCACTACATGAATGGCTGCTGGATCATTACAGGACCAGATTGTGGTTTTTTTTGTAAATCTTTTTATTGAATAGAATGCATAGTCATCAACAGTAACAAAGCAAGAAACGCAGGTCTATGTATATACGTAAAACATTTCAAATCGAGCATAAGTATATTAAAACTAGGTTGTCGGTATCAAGTTGGTCACGATAGAGACTATATTTGCCAATAGGGGGACTAAACCCATAGGACCAGATTGTGTTGACTCTATCATGCTTGTGTATTTTGTGCATATCTACTCTCATAACACTTAAAACAGTTATATGGAATCTCCTAGTTTCCATAGTCGATTGTCTGAGCTCAGTGCCAGCCATCCTGTGTATGCTTATCAGATAGGGGACAACTACCTTGATCTGGATTTGAATGGATCAATGACATGAGGATTTTGCTATCTCTTTATGAGAGAGATACTTTAGTCAACTTGATTCAAACACATAAAAAAATTCAAAAATCGATAAAATGTTTTATACCTGATATAACATCTTACATAATGCATATTGTTCACATCTATAGCTCAATTGAACGATATATGTAAAATAAAACATTTTTAAATGGTTTTACATATATATGGACATCTGCAACCCTACATTAAGGAACACAAATGGCAGCGCATCTAATGAATCTAATGAAACACATTCCAATAATGTTTTGTTTTTTTTGACAGGTTTCTGATCGAAATCAGACAATCATGTCACATCCACAGGAAAATCCAAGATTCTTAGACACTGTGACACTCACCGGCACTGGGTCAATAGGTTGGCATGGTCATAGGAACATGGTGCGGTATATTGAGGTCTGGGGCTGTCAAAACAGATATTTCTTCCATTGATTGTTTTCATTGCTTAGAATGCACAAGTTTTGCTCAACATTCTACATCTATCTGTTGACCTTGAGCTGGTATCCTAATCCATTCAAATTGAGGTATATTCTAAGTCACTGGAGAACCAGCAACTAGTTATCTTAGTCCCATAGACTGTAAGCTCATTTGAGCAAGGTCCTCTTCAACCTCTTGTTCCTGTAAGTTTTTTTGTAATTGTCCTATTTATAGTTAAATCCCCCCTCTTATAATATAGTAAAGAGATACAGAATCTGTTGGCACTATATAAATGCCAATAATAATAATAATAATAATAATAATAATAATAATCTAATGTGATTGGGTAATGTAAACAATGTTTTAGGACCTTAACTTGAAGATAGGGGTTCAGATGAGATTAAAAAGCTATAATAATAATAATGCAAAATGCTACTTTTTTTTCTTAAGGGTGTGTGTGGGTATGTGTTGGAGACAATAGCTGGGCATGATCAGGGACGTGCCTTCCATGAGGCAAACAGGGCATCTGCCTTGGGCGGCACTTTGCAGGGTCCGGCAAAAAAAAGCCCCCTCCCCCCCAAACACCCAGGCAGATCCCTTGCTTGCCTCGTGTCCTGGGGGGCTCAAGAGCTGGCCGGCTGGCCACTTTTGAGCCTCCCCAAGGCTGGCGGCGGGCAGCGGGCAGCGAGGGAGCATACTCAAATGAGCTCTTCCTGCTCAGCTCCCTCCGCGCCGATTAATGAAGCCGGGAGCTGGAATATGACGTCACTCCGGCTCCCAGCATCATTAAGCGACGCACGAGGGAGCTGAGTAGGAAGATTAAAGCTCCCTCGCCGCCTACTCTGCCTGTCCGCCCCCTGCCTGCCCGACCAGCAGACCTACTGGACAGGTAAGTAATTGACTCCAGCTCTCCCAGGGAGGCATGGTGGATTTAATAAAAAAATAAAAAATAATACGTTGTGAGTGTTGGGAGAAATGTGTATGTATGCATGTGTCTGTAAGTGTATGGGTCTGTAAGTGTGTATGTGTGTGTGTCTGTAAGTGAATGTGTGTGTCTGTAAGTGTGTATGTCTGTAAGTGTGTGTGTGTCTGTCAGTCAAAGTGTGGCCTTGACAGGAAGGGGTGGGGAAAATTTTTGTCAGTGCGTGCGTCTGTCATTGAGTGTGTGCGTCTGTCAGTGAGAGTGTGCGTCCTTCAGTGTGTGTCCAAGTAATAATGTGTGTATGTCATTGTTTGTCAGTGTATATGAGAGTGTGTGTCTGTCAATGAGTGTATGCGTGTCAGTGAGTGTGCGTCTGTCAGTGTGTGTCCAAGTAATAGTGTGTGTGTATGTCATTGTTTGTCAGTGTATATGAGAGTGTGTGTCTGTCAATGAGTGTATGCGTCTGTCAGTGAGTGTGCGTCTGTCAGTGAGTGAGAGTCTGTCAGTCAAAATGCAGCCTTGACAGGAAGGGATGGGGAAAATTTAAATTGGGTGGGGGCAGCTCCGTCCTGCATAAGGCAGCACAAATCCTAAATACACCACTGGGCATGATACATTAGTTCCTTAGCACCATACCTTCCCAAGCTCCAATAGTCATGATGTCTGGAGCAGAATATGATTACTTGTTGACCTTGAATGTGAGCACTTGATTGTTCTGCTTGTGTTTTGTCTATCATGTCAGAGGTAGTTCTGACTATAATGTTGGAAGAAGCACGTTCATTTATAAAGGATCCCTCTTTCCCCACAGCATAACTGGTGTTGCTCTCCACTTCTGCTCAATTTCCCCACATCCTCAATTTGACTCATTTTAAACTCCCCCTCTTAATGACATGTCTGTTATGTAGTATTTACATCTATTTTAATTATGTATTAACAGGAATTATCAAAATCTAAAACAGTCTATGCACACCAGATAGACAGACAGACCGGTAGACAGACAGACAGTTTGTTACTGTTTTTACAAATGTATGTGCTTAAACATATGAATGTTTCCTACTTAAATGTTTCACAATCTTGTTAATAGTCGCTTCTTAAACAGCAGCTTGTGGAATTAAAATGTGAGATATATCTTCTTTGTTCAAGGTGCACGGAAATGTGTCTGTGCTAAAATATATGCAGTAACAGTTCCAATATTTTTTATTGGATTTAGCTGGATGTGTGTACGAACAGAATTCCAGTCTTACACATTTAGTTTAATAAGAAAAACTTAACAGTTATCAGCAAGCAGCAACAAAAGCTTTTTGTTAAAAAAAAAAAGAAGATGCCTAATCCTACGTCAGCATGTCTGAGATTTCAGACAGTCAGCTAGCTTCATGTGGCCAGAGTTCCTGTGAGCAAAACTGCACGCGTAGCACCAGCAGTGACTTTCAGGTGCATAGATGAAGAAGTCTCACTTCTCCGTACAATGTTCTTTTAAATTTTAGGATGCCAGGTCCTTCGCCGCAATGCTTTTTTTTTGCCAAAATTGGCCTTTTTTTTTTGTAAAGGACATTGAATGATAACACTAGAAGTCAGCTGACTGCTGTGTCACAGAGCTGCTGCTTTCTACATTTTCACAACTGCAAGAGCTCTTTCTGCTGCAGTTTCGTAGTCGCAATGCGGCAATACAGACGCATAGGACGGAATACGGGACTATGTTGTATTTTTTCTGGGGTGTTACCATTATGTCGAATTTGGAATACAAGAAGGATTGCCCTTTGTTGGATAAGAGAGAGAAAGTAGCCTGGATATAAACGTTGACATCGAACTTGCAGCGTTTTTTCAATTCAACAAGCCCTGCTTATAGACGTGAATCCAAACTGCCTCCGAAGAACGAAGAAACATCTGTTTTCTCACCTGGTATAATAATAGCTCTCTGTGCCACGCTACTGTACCTGCAAAGAATAGGACCCCTTAAGACAAAGGATCTGTGCATGCTAGAATCTATATCTGGGGCCTTTGCAGCCACTCTGTAGATGAAGCATTCTCGTACGTCCTTGGCTTCATAGAACACCGGGAAAAACAGAAGGATGCAGTTTATTCCTCATATGAGTAAGGCTGGCAAAAAAGAGAGAGGGAGAAAGAGAGCAAGAGGAAGAGAGAGAGAGAGACAGAAGCCAGACTTACTGACCTAAATCAATCCCAATCCTTCTCTGGATACAGGGCAGCAGCCGTCTAGCCGTGACACAAACAGCCATCAAGTGGAGAATTTCTAGGATTGCAATTCTTGTTGGTTGGAGCTACACTGAACGAAACACATTACTATGCGCTCATATTATTTTTGTCTTTTTTTTTCTTCTGATCTTTGTTTATTTGCTGCAACCGTCTATTTTTTCCCCCTGCTCTCTCTTGCATTTCAGCTACATTAATTGTGCTTGATCTAAGTGCACATTCATGTGGATTAGTCTGTCTGTAATGCAGTCCTTATCTGCTCCTGCTGGAAACCAGGGCACTACTGTAAGTCAGCCTGCTTTAACAGTGGTTTTGCGTGATGCTATGCAGCCAGGATGCCTTGTACACTGACAACAAAGGAGAATACACAAAGCATTACTTTATCTGCTGGATTTTTACAGGAGCATAACTCTTCTTCGATATGACGCCCTCCTCCATTTTCCTTCATTTCTCTTTTTGTTTCTAAATCAACAAATCGAAGAATCTAACAGATATGATCATGGATATGTGGTGTTTGTTTTTCGTTTGATTTTAGGAAACAAATGTAGCCTGTGGAGACTGCGATTTTAAACTGCAACACATTTTAGGTTATTGCCAATTTGAAATACTTGGTTTGTTGAAGCTGAGCCCTAAGGGACAAGCTCAGTAACTGAGAGAGAGATCGTAGATAAGGAAATAAAAATGACAAGCGTAATGGAGGGTCTGCAAAAAAGACTGTCAGAGAATCAGTTCGTGGATAGCAATTTCTCCAGTATGAGACTGAATAATTCATACATTGAAATTACCCTGCTTTCACCTTTCCATTTAAAGCGACATGATCTGAATCTCTAATAAATTTTCAGGATAACGTAAAATGCCAATTTGAATCTGAAGTGCTTTTGAAACCAGATGCTGAAAATCCTGAATCTTTCGATATCTTTCACAATTATCCGGTGAGAACTCCCCTTCTTCACGAAGCAGCTTTGCCAAGGAAAATTACTGTGATTACAAAGCAACAATAGAATACCATGAAATCATGTCTAATTTGCCTAATTTTTTTTTTGAAGATTGACATTCCTGCTTGATTATTCACATTAACACCAAGTCTGGCAAACCGGGATCAATATTCTACAAAAACAAAATAAATGTACTCCGTATTCATATTTTGTACTCAAACTATGAAAAGTCGCACATAACGTTGTTTGTGTTCTGAATTGAATGCGTCATAATGTAGCCATATTAACTAGCTTACTTGTTTATTTGTCTGTTGTTTTCTGAGCAGATGGGAAAATGCGAAACAATTGCTTTTGCTTTGTGTGCTCTCATCAGAGGTAATGAAGTTGGTTCAGATTTTGGTTTAACGAAATTGCTCTTCAGGTGAATGCTGATTGGATTACGCTGGCCCAGACAATAGTCTGTGCTGTGTATCTCTGTTCTGCTGGTTTTCGTCAGGGTGCGATGTGCACATTTTCTGTTTTGGGTTTTGGTGTGAACTCAGGAAGCTACTTTTATTAGCTGGTTTTATCGTTTTTCCTTATGAATGTGTCCACCTGCTTTGGCAATAATAGATCAGATGGATGAAAAGCTAACAAGTTCTTAATTTGATTATCCTCTATGAATAAGAATGATATTCTCCACCTATGGAATCAGCAAATTGTCTGGATACGTAAGTATGCAAAATATGAACTACCTGGCTTTGAACTAGTTTGCATTTTGTGAATTGTCGAGCAGTTGCAGGGAAAATCTGTCTGCTGTGTTCTTGAGTCACAAAATACTTTCAATTATTAGATCTTACGTTATTATCTCTATACCCTCTGTATCAGAGGCGAACATATTGTGTACATAGATATCCTAGGAAATAGACAAATGTTATAGACAGCGACAAGAGAACAATAAGAAATATTTGTAACAAACAGAAATATAATAAATATATAACAGAACATGTAAGTAGCTTTGGATAAAATTACTTATAGCAAACGATCAAACTGAAATATAAAGAGTATGCTTGCATCTTATAGAAAAAGAATTGTGAAAATTCAAAAATGTCAGTGTGTGTCATTATGTGTCTGTGTGTGCGAGTGTCTATAAATTGACTATGTATGCGCGCCTGTGTGTGTATATATATATATTATACACACATATATTTGTTCTTCAATTATTCTTACTTTTTTTTTTATCTATTATTGCACAATTGCCTATAACAGTTAATTTTCTTCTATCGTGTGTCGCTGTACTCAATACGTGTCTGCAAAGTACAAAATATGCATTCAAGACAAGAGATTTCATATTTAGAACAAGGCTCATGAATGAACAAAGATCATTTATTTCCTATATTTTAAAATGTGTCTCTCCGTCTTTGTAAAGTATTTTTGGGGTAGAAATGCACACTATTTACATAATGATAATCACTTATTTACAAATAATATAACGGATTGCTTTATGCAGCAATATATCACCATCTTAAAGTGTTAATACACTTAAAATATGAATCTTTGAAGTGTTTCTGCAGAAACATGAAAATAATCTCAGCTATCTGTGTCTGTTAATCCTTTCACTGCTGGCCCTGTTAGCAACCAACTGCAGTGTACTGTAGGCCCCACTTACATGAATAAATGGTTAATTCACAGAAGAGAATATGAACATTATGATATAATGGCTAATTGCAGAAGAACCATGTCAACTAAAGTATATTTCTCTACGATACAAAACTTCAGAGAATGTATATATCAAAAATGGTGGCCATTTCCTGTCGCAAGTCTGATTTGCATGACAAAATATGCATCCAGAAAATGTGGCTAAAAACGTCTAAACTCACTTGTATTTCAGAAGGACATTATAATGAAAATGTTGAAAAGATAAAATATTGAAGTTGACTTAGGAATCATTTGCCTTTTTTCCACATAATTGTTTAATGACTTTGAGTTACTGTCATCCATTTTGAAATGGTGAATAGCTTTTTATCAGTAATGTTGTGTGATTCAGGTTATAATGCAAGATCTTGTATCAGACACATCGACAGAATGTTACCTTTTTGGTTGTATCATGCAATTTACAAAATAGTCGTAGTGATATTCTGCGTTTTAAAACCAATAGATACATTCTGCTATGGAAAAGCTCTTATTATAATGACTTTAAACGTACAGCCAATATATTATATAAAATAGTACAAGCATAGAATGTGTGCTTATATTTTCAGTTGGATTAGTCTTTCAGCCCTGTCGCGTCTGTTAGATATCGTTTGCTGCCAATAAGTGCAGCTCTCTCCAGCCCTGATGCTCTGTCTAGTCATGCAAAAAAAAAAAAAAAGAGGGGGAGGGGATTATATTTGATGCAAAATGATCAGAAAGAATTGGAAATGTGTGAAATCTCAGGTGACATGATCGCTTTCCTTGAAAGAACTTAAAATCAGAAATTTAACAACAATCAGAAATTCATTTATTATAACTGGTGTATTGTTTATGTATACATATATGTACTTCACTTAGGTTCCTACAGTACACAAAGTGGTGGGTATGGTAAAATCTGGTCCTTCATTTATGATCTTAGAATCATAACCTGAAAAGGAGAAGAAATGCCCAAATATGCTTTTGTAGAGGTATTGGCATTTAGCTAAATATCTACCCTAGTATGTCACACCTACATGTCAGTCTGATAGCAGAGCCTGGTGACTAGAATCCTTAATGTGGCCATCAGCAAGTCACAAGGTAAACACACTGTTTACTTGTTGCTATTTTGTGAAAATGGAATCCTAAGTATAATAAATATAGTATAAATGCCATAATTGCTTTAATTAATCTCACGCTGGAACTAAAAAGTTCCACTGAGTATTACTTAATATCATAAGAAGAAATTGTAATCATAATTGACTATAAACTTTTTAAAAATAAATAGAAAAAAAAAACTTACAAAAAAATAAAATATATTTATATATATTAATATATAACAAGTTTCTTATTAATTGGTTTAGTTTTATTTATTTTTAGTTATTAGTTTTTTTATTTTTATATTTGTTGTAGAAATTGGAATTTTATTAACAAAGCCCTGCATGTTTAGCAATGCGGTAAAATGAATGCAAATGCCTTCACACAATGCATTTTACCCTACAGCAGACCAAGTACAGAAGCTACTCTGTTCATTACTGTTTTCTTCAAATATACATCTGACTTTGTAAATCGTTGATGCAGGGCATTGATAAGCTATGTATTGACCCACTGGAGTTTGAAGTTCAGTAAACAAATCAAATTTACTGAATTTAGACAAAAATAGCTACGGTGGGAATATATCCCCAAAAATTTCAATTTCCGCTATTTTGACTGGGTTTCCAATTCACCAAGTGTCACCGTTTTGTGAATAAATTGCCATATTACTGTCAGAATAGCAGCACTAAAATTGGAAACAGCACACAAAGAGTAAAGTGCTCTTAGAATTCCAACTATATTAAAGTTCTACTCTCTAACACAACAAATAATTTATATTGCTGGATTTTAACATGCCGCTAGGTAGCGCACAACACTTTACTGTAAGACTATAAGACATTTTGAACTTTTATAATACTAATTATTTTGCAACACTGTATAAAGTGGTGATTAAAACCTTATCGCCATGGGCGTCAGGTTATTATCAATTGACGCCAGCCTTTTTAACAGCAATTAATTTAATCTTTTATCCAAACAAAAAAGTGAATTCACTTATTCACAGAGAAATACTTGATGCAGTCTGAAAACAGCTGAAGTTGCCATCTTTCAAAACATAAATTAAGTCATTCTCAATATTGAAGCAATACTCAAACAATAAAGATATTCTTAGCATAATAAGATACTATTTTCACGGATACTATAATCCAACCATATGCTGACATGAATGCCAACAAACTATTTATAGGTGATCTCTGGAGCATATAGAATATACACATGACATATTTTGGCAATGAATCTTTCTTCCACACAGCCAGGAGTTTGTTTGAGATTTGAAAAGTGTGATTGACACAAAATGAAGAAAAACAGCGCTTTTACAGCTGCACTTCTGTATGATAGCTAGGCTGTCTGCCGTGGTAAGCGTCTATGACAGATTGATGTAATGTGCCAAAATAGACAACATTCGAACAGACAGATTTTACTAAGTAGAAATCTAAAATGTTCTTTAAACTTTAACAGCCTTGCACATTTTGCAGTGTAGCAAAACACAGTGTTCACAAGTTTTTGCACATCTAATTTGCTTTGCTGCTATTTTTATTTTGTGGTTAATTATAGCCAGTATTTCGTATATATCGCTATTATTTCATTCATGTAATTAAGAAGGAAAAATACATTTGGCACAGAAATTCTTATTGAAAACTAAAAGAAAACAAAGAAACACACACCAACCGAATTATCTGAACATCCACAGAATCGTTAAATTTATGGCATTTATATATCTCATATTATGTGTATATACAGTCATGGGAAAAAGAAAGTACACCCTCTTTGAATTCTATGGTTTTACATATCAAGACATGAAAACAATTATCTGTTCCTTAGCCAGTCGTAGTATTAGGTAAATACAAGCTCTGATGAACAAAAATACGACATATTACACCGTGTCATCGTTCATTTAACAAAAATAAAGCCAAAATGGAGAAGTGTGTGAAAAATGTAGTACACCTTACGTTTCAATAGCTTGTATAATCACCTTTAGCAGCAGTAACTTGAAGTAACTTGTGTTCTGTGTAACTCTATCAGTCTCTCATATCGTTGTGGAGGAATTTTGGCCCACTCTTCTTTACAACGTTGCTTCAGTTTATTGAGGTTTGCTGGCAATTGTTTATGCACAGCTCTCTTAAGGTTCTTAAGGTTCAATCCAATTGCATTTCAATTGGATTGAGGTCTGGACTTTGACTGGGCTATTGCAACGCCTTGTTTCTTTTCTTTTTCCACCATTCTGTTGTAGATATGCTGGTGTGCATGTGTTCATTGTCCTGTTGTATGACTCAATTTCGGCCAAGCTTTAGCTGTCAAACAGATAACCTCACATTTGGCTCTAAAATACTTTGGTATACAGAGAAGTTCATAGTCAACTAAATGTAACATGGTTCCCAGGTCACGTGGCAGCAAAACAAGCCCAAATCATCACTATTCCACCACTATGCTTGACAGTTGGCATGAGATGTTTGTGCTGTGTTTGTTTTTTGCCAAATGAAAGCACTGTGCATTATGGCCAAACATCTCCACTTTGGTCTCGTCTTCTCGTAGGACATTGTTCCAGAAGTCTCCTGGCTTGTTCAGGTGCAAGATGGCAAACCTAAGCTGTGCTACTATGTTCTTTTTAGAGAGAAAATATATTTTTTATTCGCAACCATTCTAAACAAACCATACTCGTTCAGTCTTTTTCTAATTGTACTGTCATGAACTTTAACATTTAACTGCTAACTGAGGTCTGTAGAGTCTGACATGTAACTCTTTTTTGTGTGCAATTTCTCTGGGCATTGCACGGTCTGACCTTGGGGTGAATTTGCTGGGAAGATTAGCAACTGTCTTGAATGTTTTCCACTTATGAATCCTTCTTACTGTAAAATGATGGACTTGAAATTGTTTGGAAACACAATTGCTTCTGTAAGATCATTGCTGATGTCTTTCTTTCTTGACATTATGTTAACACACAACTGAAAGCTCTAGATCAGAAACTGCTAAAATGTCGGCTTTTATAGAGGTGGTTACACTTGCTGATGACCAATTAATCAAGGGCAATTGATTTGCAGCACCTGTCTGCTAGTTAGCCGCTTAATTCCTATAGAAGCATTAAGGGTGTACTTCGTTTTTCACATGTGGCTTCTCCATTTTGGCTTTATTTTTGTTAAATAAACTATAAGCCCTTAACAGTAGATGATGACACAGCTTGCCACTGGGTATATTGGGGTAGTAATTTCATACCTCCCTTAATGCGCACAAGTAACTTATTCTCTCCCCAAACCCATTTAATTATTGTAACACCCTACTCTATACATAAAGCTTCAGGTGGGATTCGACTCTCTTTTATAGTGCCTAATGAGATGTCCCGTGGCCATCTTTTGAGGCACACGGACTAAACCACACCGGCTAAACATTACTAGCAACTTTGTGAAACTGGACGTCTGAGTTACCCTTTTCTTTTTCTTTATTTAGTTTCACATGCTCTGTTTCTTAAGAAAAAAGCGAACGTCCAATATTTCTTATACAACATGGTTGTTGTAAGCTACAAGCTTTTGATTGATGCTACCGTGCATGACATATCGATTCTAACTTGCATTCACAATAAGAAATTGTATTTAAAAGTAAATAAATCATAACACAATATAATTTGTCATTTGTTGTATTTAACTAATTTTAAGACCGGCTAAGGTACAGATGATTCTTATTATGTACTGATATGTAAAACCATTGAATTCAAAGAAGGTGTACTTTATTTTTCCCATTACTGTATATAAATTTAATGGAAGAACCTTTAGCTGGTCAACAACATTGCAGCAAGTAGTTTTTTATTTATTCTTTTTTTTTTTTTTTTTATTAGAAACAGCGCATTGCTATCCCATTATTTTTGTTGATACATTTATTAAATGTTCTTGAGTTACTATGTACTATAAACCAGTGAGGTAGTATTTTCTGCTTAAGTATGGTAGATAAAACAACTTGACAACAACTTGGCTTATATTCTAATTTTGTCAAGTTGCATAAAGTCAATATTTGCCTTAAAATGGTCTTAAAATATTAGTTTATTTACTGTTTCCAGTGTACAGATTGTAGACAACCCCATACAGAGCAGCGTTCCTTGCTTGGGCCAACTTTTCTGTTACTGTTTGTTAACCATTTTTTTACTTTTGTTTTTAATTTCTTGGTCTTTAAAAAAAGTAGTTAAAATATTCAAATATGATGTTATTCTGTTATGGAGTGAGCTTAGGTGGATGGTGTTGATTTACATATAGAGTGTTACATTGAGCTGTAAGTTATTCTTCAATAGTACAGCAAATGGTACCCACACAGTTTTTAACGGCCACCACTGGCATCTAAGAGGCTTTGGGAAACAAATTTTTTTAAATTTAAATTTGTATTTCAGATAGATACCTTACCAAGTAAAGTTATTAAAACTATTACACAAAATAAGCAGCTTTGAGGTCTCTCTATTATAATTAATACAATGCTTCTTCTTTTCTTAACTATAGTAAAAATACATGGGTTTAATCTTTATTTCATCATATATTTCCCTGTTTCTTCCCTCCCACCCCTGCCCCATCCCTATCCTGATTATCACTATAATAACCCTTTTAGTCTCATTTTCTTATCTAACTCTTCCCTATCTTTATTTGGAGAGAGAGAGCCCTTTAGTGTTTTTCATTGAACTACCATCGTCATCAATTTTATTGTACGCCCGTTTGACCCATGCATTCCTTCCTTATTTAATTGCTTTTTTTGTCGGACATGGAAGGCGGGTGTAATGGAAAACCCACTGCCACCTCATTACATAACATACTATTCATCTCTCTGCCCCCCTCCTTGTTTCATTCCATTTACCTGGATTAGAGACCCTCTATGATAATTTTTTTTTTTTAAAGTCTAATTTATCTATATACGTATCCCAATATTCTATTTGCATGTAGCGGTTTTCTAAGCTCACTAAGATGCCTCTTTCCATTTTTGCTTGCCATATTACTTGTGCTATCACTTCTCGGGTGGATGGGATTTGTACATTTTTCCAGTTCCATGCTATCACTAATTTGGCTGCTGTAATGATGTGTAAAATTAACATTGAATCCTTTGTCTTCATTTTTGACTCATTTAAATTTTATAAAATTGTTCCCGGATCCATTTTTTATTTATTTCCGGTCATATAATCAATTAATGTAACTATATCTTTCCAATAAATATATATTGGTTGGCAGTACCACCATATATGTAATAAAGTGCCCTTATCAATATTGCACCGCCAACATCTATTGGATGTATTTGGAAATATTTTATTTAGAAGATTCAGTGTCAAATACCATCTATTTGAAAGTTTAAACTGCAACTGTCAAATTTAAGCAGTGGACGTGTTTATATAATTTATTAAAATAATTTTTCCAAACTTCCTCATCTATTTGTATATGAAGATCTTTTCCCCACTTTTCAATTGCTCTGGAAAGTTTATCATGTCTTAACTTATATAAGACTTTAACAGATTTAGACAGCATATTTTTACAGTTTTTTAGTTTGAAAAGTTGAATAATCCCATCTGTTTTACACTCTCTATTCTTAATCATATAAGCTGAGGAAAACCCTTTAATTCTAAGGTAGTTAAAGATATCATTCGGCGGGATACAGAATTCCTCGCTTATTTGTTGAAAGGGCTTGATTTTATAATCCTCTGTTATAACTATAATTGTATTTATTCCCTTGCTCTTTCAAGAGTTGATCTAATATTATTTAGCATATCATTAATCACTGAGATTGGTAGTGCATCTATTATTCTATTCATTATTCACTTTTTTTTCCAAATATATCCCACCAACCTGCTAGATCTCTAATTATATGTGATTTGGATCCTGCCTCAGCTGTAAAGTTTTTATTGAGATCTAAAATCTAGAATAGAGAGGATAAATTGTCTACCCCTGTGCTGTCTTTCTCTATTGAATACCATTTTTCCTTTTCTGCGGGTGTATTCTGTGACAACATTATATGAATCAGCCTACAGGCCTGATAACATTGAGGATTTCTGGGAAACTCAAACCTCCATTTTGTCTTATCCTGGCTAAATTTTTAATTTTCACTCTTGGTTTCTTTCCATCCCAGACAAATATTTAAAAAGAGGCATGTAACATTAGTGACCAGTTTTCGGGACAGTTAAGAGGGATCATTCTCCATAAATAGAGCCATCTTGGTATTTAATGTTTATGGATATATTTTTGGAAAACATAAAGGCCACCGCACTTTTTTTTCTTTCAGAGCCACGCTTATAATAAGCGGATAATTAATAGATCTTATATTAATTTTGTCAGTTTTTATCCAATGTGTTTCTTGTAATGCACAAACTTGTATTTGGTTTTTATTCAGGAAATCCAGAATTAGGGATCTTTTAAATGGTGAGTTAATCCCACGGGCGTTCAATGATGCTAGCTTAATTTAACAATTTCTGCCAGCTCAAAGGGCTCTCTCTCTCCAATTTGTACATCAGGGCTATCATAACATAGGGTATGTAAAAAAGTTTGAAAATTACACACATAGACAGGCTGGTCCTAAACAAAGGAATCAGCCTAAGACACAGCTTGTGTATGGCAAACACTCCCTGCCATACTGTATCTCAAGCAATATACCCCATTGCTCACTAAATGAACCCACTTATCCTGTGGGTAAGCGTGCTGGGTTAGAAACCTAAGCATCTAATGGGTATCACACTGTACCAAAAATAAATAAATAAATATAGAAATAAATCAATACAGAGGAGAAGAGGTAAAATAAAAGAAAGTAATGGCATCACAACCCCGTCACTCAGCCAAAGAACCCTTAGGACATTACATTATAGTGTTCTGAACTTCACTTAAATGTGAAGTATTTATTATGTGCTTCTATTCCCAGAATCTCTCTCTCTAAAAAAAAAAGAAAAACCTATTCATTCCAATTTGTAATCGTGTAGAGGTCTAATTGACCCCCTATACTATTTTTCCTCCTATTTATTCCCTTACCATCTTGTGCCATTTATTTAATTTTCACCTAGTAAGTAAACCATTTCATATCACTTATTAATTTTAACTTTACAGTGCTCTTTTCTTTTTCTCCTGCATCATTTTCTCCTTTTCACTTACTATAAATCTTCATAACTCTCTTAATTCCTTGTTAGTTTGTTGATAAGTATATGTGGCAGTTTAGTCATTAAATAAGTATTAATTAACACCTTAAACAGTTGGTCTGTATTATTTAACTTGTGACTCTTCTCCCCCCCAAGAAACCCTCTAATTTCTTCACATTACCTGCTGTCTGCCATTTCTAAATGTATTTATTTTTATTCTGCTAGTGTAAATACTTCCTCTTTATATTGTGTACATCTATAAATCATCATTAATCACAACTACAAAAAAATAAAACTAAAATAAATAAACAAATCTGCAGATGCTTTTCCTTCCCCTTTTCCTCCCTTTCCCCGCTCTTCTCCCCCTTTCACTTTCCCGTCCTTTCTTTTTACTTTACTTCTCCTATTTCTCCCCTTTTTCTCCATTCTCCCCTCCTATTTCCTAGCAAAGTAGGTAGTTATTAATCTGTTGATTCTTTATATCTCTTTACTTAGAGTCAACCATCTTTTAAGATCTTCTGCCAGGTTGAAACTTAAGGTCCTGCCTTCATGCAGTATAAAGATCTTTGTGGTAAACCCCCACCAGTATTTTATATTATTATTATTTTATCATTTATATAGCGCCAGCAAAATTCCGTAGTTCTGTACAATGGGTGGACTTATAGACACGTAATTGTAACCAGACAAATGGACGCACAGCAACAGAGGGGTTGAGGGCCCTGCTCAATGAGCTTACATGCTAGAGGGAGTGGGGTATAGTGACACAAAGGTTGTAAGTAGGGGTAATGAAATAGGTTACTAGAAAAGTATTCACTGGGAACTTAGTAGGTTATTTTTTACAATTCTTGGATCTGAATTCTATTGTACTATCTGCAAAGGTCTTCCTCTTCTGTCTAGTATTCCATGACACGTCCTGGTAGACCTTTAGCGCTTCATGCTCTCCTGAAAGATTGATCTTTTTCAGTGATCTCAGGATCTGTAACTTGAGTTTAAAAGAGGAACAACAAACCAATATATCTCTTGGGAGGTGGTCTGGTATGTTGTTTTGTTTGTTAACTCGGTGACACCATAGGACTTTTGATATCCCATTCCACTTTCATATATTTAAAAAAAAATCTTCTATATATGTTTCCAATTCTGTTGTCTTTATTTGTTCTGACACAACTCTAATTCTTAGATTTTTCCTCCAAATCTATCATTTTATTTTCCAGATCTGCTATTTTTCTTTCCAGAATGACATGTTCTTCTTGGTGTGAGTTTCTCACATGTTTCGATCATCTCTAGTTTTTCTTCAATACTTTGTATCCTTGGGGTTAATAGGGAAAGGTCTTTCTTGGTGTCCTGTGTGTTTGCTTGCATTTCCACCTTAATGTTCTCAAATCGTGTGTCTAGATGACTGAGTAATCGTTCATATAGGTTTTCTTCCTGTCTTGAGTTATCATATACCTCTGTTTGTGTACTGCTCATTTCTCCTTCTATCGGATTAGGTGTCTGCTGTGACACATCTAAATTTGATTTATTCCCAGGCAGTTAGGGTGAGAAGAAAGACAAACGTTTTTCTAGCTGACCTTCCATTTTTCTTTCTTCAGGTGTTTGCCATTTTGCATCTTTTTGGTGGCCATGTTTTCTTCTCCTTTTCTCTTCCTTCCTTCTCCCCTCTTTCCCCCTTTTCCTTCCCTTTTCTCTTTTCTATTCCCTTTTTTTTTTCTTTTTCAGAGGTTTCTTATAGTACTTTTGGGTACTCTTAACGCAGTCTCTTCTCTTTTTTCCTTTCCTTTTTTCCCCTTCTCTCCCACTCCTGTGGTCAGGGGTTCATACACTCTTTCCTTCCTTGTCTTGTTTTACTTTCCCTTACCTCTTCTCTCCCCCCCCCTTTCTTCTTTTCTTTTATTGTTTCCCTCCTTTCTTTTCCTTTCTATTTCTCCTTTTTCACTATCCCCCACTTCACTGCTTCTTTAAGGTCGCAGTTCCTTTCCTATATATTACCAGTATTAGAATAATTTTAGGAGGAATAACACTACGGTAAGTAACAGGAGAGAAAAAAAACTAAATAAAATTTAATAAACCCAAAAACCTAAGTAATACCCAACAGGAAAAAAAAAAAGAGAAGATCTCTATTAAGTAAATTTGCCCCCTCTCCCCAATCGTTATTAACCAGCTAAAGCCTCATATTATATCATATATTGAGATGGTTGCAAGAGGAGGGAGAGACATAAAGCAAAAAAAAAAAAAAAAGCAAAGCTTTAACAAACAGGGAAGGACAGAAACAATTGTTTAGGAGATTTACACTTGTCCCTTTTGCCTTAAGTTTTAATTTGCCAGCTTCTGTTACATCAACTATACACGTAGCTTTAGACTGGCTTCAGTATTCCTCCAGTGTATCTTGTCCATGCATTATGAGGTGCTCAGCATTTTTATATTGTTTTCCTGGGCTGCCTATCGTCTTGCTCCCTAGGGGCACGGCTGTATTCAGACAGGACCTCTCACTCGAAGTACACATCGTCCTTTCCCCTCATCCAGCCCTGGCAAGCCGCCGGCATGAGCTACCCCATCTCCTCGATTTGAGCATTCCCCAGCCACACTCCAAGAGGACGCCGGCTACGTGCGCCTACGTCATTGCTCCTCCCCCTTCCCAAAACCCGGGAAACAAGTATTGGCCCGTTAGCGTAATGAATATCTCAGGTCCAGGGCCTAAAAGGGATAAAACATTATAATTTAAAGACACTTTTTCAGAAGGCTAAACATGTCACACCTAGATCAAGAACCTGACTTGCCCCTATTTGAAGACAGACCTGGAGTCTATGCATTTCACAGTTGTTGAACATTTATCCATAGGTTGCATGTTGCATGTTGCATGACAAGGAAACAGACAATCTCTTTTTTTCAGTTATTCCTAATCTAGGTGTCAACTTGTTCTGGAGCAAGTGTATATGATTATGCACCTCACTTCAATGAACAAAAAACTGTGCTTATGGAGATGGTAGCCAAAGGCTATGTAAAAGTGCCCTGTCTTCTCCCCAGGGATCTGTCTATGCCCATGTAGCACAAAAGTTGTATTTTGTCTCTGCATTTGAATTTTAGAGTCCAATTAAACAATATATTAAAGATAAATATAAGGTATTTCATTGTGTTGCCCTTATACTTCTTGAGGAGTTTCCATAGGAACATTAGTATACATTCGTGCTAGTACATTAGTGCTCAAAATTTTTACATACCCTTGGAGAATTGGTAATATATGTACAATTTTTAAAGAAAACATGAGTGAGCAGGCAAAACACATTTCTTTTCTTTTATTATGGAATTCATATTCAACTGTAGGTTTCAACAGAATGACACAATCATTAAACAAAAAATGGCAAAAATTAGACCTGTTCAAAAGTCTGCATACCCTTAGTTCTTACTACCGTGTATTGCCCCCCTTTAGCAATCAATGACAGCACACAATCTTTTGTAATAGTTGTCTACGGGGCCCCTAATTCTTGCAGGGGATATAGTTGCCCAATCATCTTGGCAAAATGCCTCCAGGTCATGCAAAGTCTTTGGTTTTCTAGCATGAACCAAACATTTGAGAGTGGTTCAATGATATTAATGTAAGGAGCCTGTGATGGCCACTCCAGAACCTTCACCTTTTTCTGCTGTAACCACTGGAGTGTCAACTTGGCCTTGTGCTAATGGTTATTGTCATGCTGGAAAGCCCAAGAGCGTCCCATGTACACCTTCATGCAGAAGAATTAAAATTGTCTACCAGTAATTTCTGATATAATGCTGCATTCACCTTGCAATCAATTTTTACAAGATTCCCCATACCTTTACAGCTCACCCCCCAAGTTTGAGCTAATAAAAAAGATCAATTGATTATTTTCATTTTATATGTCAGAGCTACATAATCTATTCCTAGAGAGAATCGATTTTCTAATGTATCACAATATTTTCTTTACTTTGAGATTTGTGACAAAAATCTATACGGGGGGGGGGAGCCTGACCGCCAAGCAGTAAAGACGTGGGTAACACGAGCTCTCGCCTGACGGGCTGAATTTGGGGTAAAATCAGCGGCTACATAGCCCACAGGCTCACCGGGTTGCGCTACCCATGTTGGGAGTGCACCACGGAAGCAAAGGACACCCCTCTGAAACCCGTCGCGGCCGGGAGGACGAAACGCTGAGTGCAGCCTACTAAGTTGGAGCCGGGGAGAGACGGACACTCACCCCAACACCAGATGTACCAAGCAACTCCACTGGTCTCCTACCCCCCCTCTGGACCGGTGAGGGTTATGCCGGTCCCCACTGGGAGAATGGACTGAGGCATCAACCATTACCCCAACTGACTGAACACAGCAGACGCCTCGAGGTACTCCGATCTCACAAAATGGCGGAGGCCCAAACACAAGAACCACAAACTCCCACACAGGCATGAGGGCCAATCCCAGACACTCTAGAATCCAGACTGGACGCATTGTTCCATGCATTTTGGGACAAACTACAGACCCATGCCACTGCCGACCAACCCAACCAGAGTACCAGAGGCTATCACAACAGCCTGGGGCAGGAGGACAATCTCCTGCACCTGTTGCCCATCGGTTGAACCCGACAATCACCGCAAACAGCCACCTACCCACCAAGCTGCTTACCCTTCCAGGCTGAAAACACCTCGAGGCACTGCCTCCCTGCAACAGCCATGCAAGCGGGAGATTACCCGCCATGACCGCAGTCACCCACGACCCGCCACAAACCTAAGGCAGGGGACAGACTTGATCCACATGAACACCAGGGACACTGGACTAGCGATACTTACCCTTCTGCAGACCTGGAGCTGGAAGAGAGCCATGAAACGGCACACTGCGGTAGATAATCGTTGGGACTCCCCTACACTTGTATCACCTCTGCCGCTACTGGGGATCGGATGACCGGGCACCCAAAACCACACCCAGAGCTCCTGGTAACTCACTGAAGACACCGAGCGAAGAGTCATGCCTGATAAGAGACTCCCCATTTATTGTTGAGGAAGTACTAGCTAAGCTTTGTTTATTTAGTTGCTTATAATTTTGACCTAATTGGTTGCGTAGTTTACTATTCCTAGGCCCAGAACCCAGTGGTATAATGTTCTCAATGCATGCAAGACTCAATGTTTAACTAGCCTGTTTACTCACAGACACATCTGCCTAGCAATTTTCAGTCTGAAGTCACTAGCCTGTATAGTCACACGAAAAGTCATAAGATAGTAATCAGCGGCTCGAACACAAGAATATAGCACGTCTTGGATAGCAGTCTATGTACATTATATAAACACTACTACTAACTAATTTAACCACACTAGCCTGTTTAATTATCTAGCATATTGTACCCACACTACCTATACTGTTACTAGAGCAGCTTAAGTATTACCTTGACAATTGTACCTTACAGTTATGGATGTGTTAACAATCTACTAAAAGAGGCAGACGATTCACGGAGATGATATCAACTGTATTGTTTTACCCCCTTTTGGAATGTATCTTAACTGTCTCCCCTTCTTTCTTCTGTTCCCATGCAACTCTATGTGCCTCAATAAAAGAAAGATTGACAAAAAAAAAAAAATTCTATACCAACACATATTTCTTGACTTTTGTTTACTCTTATTTAAACATTTTAGTTATCTTTACATGAACTTGGACATTAACTTTCCCTTGCTTTTTATTGGCCATAATGACAAAATATTGCAGCTGTGGTAAACTGTTACTCACATGCTACTCTGCTCAATGCCATTATGAAAAAGACGATAAATATCCGCATAAAAAAATAGTTTTAAGTACTCTATCATTTTTTAGCTTAGTTCTAAAATGGCCGAATTCTGCCCAATGGGAAACAAATGTTTAATTTCACTCTATATTAAGAAAACATGTCAATACCACGCATTCATATTACATAATTAATAAAATTAATAATAAATGCCAACATTTTTAAAATGATATGTAATCACTTAAATTAACAATTTGTACAATTTTCCTTCAGGTGTATAATATTAGAGAAGGTTGTATAATATTAAATATGGGAGCCTGTGGCCATGTCATATTTTGTGTGTAGGAATAATGTGACACTTAAATTCTCTGCAAAATTCCTTGCCTATGTGCTAGCTCTAGCCAAACCTGTAGAATCCAATAAAGAGAGTATTCAGACGACTTTGTAGTGAAATAACTGAATAAATACAATGTGATAAACGTTTCAGATCTTGATATTTATTATTATACTCTGCAATTTTCCTTCAGTTTTTGCAATTTTCTCTCTTCCTATCCTGACAAGATAGTACTTTGCTTTGTAGAGTTTCTCCCGGCTATATATGAGCATTGCAGTCAGTCAGTTCTGGGCTCGGAAACATGTGGGGTGTCTTTCATATGAGCTTATTTTGCATTGATTCCAGACTTCCATTCTATTAATTTATTAAATACTTTTATGCCAATGTGTCTGCAGATAGTTTTTACTCCCAACTGAGTGTTAGTTATTTACTTTGGTTACTGAAACCGTTAATCACCTCACAAATTCTACCACTTCTCCTGTTTTTCCCTCTATCGATTACTGTTTGTTGCTTGATCTGTGAACCAATTGATGGAAAAATGCTGCTATCAGTATACTGCAAATTATATACATTATAATAAAAAAATCATCCTGCCCGGCACCAAGAACTGCATGCCCCGGGCATAAGGCGATAAAAACTCTGTGTTTAGGCAATAATGTATTTTAAAAGGTGGCAGAAATATAATGAAAAATAAAAAAAAAAATTATAAAAACAAGTGAAGTGGATTTGAATTAGTAAATACCTTACCCACATATATATATGGTTGCACATGTAGGGAATATTTCATTTAAGAGGTTATGTTGATGACACTAGGCAATCCTCAGAGATTAAAGAAAAGGCCAATTTACTTTCTTCAAAGTAAAAGGTTATTTACAGTAAGGACAGTAATATTTGGAATTCGCTACCAACGGAAATTGTGCTGGCTGATAAAATAAATATCTTTAGGGTTGGATACCATATTAGCAAAATAGAATATACACAGTTGTGACAATGTAAACACAGGGGAATGTTGACCCAGGGAAAACCAGGAAAGAGCCAGGAAGGAAACTTCACACTTAGCGGTAATATTGGAAAAGACTTCAGTCGTTTTTATTCATCTTCGCCTGGATCAACAGAATGCAAATCGAGCCCAGGCTGACTGAATAGCCATCTGTCTTTTTTTCAACATGTCAGACGAAAAACTTGCAGTTTTGACAGTTTCAAATATTTTTTAACCCAGTTTTCCTTGTCTCACTCAATAAATGTAATGGTTTATAAAATCATTAGTTTAGTATGCATATTCTTTGTAAAGTTTTATTCTCAAAGTTGATATGAGTTGCAAAAAATGCAAAGTTTTTTTGGTATATATACAACAAATTGTTTATCAACTTGTCGCAAGTCACAATATAAAAAGTTTCTCTAGTGACTATGACCATTCCTGCTTTTATAAGTGGTCATGGTAGTAGAAATTTGTATGTGCTGCGTTTCTGCTTGAAAGTCTGCACATACAGCGTTATTTGCACTTAGCCAGAGGTTATGTACACCCCAAGCATGCGTGACTTACACGGCTCAGCTAATGTCAATCCTGTGCAAAAAATCTATTTGCAGTCAGCACGCACTGCACATTAGTGATAGGGGAGGTCAGCTTCTACCTGCAAGAAGAGTCTTCAATGTAACCATCCCTGTTCAGATCCATGTCGGCTCTCCCCTCCATTTCTTATTGCTCTGTTTTTGTTTTATTCCTTGTCTATCCCTGATTCCTTATCTCCCAGGCACAGAACACGTGCACACACTGATCTAGGGAGAATGGTCCAATCAAGTAGAGGAAGCTGTGATGTCATGCGGGGCGTGGAAACCAGCACACGGAGCTTAGCCTGGTGCTGGATTCTAGGTAAGCTTATTTTTATTTATATATATATATTAACCCTTCAATGAATGAACCTCATAGTATGTCAATCGGCACGTTCTACCAGGGCTTGGACTTTCATTTTTCTCAGACTTATGGGATTTCACGCACTTTTTGGTTTCCTAAACAATAACGGTGGAAAGTTTTCAGCAATGGAATTTCAATTTTTAAACTATAAGTATCAAGCTGAAATATTATGCATCTTAGCTATTCTGCATTTTGAATATTACCCTTTATGCAGCCGCTGCTATATCAACGTATAAAATGACTATGATGGTTCCAGACACATTTTATGTGTTCTTGCTGCTAGTCCTCACTCACATATGGGAGCTATTCTCTTTCTCCTTTAAGCTTTTACCAGCCTCCTATAGCAGATCCTAAAATCTTCTTCTGCCATTCACCTTTCCTGAACTATATATGTAGTCTAAACTCTTTAAATTAACATAGGGCTGGTATTTGTCTTTGCATACTCAGTAAATTCAGTTTAAAAAAATGTAAAAAATAAATAAACTTTGCAAATTGATACATTGGTTTACTGAAGAGACATCTAAACGTGGTTGTATGATAAAGTGCAAATGGGATTTAAAGTTAACAAAAATGCATGTTAAAAATGCATAATTTTAGATCAATTTTACATTACACTTGATGGATTGATTTATTTTTTACTCTATGCAGGGACGGGTTTACATGACAGGTACCTGTAGGTAGGCACAAAATTCTAAGGTACTCCTCAACCCCAGAAAAGATATATAAAGTGGAGTGGATTTGAATGAGTAAATACCCAATAAATTAAATAAGTATAATTAATTTATTAACTGGTCATTGCAGGCTGATAGACATCTAAACAACATAACATGTTGTATAACTGTTTGTATACATGTAGGTATGTGCATATTTGTGCTCTGCTTTAATGTATTGTGTTTGAATCTATGAGTATAGTGAGTGTATGCAACAGTGTAAAGGCATTGCAGGGTTAAAGACAATATTAAAAGTGCTTAGGATAAAGGGCAAGGTTAGCGTGAATAATATCAGAGTTAGATTACATAGGGTGTTTAGAGTTAATAGGATTAAAGGTTTGAGAGGGGTTAAAGTAAAAAGACTGTTTGGGATTATTTGGTTCAGAGTTAGAATGGGGTTAAATTTAGCATTTGGGTATAGGGGGTGTTTTACAATTGTTGAGTTTAGAGTTAGATATGGGTTAAATTTAGTAATGGAGTACATGAGTTGTTTAAATTTTAAAATAAGTTAAACATAGGATAGAGGTTTTATTATCAGGTTTAGGCATTTAGTGTTGAGTTTGAAGGGTTATTTGCGAAGTACTCACCTTCTGATGTCTTCTGTAGACAAGTTAGATTGATGATATTCGCCCTGCAATAGCTGTTATACAGTGTGCATCACTCAATGCTGTCCCTGCACCTCCAGCAAGGCATTTCCTGTGGGAGAAGTTACTGTTGGGAAGATGAGAAATGATGCCTTCCTCTTCCTGTCCAGCCTCAGACAGAGACACTGGGAGAGCTGTGACAGCAGTGACTTTTACACCGTCTAACTGTTCCTGCAGCTCTGATATCAAGCATAGATAGGTGACTGGACATCAGAGGCCACTGGCCAAGGCTCCTGATATTTATCTCTTCCCATCAGTCTATTTAAGCTTAAAAAGGAACATTACAAGTGCTGAAAACAGGTGCCCCCTGGTAGAGAGGTGTCTGTAGGCAGGAAATCCATCACTGCCTTCCAGTCCAAAGAGAATGTGATATGTTATATGTTACTGATTTGATAAAGGCTTGTGAATCACCCCCTTGTTAGAATCCTTGTTAGACTCTTTGGACCAATCATTGATAGTTATTTTAGAGTAATTTTTCTCCATAAAACAAAAAAATATCTATCTATCTATCTATATATCTCTATCTATCGATTGATCTAGTTTATTTATTAAACTGGGAATTGTGGAAAGCTGTCAAGGGTATTTCCAAACATAAGCTGAGCATAAAGGTACACTCCAGGTACCATAACAACATAATCAAAATTAAGTTGTTATTGTGCCAGGAGGACCCTGGCACTGGTTTACCTTTAGGGGATGAAGCCAATCATCTGTACATCTGCCCAGTGACTCTCCTAGGCTTCCATTCAAACATTTTTGAGAAAGCGGATGAGAAGGCAGAGAGAAAGGACACTGGAGAGGAGACTTTGAGGTTAAACCATTTGAGAACAGTTAATTCTGTAACCGCCAACATTTTCCATTCAGGGAATGAAGAAAATAAAAGCAACAAGAACTACTTGTTTTACAGAAGTGGTATGGTAAACAAAATATACTTAGACTTAAACGGTTAAGAAATACCTTTAGGCAGATGTAAATGCTAATACACCTGTAGAAAATGCTGTGACACTGATATGTCATTTTAAAACAGGTATGGACTATCCACAAACTATGCAAGAGAGTAGTATAAAGCTGCAATGCTTATAACAAAAAACAATACAATTCTATAGATACCACAATGAAGTCTATTCAGCTTTCAAAACCTTTACTGATTTAGATTAGGCTTTACTAAATGACTCAATTATGTTGTAAACAACTTCAAATGTGCTTTCTGTATCTTATTTTCTTGAAAATAAATATGTAAACATCATCAGCCCATTAGTGATGTTGGATTTTGTAGATGTGCACATTGATCTTGATTTGTTATTTTTACAGTGGACACAGTACAGTATAATTTGCATTACCTATTAACATGTTAAAGTGTTGAATGAATGACAATCTCACCTTTTCAATAGTTTTTTGACAATACTTTCACCGTTATCAGTACCATGTGTTAGACGTTTACGCATTCACATATCTTCCAAAGTAGAGGTCTGAACACTTTATTGTAACTAATGGACACTTTGCAAATTCACCATCTGAAGCAGGGGTGGGCAACCTTTGGCACTCTGGATATTGTGGACCACATCTGCCCTGATGCATGTCACCATTATGGCTGCAAGAGCATTATGGGAGATGTAGTCTACCACATTGAGAGTGCTGAGGGTCTCCTACCCAAGAAGAAACTTGAAAAGTCCTTTCTAGTGCTTAACCAATGCCCTCAAATAGTTCCAAATGTTTATGCATTACCAAAAGCACATCATAAGCACCTCCCTTGACATGATAATGTTTGTAACTAACAATTCTTTGTTAAAGGACCACTATAGTGCCAGGAAAACATACTCCTCCTCTTCGGCTGAATGCGCATGCGCGGCAGGAGCTGCGCGCCCATTCAGCCGGTCTCATAGGAAAGCATTCATAATGCTTTCCTATGGATGCTGGCATCTTCTCAATGTGATTTTCAATTTTCAAGAACATACTACCCTATTATTCCTTTTCTGTTGTTTCATATGGATTCCACTGCTGATGTACCCTGGTACTTCCATTGAGGAATTCCGCAGACACTTTTGTTGAAAAGAACTCCTGGCAAGTGTATTTCCACACTACTAACTTGGACTTTCTACTATTTGGACTTTTTTGCTCCACTTGGGACTTTAGTTTATATTTTTAAGTCAGTAACATTTTCCATTTTTTTTATGAGATTCTTTTTTTTTTTTTTTTTCTTTATTTTTGTTGTGCAAAGAAGTTTGACAGAAATGTCTGCAGTGCCACAGTAGCAGTAGCAGGCAAGATTAGACATCCATTCATTGAGAAGTTGCACATTTTGCTAAAATAACATATTAATACAAATTGTGTTGTTAGGTGATTAAAATTCAGAAACAGAGTAAAGTCATAAACGGTTTTATAACCTAGCGTCTTCGTGGTGCATAACAATAGAGCTACCCGTGGAAATAATAAGTCAGAATACGGCAATATGATGGTAATAATCAGTCGAGGGTGTAGAGGTCAGTATAGTATGGGCTCGGACTGTGTCGCTTGTAGTTTAGTGTAGTTTTGTGGCCACTCTAGGGTGTAGGGGAGCAGGGACGCATTCTGGCTTTTCATGGTTAGCGTTTGTCGTCCTCTGGGTGTATGTTGGGTCAGTACGTCGTCGGGACTCCTCTCAGTGTAAACCGAGGCGGTTCCATGTCTCTGAGTGTAAATATGGGAAAGGCATGGAAGGGCTTTAGTGTTTATAAGGGGGCTGTGCGCCTGGTGTGTGGTCCTGTCTGTGTCTCAGCAACCGCTGAAATGTACCCTCTTGTCTGCCGGCTCGGATTACATGGTTGTCACTGGGGACCCCCTATGGGTGCGGCTGTTGCTCTGGGTGGTATCGTAACTGGGAATCCAGTGGGGTAAGGAGGACAGCTCCCGGGAGGTTGCCTGGCCCATGTAAGAATCTGGGTTTAGTGTCCCGTGTGTCCCCGTTTCCATGTCCCCCTATTCCCCGTGCCCCACTGTCATACGACCTTTGTGGTCAGTATCGTCCCTAGGGTTTCATGTGTCCATGTTCAGGGCTTCCAAAGCACATACTTAAATCAAATAATTAAACATAAAGTGGCATAAAATGTGTAAACTCAAACATTTTAACTCAGACGGAGGTCATTTTTTTTTTTTTTTAAGTTGAAACTCTTGGTAGGTATGGACAGTCATTATGGGAGCAGCTTCATGGCCGTCAGGCCTCCGGTATGGGTAGTCTCATGGAGGGTTTAGCAGCTTGGGGGTATCCCTTTTCCCCCTCTCTCCAAGTGTGTGTGTCTTCGCCTTCACGGCTGCTGGGCGACCGGTCCCTTGTAGTGTCTGGGGAATTGCAGGTAGGGGGGCAGCTGGAGTTTCTGCAAGAAGTCTGTCGGGTCCTCTGTGGCAGACAGGACATGGATTTCCTCCCCCCTGGATACCACTAGTGTTCCCAAGACCCCCCATCGGTACCTGATGTCGTTTGCTCTCAGCAACTTGGTGATGGGCAGGAGTCTGCGCCTGGCCAGCAGGACTGAAAATGGTAAGTCCGCATACACTGATATGGAGCAGGCATCTACCTGCACGCTGGGGCTTTTCCTGGAACAGGCCATTATGGCAGACTTCACTGCTGTGTCCCTTGTCACCGCAATTATGTCCCTGGGTGAGTCAGCTGGAGCCGTCGGTGCCTTCCTTATTCGAAAGGCTGCCACCAAAAGCGGTGAGTCACCATTCTCTCTGACCCCCATCGCCTTTAGTACTTTGTGTGCAAAGTCCAGGAGGGCCTCCGGTTGTACGGTTTCTGGAGCTCCGCGGATCCGAATATTCCTCCTGCGGTGTCTGGCTTCTAGTGATGCCACTGTGCGGGTAAGGCTGTGAACTTGTTGTGTGAGGGTTTCCACCTGGGAGTGGGTGTCTGTCAGGCGCTGCTCACGGGCTTCCTCTCTGGATTCCGCCGCTGCGAGTCGTTGTTGCAGTCCGCCGACTTCCACCTGCACCCCCGCCAGGTCCGCCTTCCATACCGCCCTCAGATCTTGAAGGAGTTTTTTGATGTCCCCCTTCGTGGAGGGAGAGGCATCGGAGTCAGAGTCCGCTCTCAGGTACACTCTGTTGGTGGTCTGCCGTGGACCCTCTTCGTCTATAGAGTCGCTGGAGTCACTAGAGCCATGCGGTCTGTCCGGCGCCATCTTGTTGCGGGCCTGCGGCTGTTCAAAAGAAAGTCTGATGTCTGAGTGGGTTACACTCTCCGGACGGGCATTTTTTTTGTTTTTGCGTCCCATAGTATTCTGTGGGGCTGTAGGATCTCCAAGGTCGTTTTTTTGGGGTTAAAATTCTGGTGCAAACGGCTTTTTCTCAATGTTTAGAGCAGGAGCAGCACCCATGCACGTCTGTTCCAACATTTTCCATTTTTAGTAAAAAGAAATTGTAAACTGTGATCACTTCAAAAATTGTTGTGTGATTTTGGCCATAAGTGAAAAAAAAAGTTTAGCGATTGGTTGCAGAAGCTGGATCATTATTTAGTCCTACATGCTATACCACAAAGGAAAATAATAGATACATTATTTGAATGGCAGATCTCTTGTTTTTTCTCATTCTTTTTTCTATTCTTTGGTAGCAATGGAATGTTATACAAGTTAAAGTAATCAAAATACTATCTAAGCTTCCTTCAGACATATTTAAATCAATTACTGTGCTAGTAAATTAAAGATAAGTCTCTTCGAATGTAAGGTTATGCAAGTAGAGGGTTCTTCAACAACACCTGATGATTTCAATGTGGTTGCATTACTAGACTAAGTGTTAGTGGGCTGACATATCTACCTATCTATCTATCTATCTATCTATCTATCTTTTTTTATTATTATCTGTCTGTTGTCTGTCTGTCTATCTCTCTGTCTGTCTATCCGACAGATTCTTAGCCAATACTGAAAGGTGGTCATGCAACACAATATAGTGAGAATTGATGTAATAATGATTTCAATAATGACGCAGCTCTCTTAAAGAGGAAATGTTCATTTCATTGTTTGTATTTTAGTGTATTCAATCCTGTTAGCACTAATGGTGTATTTGGATTTGTGATAGCAAGGAGGGGCATATATAAAATCAGCTTACTTGTACCAGCAGTAGTAGTGTTCCAACATTTTAATATGGGAATGAGCTTAAAGGGTAACCATCATAACCAATACAACCCAATGTAGTAGTTAAGATGCCAGGGGTACCTTTGCCTGGTTCCCCAGTAATGGGGCAAATTATTTATTAATGTTTTGTCTCCTTACCCGGGTCCCAGCCAGGCCACTCTTGCGGTCTGGTGAAGGCAGCTTCAACATGGATGCTGTCCAGGAGGTGGGAGGGTCTGGGAGGGAGGGTCTGCCGGAGATTGGCAGGGATATGTCAGCTGACCGGAGTTCGCCGCAAACCGCTGCGAACCGTTCGCGGCAAGTTCGCGAACGGTTCGCGACATCACTAATGGTGACATGGAAATGTGCAAAAATAATTGTCACATCAGTATTTAATAACGTGAACACAAGTAATAGATGATGTAAAGTGCTATGTTAAAAATAAAATTCTTATAAATGCATTCGCGCCACATTAATGCTGCTGTATTTTTTAGCATACAATATTCTCAAACATATTAGACAACCAAGAAATCAACCTTACTGGCAGTTAATAGCAAAAAAGAGATAGAAAACATTCCTTGTTTCATGATTAATGTCCTAAAGCAACATTTTGGCACAGACGTGGTTAAAGTACATTTTGTAAACCATAATCACATCCATGTCCATTAAATGACTATGACTGCTGTGAAGGGATATTGCTGCAACCCCTCAGGGCTCTGTATGTCAGCACTGCCGAATCCCAAAGTTGACTGTAAATGCTTTTAGTGTTAGTCTCTGGTAATGGGCTGATTGTCAGTAAATAGATTTCAATAATTGTACAATGTGCCAGGGCTTACAGCATAAAGCACTTAAGGGTTAGTCTTGGACTTTATTGATATGAAACGAAATGGTTCTGATACAATTACAAGTCATTGTTACTCAATTATTCATTGCTGATCACCATTTAGCTTATGTGCAGTTCCAGAACTATCAGGTTTACTGTTGTTTAGACCTTTGAATGGTATAAAGGTTAAGTTGCTAACATGTAGGACAAAAGTATTTGATATTTTAATGATCAAATCTATGGACGGAAATTCTCCACAAATGACTTCCTAAATCCATCCTCTAGGACCAATAACTGGGCAGAGTAATGAAAACCTTTCCTGAGAATTTAGTTGATTAATCCTTTAATTATGGGTGTCTTGCTCTGAAAGCATTGTATTGAAAACAAAATTGGATCAAGTTCCAAACATGTACTGTAGGTTATCAAGGTTACAAACTATTAATTTACTTTTTAAATATAAATATACACATTATATACCACGGACAACTCAGATGTCGATGTCTAGCTAACTAAAATATCTACAATAGAACACAGGGGTTGATGGCTTTCACCAGTTTTAACCAATATTGTTTATCAGAAGGAATGGAAAACATGAAATGAGATCTTTCTCGGATACCAATTCTTTTTCATTAGCAAAATTTCTTAAATTAAAGGGAAATCACCATGATAAGGAGACAGATCATCAAAAGAAGAATATCTTGTCTTGGATTTGGTTTACATTGTTTATTGCTAGACTGTCATTATGCAAACACTTCAAAAAAGAAAGTGATTTAATCTTATTAAGCATAGAGCACTTTTCATCAGAAAATATGATTTATTACTTATAGAGTATTATGATGCTGCCGTTACGTATTGTGATACATCTTAAGAGAGCAAATGTAGACTTCTAAGCTAGTTGTATACTTTAGAACAGGGGTTAGCTGGAGAGTATCTATTTCCATGTAAACCTCGTTCTAATCGTTTTTCCCCAATGATGATTGCTTCTCACGAAACAGACTTGAGACCTGATAGCCTGAGTTGTAAGTTAAAAAAAAGGTTCCCTCAACACATACATATGTCAGATAAATGCAAATTTAATGGCCTAATCAAAACAAATAAATAGGCGTACCTGGGGCCACGCACTTCTTTCACCCAATGTTTGACTGGATGTTAATACCTGGTGGGATCAGACTTTGTCCTCTTAATTTTTCCTCCAATCCCATGCCCATTATGTGACTTTAAGCTATATACAGTGGGATAGGGGTTCCCAAAGCACCCAAGTCGTACATTACAAGAACAAGGAGTGCCCAGTCCCTTGGTATTAAGTTTGCTCTTTGACTAGAAGAACCCCAAGGCTTTATCATTAGCCTGTACAATTTTGATTGAGTAATAGATCAAGTGAATTGTGGACAGGTTATCTGTAGGTTGCTCTCAGCCTATCATTGCTTTCAAAAAGGTGTATAATGTAGACACCAAGAGAGACAGTTTTTGGTCAAATTGAAAACTATTTGAAACAAAACAGAAGGACATCACTGAAATTCTTTTTACTCATCATTACAATGAGCTGTGGTATTTATTGAGTTTAGAGCACATTTTTTAAATTAATTTTTCCTGGAGTTTATTTTCATGGGGAAAGGATGAGGATGTCAATGTCTTTTTTTGTTTTACTTATCCAGGTAGTGTATGCCCTCCAGATGTCTTTTCTTTCACTCCCTCCGTAACAGTAGAAATGTATTATGTCCTGGGACTAGTGTAGGAAAAGGCAATTAGGGACCCCTGGACACATGTTATAAACACAGGGAAAATGTGAAAAGAGCTGTTGAGCTATATCTTGGATTCCTTAACAGAAAGTAACGTGGTGGTTTTTTATTCCTATATTAAAGATGACAAAATAATGTTCAATAACATACATAAGGGTATTGTAAGCCTTAAAGCATACTAACATATTACTTGATTCTGGCCTCACCTTTGAGCCTCACATCCAGTATGTTGCCAAATCCTGTAGATTCTATCTTAAAAACATAGCCCGCATCCGTCCCTTTCTTACGCAAGAGCTTGTCCATGCTCTAGTAATTTCCCTCATGGATTATTGCTACCCTCTCCTGATTGTTCTTCCCAAAAGCCGTACTGCACCGCTACAGTCAATAATGAACGCTGCCGCAGGACTGATTTTCCTCTCTAGTCGGTTCTCTCACCCCTCACCCCTCACCCCTCTGTCAGGCCTTATATTGGCTTCCTGTATGCTATAGGAGTCAATTCAAGGTACTAACTCACACCTATAAAGCACTGAACAATTCTAGCCCCTCTTATATCTCTTCACAGATCCATAGGTATGTCCCTTCTCAGTCTCTCCGCTCTGCCCGTGACCACCTCCTGTCCGTTATTCGCACCCATGCAGCCAACTCACACTTGCAGGATTTCTCGTGGGCGGCGCCCTTCCTATGGCCTGCCTACCGCCATCAGACTCTCCCTTCGTCTTGCATCTTTTAAGAAGTGCCTTAAAACCCATCTCTTTAGGAAAGCTTATGGCCTCCTAGACTAACCTCTACCTCACATACCTGTCTCGTGCTCTCTCCTAAAGGCAGCACTCTATTCTCTCCTCCAGCTCTGCCTCACTCCCACCCTATTGATTGCAAATCCCTGTCCTATTGTGTTTTACACCCCACCTCCTATAGAATGTAAGCTCGTTTGAGCAGGGTCCTCTTCAACCTATCGTTCCTGTAAGTTTTTTGTAATTGTCCTATTAATAGTTAAATCCCCCCCTCTCATAATATTTTAAAGCGCTATGGAATCTGTTGGCGCTATATAAATGGCAATAATAATAATAATAATAATAACAGTGCAGGTTTAGTCAGTATACCCACAGGAACAAAACTGGGGAATGCCTAAATCTTGCACACCTGGGTATACTGACAAAACCTGCTCTATTAGTAAGCCATGAGGACTGGATTAGGAACCACTGGCCTAAAGAGATTGTTTAACCCGTTAACGCTGTTAGGGTGTTCTATGCCGTCCCCATTATAATGGGCTTTAAAGCCGTTATGGCGGCATAGAACACGTTAACGGCTTTGACCCACAGCGCCCGAGGTGTACTCACCTCCGCTGCGATACTCTTCTAGGGGACTGCCTGACAGCCCTGGCAGTCCCCCCTCGGCAATTTAGGCCCCCGGGGGTGATGTGGTCGCTCTGAAATAGTGATCACATGGCAGGCATAGCTGCCTATGCAGCTGCCTGCAGGGGAACTGCCTAAACTGACAGACAGTCCCCCTATTGGTAAAATAGTAAAAAAAAAAAGTTAATAGAGAAATTAGGGGAATAAATTAATATATATATATATATATATATATGCATATGTATATGCATATATAATCCATAATAAGTGTATTTTCATATTGATAGTTATACATATTAATATCAAAATACACTTATTATGGAATTACATATCTATATATATACAATATATACATACAGTAATCATATATATATATATATATATATATATATATATATATATATTAATGAAATTAAAATAATAAGTACATTAAATTAATTAATTAAATAATAAAAATTTTTAATGCAATTTCATTCTAAAAGTATTTTGATATTAATATATATATATATAAATAAATAATGGAAAATGTATTCATACTTACCGTAATTTTCTTTTCCTGGTCATAGGCCATGGCAGCACAACATTGGGTAGCTCCTCCCTATCCCCATTGGACAGGAATAATAATTAAGCCGTATAAGTACCACCTCCTACCCCTCCTTCCCCAGTCATGTTTTAGAGCAATAGCCCTGGATGGGACCCTTGTGCTGCCATGGCCTATGACCAGGAAAAGAAAATTACGGTAAGTATGAATACATTTTCAATTTTCCTGGCCATATCCATGGCAGCACAACATTGGGTAATAACCAAGCAATAAACCAGGGAGGGAAGAAGATACAGATTCGAAAATTTGAATGCAAAGTGTATTAACACCATTAACAAGTGATAAACAAAGAAATCATGTATCGGATACAGACAGAACTGATTTAGCAAATTGATCTGATAGACCTGCTCTGACATCAATTTGATAACTTCTAATGAAGGTATTGGTGGAAGACCATGTGGCCACCTTACAAATGAGTTCAGGAGAGACATTAGCTGTGGCTGCCCAGGAAGATGAGAGGGCCCTAGTGGAATGGGCTTTAAGACCCACAGGGACCGGGTATCCAGAAGATTGATAAGCCAGTATAATGGCTGCCACTATCCACCTGCTAATGGTAGATTTAGGGGCTTGTAAGCCTTTTTTACTACCTCTATGAAGGACCAAGAGACTTTGAGAAGTACGCCAAGCAGCAGTCCTTTCAATATATATATGAAGGCATCTCACTAGGTCCAGAGATGACAGGTCAGTTGAATTCTCACTTTCTTGGCATTCAGACCTCAGAGATGGAAGAACAATATCTTCGTTGATGTGAAAAGCGGAGGTGACTTTAGGTCTAAATTCAGGAACAGTATGGAGGATAACTCTGTCCTTGTGAAAGACCTTAAAGGGTTCCTTAATGGATAGGGCGTGGAGCTCTGAAACTCTCCAGCCGGAAGCTAGGGCGATCAGCAAAGTTGTCTTGATAGAGAGAACATGTAGAGGAATTGATTCAAGGGGTTCAAAGGGCTCCAATTTTAAGGCGTTCAGAACCAAAGGGAGATTCCAGGAGGGAACAAATGGCTTAATTGGAGGTTTAATTTTAAGGACTCCTTTAATGAATCTGATAACATCCGAGTCCAATGCCCATCTATGATTGGTTAAGGCGGACAAAGCTGAGACGTGTACTTTTAGAGTATTATAACTCAGACCTTTAGCAAGTCCAGACTGCAGGAACTCCAAAATATCAGTGGAAGAGGGCTTCTGCAGATCAATGTTTTTAGGAAGAGCCCAGGTGGGAAAAACTTCCCACACCCTATAATAGGTGGCTGAAGTGGAATGCTTACGTGCCTTCAACATAGTTTCTATTACGGCCTGGGAGAATCCTTTGTTCACAAGCCTGTTCCTTTCAGTCTCCATGCCATGAGATTGAGTGAGACCGGGTTTGGATGCAACACTGGACCCTGGAACAGTAGATCCGGAGTTCTGGGGAGTGGGAGAGGAGGTTCCACTGAAAGACTTTGAAGCAAGGGAAACCAAGGCCTTCGAGGCCAATAGGGCGCTATCAGGATGAGAGATACCTGCTCTGTTCTCATCCTTCTCAGGATTGGGAAGATCAGTGAAAATGGAGGGAACGAATACCCTATTTTGAATCTCCAGGGACTGGATAAAGTGTCTCTTCCCAGTGCCAGATGGTCTTCTTCTTTCGTGAAGAAGTCCTTCACTTTCCTGTTGACCCAAGTAGCTAGTAGGTCCACTTGTGGGAGACCCCACTTGTCTACAATCATGCAGAATACTCTGTCCGATAGGCACCATTCCCTGGGTCTATCCTGGATCTGCTGAGGAAATCTGCTAATTGATTCAGTTTCCCTGGTAGATGGATGGCTGTAAGGCCTGCCAGGTTCCTCTGAACCCACCACATCAGTCGTTTCATAATCACCATCATCTTGCCACTCCTGGTGCCTCCTTGATGATTGACATAGGATACCACGGTGGTGTTGTCTGTTCTTATCTTTACCCATTGACCCTTGAGATGTACCGAGAAGTGTTTCAATGCTTTGAGGATTGCCAGAAGTTCTAGCAGATTGGAATGCACATTGTTTGCCATGAAACTCCATTCTTCCTGTGCAAAGTCGTGGAGACAATGGGCGCCCCATCTCCATTGGCTGGCATCTGTTGTCACTGCTATCCATGTGATGTCTCCTAGCGGAAAACCCCTGGATAGGTGTTCTTTGTTCAGCCACCAGATCAGAGAATGGCGTACGGCCCGGGATAACTTGATGGGTTGAAGCAGATTCTTGGAGGAAAATTGCATCAGGAAATTGGCTTGAAATGGTCTCATCCTCCATTGTGCCCATCTGGTCAGTCCTATCATGGCGGACATAGATCCAAGGAGGCTCATTACGCCTTTGCAGGAGCAATGCTGTACTTTAACATCTTTCTCAATTGTATCCTGAGTTTCAATATTCTTGCCATTGAAAGTTGGACAGTACCCATCAGAGTGTCGAGGCGAGCACCTAAATAAATCATAGATTGAGTTGGGTGGAGGTGGCTCTTCTTGGTGTTGATCTTCCAGCCGTGGGCTTGCAGAAACTGAATGCTGGTAATAGCTTGGGAGGTCAATGAATCTTCGCTGTTTCCTATGATCAGGATGTCGTCTAAATAATGGTAGATAGCGATATTCTGTTTTCTTAGTTCTGTAATCAGAACTACGAACACTTTTGTGAACGTCTTCGGGGCTGTGCTTAGTCCAAACGGGAAGGCTCTGAACTGGAAATGACCTTCTTCCACGGCAAACCTCAGGAACCTTTGATGGGATTGGGCAATGGGTATGTGAAAGTAGGCGTCTAACAGGTCTATAGACAACATCCATTGGTTGGGTGACACTACTTTTATTATAGACTGCAGGGATTCCATCTTGAATCTGCGAATGTGCAGATGCTTGTTTAATCTGTGCAGATCCAGAATGGGTCTCCATCCTCCTGAGGATTTTTTCGTTAAGAAGATGTGAGAGTAAAACCCCTGAGCTCTGTCGTCTGCTGGCACTGTTATGATGACCTTCTCTGCTTGTAAGGATAGAATGAAGTTTTGTAGAGCCATACGCTTCTCTTTGTCCCCTGGCCACTTTGTGAGATGAAAGGACCTGTTGGGAGGATGCTTGAAGAATTCTAGAAGGTATCCTCTCCAAATAATATGCAGCACCCAACTGTCGCTTGTGGATTCTTCCCATACAGGTAAATATTGAAGAAGACAGGCCCCGACCCCTTCGGATTTGGGAATTATATAGTCATAAATTCCTAGGGTTCTTGGAGGAAGAAGCACCTCGTGACTTGCCTCCTCTTCCTCCAGATTGGGCTCCTCTCCCCCGGTTGAAATCTGGAATATTCTCTAGCAGGCTTGTAAGATCTACTATCTCGAAAGGAATGATACTCTTTTTGGGCACGAAAGGACCCTTTATATTTCCTCTCTTGAGGTAGAAAGGCCTTATTACCTTCTTACCTTACCTAATACATTCGTCTAAGTTCTTACCAAACAACATATTTCCGTGGAATGGTAAGGAACATAAACTATTCTTGGAGGAAGCATCGGCTGCCCAAGACTTGAGCCAAAGCGCACATCTGGAGGAAATTGAAAAAGACATATTTCTAGCCAGATTTCTTACTAGATTCGGACGAAAAATCAATGGCTAAACGCATATCTCTTAGGCCATCCACAACGGAGGAACGGCTCCTGCCACTCCTGATGTCCTCCTCCAGTTCTTGTAGCCATACCTTCATAGCTCTTGTAACTGACGTGAGAGCAACGGCAGGGTGGAGACACGTGCCTGAGGCTACATAGGACTTGGAAAGGTAGTACTCCATTTTAAAATCCATCGGATCCCTGAAGGAACCTGCATCGTCCACAGGTACGGTAGTGTGTTTGGCTAACCTGACAACTGCAGCATCAACCTTGGGTGCAAAATCCCATGCTTCTGCATCTTTGGGCTCAAACGGGTATAACCTGGAGAATTTCCCTTTTGCAGATGATCTCCTATGGGATCTGGACCATTCCTCCTTAATAAGATCGCTTATTGTGTCATGCACCGGGAAAGCCGCTCTTTTTCTCGATTAGACGTAGAGGGTTCCTCTTCTGAGGGTTCCTTTAAAGTGAGGGTTTCTCTAACCTGGGCAATTAAATGATCCACTTCCGCTGGTACCAGGAAGTCTGGATCTGCCATAGCATCCTCCTCCGAGGAAAAAGCTAGGTCTCTCAGCGAAGCTGAATCTATAAACTCATCTTCTGAGTTTCCTGGAGAAAAATCTGAGGGCTCAGAATATCTAGGTCGCTTGTGGGTCTTTACAACCTCTCTGATGCCCTGGGCAACTGCATGCTTTATAAGTTGCATAATGTCAAGTGTTGAGAAGGTCCTGCAGCTGCTGAGAGACAATCTGAACAGAGACGTTTCCCTTCTATTGCTCTGTTGTCACAGGATATGCATAGCGTCCTTTTGGGCGACTTCCCTTTGGACAATCCTGAAGTCTTTGTACTACAATACACAAAACATGCTTTTGAGTACATTCCCACTCTTTTTTTTTTTTTTAAGGAAAAGATGACTTACCTATATTGCTTAGATTGTGACCTATTATGAGATGAATCCGATTCCCTGGATCTTGAATGAGAATCCATCTGGAAATAATTGATGGAACAGATGAACTTAAACCAAGAAGAGTAAGGATAATAAAAAGGAATAATGTGGAAAAAAAACTTACTTCTGTCCCAGAAAAGAAAGGAACCTGGAAAAGTTGAAGAACTGACAGTTCCGTCAAAGCTCTATGGTACAAGAATACTTCTTCTGTAGGGAATAATTAGCCTTGTAAGAAAAAAATGTGGTTTGGCACTTTAAAAAGGCGTCTGACGTCATCGCGCATGCGCAAAGAACTGAAAAACGCGCAAACGACTTAAAATGGTTTAATTTACACTAATGGTTTTAGCGCACGAACGCGCTTAATTCGCGTTTGCGCGCTCATTCGTCTAATGCCGCGCGAACGTCAGAAATTCCCGAATGCCGCGCAGGCGCCTTGAAACTCCCGAACACCGCGCATGCGTCCAGGAAACTCACAAACGCCGCGCGGGCACCCTGAAGACTCTGCAGGCGGCCAGAAAGATGGGAAATGCAAACAACTTACCGGCTAAATGCTCCTGGCGGTAAGTTTGAATCCATATCAGCCTCATACATTATTTCTGGTGGGAAGATTCCAAACTTATAACCAGTTCAATTAGTAATGTAATTGGTCCTTTACTTGCTACCCCTGAGGTCATTACAAGATAGTGGAAAGGAAAAACCCCCGGTCACTAAAGGGGTTTTCTCCGGGGGGACACCTTTGCGCAGGGCCATATATTGGAGACTTCCCAGGGGAGAGAGGGTGAACTCCCCAGGGGCTGGAGGAACTAATCCTCAGGTAAGCCATAAAAGAAAATTTTACGGTCCTAAAGACCAACATGTCCTAGGGATAGGACAGGGAAAAAAAACTGGGGAAGGAGGGGTAGGAGGTGGTACTTATATGGCTTAATTATTATTCCTGTCCAATGGGGATAGGGATTTGCTACCCAATTTTGTGCTGCCATAGATATGGCCAGGAAATATATATATATATATATATAACTAAAGCCTTGCACTCCTACTTACAAAAATGTAGAACCCGGTGCTAGATTGCACTAGACATGCAGAACAGAAAAAAATCGGCTGTCCCAGGATTTTTAAATAAAGCTTCTTTTTACTCCAAAATATTGACGTTTTAGTTCCTACCAGGAACTTTCATCAGGATAACAAACATAAGACTTACATAAGACTTATGTTTGTTATCCTGATGAAAGTTCCTGGTAGGAACTGAAACGTCGATATTTTGGAGTAAAAAGAAGCTTTATTTAAAAATCCTGGGAGTGCTGTTTTTTTTCTGTTCTATAAATATATGTATTCTAAATCTTGTATCATATATATCTTGTTATCAAAATACACTTACAATGAAATTATATCTATATATAAATTATATAAATATATAAAAATAAATAAAAATATATACATATAAATAGATATAATTACATAAATAATTACATAAATATACACATAGGATTTAAATACATACATATATATATGTATATATATTTAAATTCTACTTGTATATTTATGTCATCTTTTAACATAATTAAGTAATTTTTTTAATTATAATTTGAGGGACCAGCCTGACAACTCAGGCAGTAATTGGCAAGTCCTATGTTTATCCCTGTAACTTTCCACAACACAATAAAACCTGGACATGGGGGTACTGTTGTACTTGGAAGACTTCGCTGAACACAAATATGAGCGTTATAAAACAGTACAACTTATTTTGATGATGATATCACCAGTAAAAGTGCAGTTTTTGTGTAAAAAAAAAGGAAAAACAAATATGAACGCTAACTTTGGCCAGCGTTTGGTGGCTACTTAAAAACACTGGTTTGTCTACGTTTTCAAATGGTATGCCATGGTGGGGTGGTTAATTTTCTTTTCTGGGCTGCCACATCGTCTCAAAGGCAACATAGCCAATCTGGCAAATTTCTATTTGAAAAAACTAAAATTGGCAAATCTTATATTTGATCCTGTAACTTTCCAAATCACCATAAAACCTGTACATGAGGGGTACTGTTGTACTCATGAGACATTGCTCTACACAAATATGAGTGTTTTAGAGCAGTAAAATGTATAATACTGATGATATCATCAGTGAAACATATGACATATGAGGAAAGGGATTTAGGGGTGATTATTTCTGATGACTTAAAGGTAGGCAGACAATGTAATAGAGCAGCAGGAAATGCTAGCAGAATGCTTGGTTGTATAGGGAGAGGTATTAGCAGTAGAAAGAGGGAAGTGCTCATGCCATTGTACAGAACACTGGTGAGACCTCACTTGGAGTATTGTACACAGTACTGGAGACCGTATCTTTAGAAGGATATTGATACCTTAGAGAGGGTTCAGAGAAGGGCTACTAAACTGGTTCATGGATTGCAAGATAAAACTTACCAGGAAAGGTTAAAGGATCTTAACATGTATAGCTTGGAGGAAAGACGAGACAGGGGGATATGATAGAAACATTTAAATATATAAAGGGAATCAACACAGTAAAGGAGGAGACTATATTTAAAAGAAGGAAAAACTACCACAACAAGAGGACATAGTCTTAAATTAGAGGGACAAAGGTTTAAAAATAATATCAGGAAGTATTACTTTACTGAGAGGGTAGTGGATGCATGGAATAGCCTTCCAGCTGAAGTGGTAGAGGTTAACACAGTAAAGGAGTTTAAGCATGCGTGGGATAGGCATAAGGCTATCCTAACTATAAGATAAGGCTAGGGACTAATGAAAGTATTTAGAAAATTGGGCAGACTAGATGGGCCGAATGGTTCTTATCTGCTGTCACATTCTATGTTTCTATGTTTCTATGTTTCTATGAAAGGGCAGTTTATTTGTAAAAAATGCAAAAAAACAAATATAAACGCTTACTTTGGCCAGGGTTTGTGACTAAATGGCTACTAAAAAAGACTTGGTTGTCTGCTTGTACAAATGGTATGCCAAGATGGTGTTAATTTTCATTCCTGGGCTACCATACGGTCTAAAAGGCAACATAGGCCCAGCAAACCAATCTGGCAAATTTCAACGGAAAAGGAGAAAGCCCTATATTTGATCCCTGTAAGTTTCCAACAACTCATAAAACCTTTAGATGGGGGTACTGTGGTACTCATGAGACATTGCTGAATACAAATATGTGTATTTTATTGCAGTAACATCTAACAGTGTTATGACATTCACAGTTAAAATGTCATGCAGAACTTGAAAAACAACACATTTTCTTAATTTCTCACACTTTTTAGATTATATTTACATTCAATTATGTTTCATATATAAATATGTGATATGAAATGAAAGCCATGTTTCTCCTGAACAAAATTATATATAAGTGTGAGTGCACTTAATATGAAAGAGTTAAATTATGGTTGAACAGACATATAGCGCAAATTCCAGGTTTTGTTTACGTTTTGTTTTGATCACAACTTGTAAAATTGGTTCCGTCCTTCAGGGGTTAAAGCCAAGTTAACCCCTTCCCGACCGAGGACGGTTCAGGACCGTCATCGGGATTTTCCCATTGCGGACCGATGACGGTCCTGAACCGTCCTAACGGTTTCCGTTACTTACCTGATCGCCGTCGTTCCCCCGGCGGCGATCAGTGTTGCTCCCGGTGTGGGGAGACTGCCTGCAGCCCAGACAGTCTCCCCACACTGATTTAGGACCCCTGGGGCCATGTGATCGCTTAACATAGCGATCACATGGTCACAATGGGTGTCCATAGTGCTGCCTGCAGGGGGACTGTCTGTGCTGACAGGCAGTCTCCCTGCTAGTGTAAAATCTAAAAAAAAAATAAAGTTAATGTTAATAAAAAAAATAATAATAATTATATATGTGTATATATGATATATAGACATATATTATATCTATATAATATATGTCTATATATCATATATATAATGTCATACTAAGTGTATTTTTATATTAATATGTACTTATATTAATATAAAAATACACTTATAATTAAATTACACACGTATATATATAATATATATAATAACTATATAGATTGTATATATATATTATTATAAAATATAAATAATAAGTAATTTAAATTAAATAATTTTTTTAAATAATAATAAAAAATTTTAAAAAAATTATATAGCTATATGAAATTTTATTCTAACTGTATTTTAAAATTAATATATATATATTTATATCAAAATACACTTAGAATGAATTTGTATATATATCTATGTATATAAAATAAATAAAAATAATAAGAAATATACATACGTCCATATACAAAATTACATAAATAATTATATAAATATACACGTAGACTTCAAATATATAAATATGCATATATATTTAAATTCTACGTGCGTATTTATGTAATATTTTTACATAATTCAGTAATTTTATTGATTGCAATTTGAGGGACCTGCCTGCCAACCCAGGCCGAAATTCCAGAGAATTTAATTTGCTAGCACTGTATTTTACCCTGTAACGTTCTACGACACCCTAAAACCTGTACATGGGGGGTACTGTTTTACTCGGGAGACTTCGCTGAACACAAATATTAGTGATTCAAAACAGTAAAACATATCACAGCGATGATATTGTCAGTGAAAGTTACTTTTTTTGCATTTTTCACACACAAACAGCACTTTTACTGATGATATAATTGTTGTGATACGTTTTCCAGTTTTTAAACACTAATATATGTGTTCAGCGATGTCTCCCGAGTAAAACAGTACCCCCCATGTACAGGTTTTATAGCATTTTTGAAAGTTACAAGGTCAAATACATGGGTCAAATATTTTTACATTGAAAATGGCCAGGTTGGTTACGTTGCCTTTGAGAGCGTATGGTAGCCCAGGAATGAGAATTACCCCCATGATGGCATACCATTTGCAAAAGAAGACAACCCAAGGTATTGCAAATGGGGTATGTCCAGTCTTTTTTAGTAACCACTTGGTCACAAACACTGGCCAAAATTAGCGTTCAATTTAGTTTTTTTACTTTTTTCACACACAAACAAATATGAATGCTTACTTTGGCCAGTGTTTTCGACTAAGTGGCTACTAAAAAAGACTGGACATACCCCATATTGAATACCCTGGGTTGTCTACTTTAAAAAAAATATGTACATGTGGGGTGTTATTCAGAGATTTATGACAGATAATAGTGTTACAATGTCACTATTGATAAATTTTAAAAATGCATGTTTTGAAACCGCAATATCCTACTTGTACCTATAGCCCTATAACATGCAAAAAAAGCAAAAAAGCACGTAAACACTGGGTATTTTTAAACTCAGGACAAAATTTTGAATCTATTTAGCAGTTTTTTTCATTCGCTTTTGTAGATGAGTAAAAGATTTTTCAAGTAAAAGTCAAAAAACATGTATTTTTTTCAATTTTTCATCAGATTTTTTTATTTTTTTTAAATTAAAATACATGAGATTATATAAATAATGGTATGTAAAGAAAGCCCCTTTTGTCCTGAAAAAAACAATATATAATTTGTATGGGAACAGTAAACGAGAGAGCGGAAAATTACAGCCAAACACAAACACCAGAAAAGTGTAAAAATATTCCTGGTCGCAAATGTACAACATCGCAAAAACAGTCCAGTCCTTAAGGGGTTAAAGTTAGTCATTTTCATTTCCTCTTAATAAAATATATATTTTTAAGTTGTCATTATTTCTCTTGGATTTGGGCACAAAAAGGGAGCTGAGACAGCTTTACAAAGTTTCTCATTAACCCCTTAAGGACGCAGCTTCAAAAACTGGACTTACCCTTAAGAACATAAGCAATTTTTGCATTATTTGCTGTTTGTGTTCAAATGCAATTTGCATCTCTGTCATTTATTGCACATATTATATACCATTTTGTAGAGGGCAAAAAGGGCTTTAATTTGTTGTGGCATATACATTTTTGGCAATAATAGTGTGTGCATAATATGTCCAGATTAGAAAAAGTAATTCAAAATAAATTCCTTTATGTGTCTTGATTTATAGAGTGCATAATATGTGTAGGATTTCAGCTTATTTTTGAAAGTTACAGGTCACAAAATACAAGGACTAAAAACAAATTTCAATGTAAAACAATTTTAAAAGTTGGTATGTTTGTCTTGTAGGTTTAGTAGCCATAACAGAAAACAAAATTGCCACACAAAAGTATATATTTATATAAAGTAGACATCACAGGCTATTTACCTAAGGTTATTTTGACACTTTTTAGGAAGCCACTTCATCGCCAATCTCTGCTAAATATTGGAGTAACATTGAGGTTTTTTTTCTCTAATGTGTATTTCGTAAAGCTGGTTTGTGCAATTCCAGCACAGAACCCCATATTGTGTTCAGCTACATCTGCTGAGTATAACGATATCCTCATTGTACGCCTTTGGCACTAGTCTGTGAAGCTACAATGCCATATAAGAGACAAGGATATTTCAGTTTCTATAGTCAGGATTTTCATAGATGGATTTGACAAGCCTATTTCTCATTTTGGGGTATGTATTATCAGTATGAGTATTCAAATAACCCCACAAAGGGCTTCCATTTGATAAAGCACACACCCATGGGTATCTTATATGACATATATTGTGCATCAACTTGTCACCATTGTTTCCGCCAATTTATGTCAATATTTGTGGTGAGGGGGAAAAAATTGCATTTTTGCTGAGTATTTCTTACACTTGATATGTACCACTGTCATAAATCCCCCAATGTATGACCTAGATACTATTTTGTGAAGTTACAGTGCTGTAAAAGAGACGTAACAAGTTCCATTTTTTAAGTGTGAATTTTCCTGGAGGGTTTTGATGCATCCATGTCCCACTTTGGAGCACTTGAGCAGGCTACATATTCCAGCTACACAATAAAGGCATACCATTTCTTAAAGAAGACATCCCAGGGTATTTCAAAATGCATATTTTGAACCTAGCATGGGATAATATTTCCACTAGCTTGTACCAAGTGTAGTGGTAATAAGCATTTTTCTGCCTTTTTGACACACAAAGCGAGTTTGCAAACCTTATGTGGGCTACAACTGTATAATACCTATATGTTGCTCAGCTATGTCGTCTGAGTACAGCAATACCCCCGTATGTACCTTTGCCAGGTATATGTGGATATTGAAGGGGGACATTTTACTTTTTACTTTTTAAAACTTGTTTTTAAACTTTTTTGTTTACTTATTAATTTTCTTTTACTTTTTTAAACTTTCTTGAAACTTTTTTTACAATTTTATAATTTTTATAAACTTTCTTTTTACTTTTAACCCCTTACAAGCAGTAAGCAGCACTAACAATAAATTCCCCAATTTCCTATAACTCCCAACCACCCCAGCTAGTAAAATATATAATTTTAAAATATTTAAATTAATTAATGAAATTAATTTAACCCCTGAGGGTTAAAAATTAAATAAAAGTTAGCCCTCAGGGGTTAAAAAAAATCAGATCACAGTATAATACTGTGATCTGTATTTTGATCACTGTAGGCAGTGATCAACTGGCAGGGAAGGGGTTAATTTCTATTAGGACTGGGTAAAGGTGGGGTGTTTTTTTGAACTTTTTAAAAACTTTTTTTACTTTTTAAAATAACATTTTTACCTAGCTAGCCTAACACCACATTCCCCAATTCCCCACTAACTTCCACCCACCCCAGCTAACTAAATATATAATTTTTAAATATTTAAATTAATTCATAAAATAAATTTAACACCTGAGGGCTAAAAAAAATCAAAAAAAATCAGAGCACAGTAAAATGTAGTCCCTGCCAATTGATAACTGTATTCAGTGATCAATTGGCAGGGAAGGGGTTAATTTTATTAAAGCAGGGGAAAAGGGTGGTGGAATTTAACTTAAAAAAAAATTTTTACACTCCCGTGGCGCTGAGGGAGGAGGAAGGGGTTAATCCCTTACCTCTTTTCCAGCGCCGGGCTCCCTCTGCGCTGGGACTCTCCTCCCTCTTCTTCCGTCATCAGCTGAATGCGCATGCGCAGCCAGTCTCATAGGAAAGCATTCTCAATGCTTTCCGATGGACGCTGGCATCTTCTCACTGTGAAAATCACAGTGAGAAGCGTGGAAGCGCCTCTAGCGGCTGTCAATGAGACAGCCACTAGAGGCTGGATTAACCCATATGTAAACAAAGCAGTTTCTCTGAAACTGCTATGTTTACAGCAGAAAGGGTTAATCCTAGAGGGACTTGGCACCCAGACTACTTCATTGAGCTGAAGTGGTCTGGGTGCCTATAGTAGTCCTTTAAGGGGCTAAAGGGGCACTCCACTCCAATTATAAAAATGATAGAAATCACTGTTTAGTAGATATACTCCCAATGAAAACATGTATGCGTTAAATATGTCTTTTTTCATTGGGCATATTTCTAAAAAAAGCTTGCAATATCTGCATATCTGTAGTCTTTGGAAGCCCTCCCTTTCTAACCCCACCCAGAATTTCTGTGTCTTTCCAGTGACAATGCGGTTCAGTGGGTAGTGTTTGCATGGCAGATCCTCTGAGTAACTTCCTGCTTCTTGTGTTTATCTCCACTAACTAACAAGGAAGTAACAGGACAATCTGTCTAACTGTCAGGGGGTATAACATGGTTAAATGGGATCTGTCAATTATTTGAGAAATATGCAAAGACCCCCAAAACTGACCAATTTTAATTTGGACTGAAGGTGCAAAGCAGGGGGTTTTATTTACCTCAGGCTGTTTTTCACAGCTGCCGCCATCCACATGCTGATAACCTCTTCGGCTCCTGGTGCTTCGGTTGCCAGGAGTCACATCAGTGTTGTATTGCTGCACACAAGACTGCAAGATCATCCGTAGACAGAGCTAGAATTCCACAGAGGTCATTTGTGATGGCTGCTGGAATTTGACAAAAGTTGATGGCAGAGCTCTGCCTTTTGACAACCTCAGGCTTCACCATAAGAAGTATTCCCTACCTTGTCTTATGGTATCTGTGGATTGTGCTAGAATTTCAATGAAATTCCAATGTAATCCTCATTAGTATTTCGTAAAGAATATATCTGAAGTGACAGATCTGTTTTATTTTATAGAACTGACAATTTCTATGGAAATCTGTACTATTTATAAAACAAATAAAAGAGGATACGCTCTTAACACAAATAGCATTTTAGTAAAATTAAAGGGACACTATAGTAACCAGAACCACTACAGCTTAATGTAGTGGCTCTGGTGTCTATAGCACATTCCTGCACACTTTTTAATGTAAAATACAGAGAAGAACTCTTTAAAGAAAGGGCAGTGTTTACATTGCTGCCTAGGAACACCTCTAGTGGCTGTCATTCAGACAGCCACTAAAGGTGCTTCCTAGTCAAGTGATGCATAGTGTGCAGCACAGGCGTTCAGTGTCTCCATGCTATGCATGAAGGCTCCGAACGTTCCCCATAGAGATGGATTGTTTAATGCATTCCTATAAAGAAATGTTGGTTGGCGCAGCGCTGCATTTTGCCACGCATGCACAATAGCGTTCTATGCTTTCCAATTGGAAAGCATTGCATTGGATGAGATTATCAAGTTTGATGGTCTCAGCCATGGAGGTGGAGCAAACTGTGTCAAGACTGGCTCAGCATGGGAAAAAAAGTTAAGTTCAAACACATTTTTACTGCACAGAGGGGAAGCAAGTACCCTAAAAAGTTTAGCACAATAGCGTCATGATTACGTGTTTGCATTCCTAATGCTATAGTGTTCCTTTAAGTGTTTTAGGGTCTGGAGTGTCCCTTAAACAACGCAAAAACCACTACCAGTACAAAGATGAACTCTGAAGAGACCAGCACTCCTTCAGGAGCAGTTACACATATTTTTGCACAATTATTATTTAAGCTAACATATATATATATATAAAATGCAAAATCCTTAACAAACTGAATTTATAATAAAATAAGACTGTGGGTTTTTGATATATTGCAAAGAAAATGTGGAAGAAAATAATGTGATTACTCACTGCTTTAAAAATAAATATCCTTTTTAATCCTATTTATGGTTAAACAAAGCTTTGTTTGGTTTCATTTTTTTTGTACATTCTATTTTTTCACTCTTGTGAACGTAATCTCTCCATATAGTTGTGGTGCCATTATTATCTTATCAGGACTTATCTGTCTCAGCCCCTTATGATCTAGATATGCTTACTTTAGCCAAAAATAATAGAACAATGCTGCATTACTGTAATCTGCTGTAAATGCTGCAGGTGCCTTTTTCCTACTGATCTACCGCTTTCTAAAAACACTAAAAGAATTATCAGACATCACAAAATTATGATCATTTCGTGGGGAGAGTAAACATTAAAAACATTGTATCTTTTAAAGAGACAAATTGGCTGAGTGATAGCCATGGCCATGGTAATGCAATTTATGAACATTCAAAAAGAAAACAGTCACAAGAAAATTATGAAAGTTAAACATAATACATTTTGTGAACTTTTTGTTATTTATTTAATATTAATAAAGAAAGTCTGCAAAGTTTAAGAAGTTCCAGCTTTGAAAAGTTCATTTTTAACATATATTGCTATCTATCTATCTATCATCTATCTTTCTATCTATCATCTATCATCTATCTATCATCTATCTATCTATCATCTATCTATCTATTACCTATTATCTATCTATCTATCTATCATCTATATATCTATCATCTATCTATCTATCTATCAATTATCTATCTATCTATCATCTATCTATCATCTATATATGATCTATCTATCTGTCAATCAATCATATATCTATATATCATCTATCTATCTATCATCTATATATCTATCATCTATCTATCTATCATCTATCTTTCTATCTATCTATCGGTATGTTTATCTCTATCTATCTATCTATCTGTCTATCTCTATCTATCTATCTATCTTTCAAATATTATTATTATTATGATATTTATAGAGCGCCGTCAAATTCCGCAGTGCTTTAGAATAGGTGGACGAACAGACATGTAGTTGCAACCAGACAAGTTGGACACACAGGAACAGAGGGGTTGAGGGCCCTGCTCAATGAGCTTACATGCCAGAGGGAGTGGGGTAAAATGACACAAAAAGGTAAGGATAGTATGAGACTAGTGACAGTTGCAGAAGAGGAATCAGTCAGGAGCTGTTAACAGTTTAATTCATATGCTTTTATGAAGAAGAGGGTTTTTAACTATTTTTTTGAAGGAGTGGAGACTGGGTGAGCATCTAACGGAGGAGGGAAGCAAGTTCCACAGGAACGGTGCAGCACTCGAGAAATCTTGAAGGCGAGCATCAGAGGTGGTAGTTCGGACAGAAGATAGATGTAATCTTACATACTTGTGTATAAGGGAGGATAGAGCAGCATTATGTAGAGATTTGAAAGCAAGAACCAGAATTTTAAATTGAGCTCTATATTTTATAGGAAGCCAATGTAGGGACTTACAGAAGGGTGAGGCATGGGCGGACAGGAAGATGAGCCTCGCCGCCGCATTCATTATGGACGGTAACGGCGCTAGTTGGGAGCATGTAAGACCACTGAGAAGCGGATTACAGTAGTCAAGGCGAGAAAGGACAGTGGAATGGACCAACACCTTAGTCGCATCTGGCGTTAAGTAGGGGCGGATGCGCGCAATGTTTTTGAGATGTAAATGACAGGATTTGGCGATAGATTGAACATGAGGCTTGAAGGAGAGGTCGGAGTCAAAGAGAACACCTAGGCAGCAAGCCTGCGTGGTGGAGCTGATGGTAGCACCGTTGACTTGGAGGGAGACAGACACAGGAGTAACAACACTTGAGGGAGGAAAGACCAGAATTTCCGTTTTGGTCAAGTTTAGTTTAAGGAAGTGGGAAGCCATCCAGTTAGAAACAGCAGAGAGGCAGTCAGAGACACTAGTCAAGAGGGACGGGGAGAAATCAGGAGAGGACAGGTAGATTTGCGTGCCATCTGCATAGAAATGATATTCGAAGCCAAAGGAGCTAATGAGTTTACCAAGGGAGGCAGTAGGGGAGAACAGTAGGGGACCAAGGACTGAACCTTGGGGGACACCAACAGAGAGGAGTTGAGGAGAAGAAGCAGAGCCAGAGAAAGAAACACTGAAAGAGCGCTGGGAGAGGTAGGAGGAGCACCAGGAGAGAGCAATATCTTGTAGGTGCAGAGCTGCAAAGCTCGTGGGAAGTGTCTTGTGATCTCCAGAAGTATCAGAGGGTTGCTGTGGTAACTCGCAGCAACGCTCTGATAGGCTGGTGATCGCGAGACACTTCAGTCTGTAGCTCTGCACCTGGCGGAGTTACAAACTGAAGGCAGTGCTCGGATCTCCGTCAGGGCAGACTGTATGGAGGGGCCTCGCACCCGGCGGCATAATGGGTAAGCCACCGGGCCCCCTCCTGTGTTGGGTCCTTGGTCATATACCGAAGACCCGACATGTCAGTGTGCCCTAAGGTGATTTGAGCAGCCACAAGTCCCCATCCAGCACGAGGCCTTAGGCGGATGCCTAAATCACCTAATTAGAGAGCCGCCTTTGTTGTCCATACTTCGCAGTATATACTCTAGTCTATTTCATATTAGAAGACTTAGTAGTGCTTAGTAACATATTGTAGTTGAACGTCTATGTTCCCTAGAATGACAACCCTGCTCTAGACACAGTTGGGCAACCTGAAAACCTTTAGAAAGATCTAAGGGTGGGCATGATATATTGGAATGATAAAGAAATTACTATTGAGCTGTTGGTATTTTTTTTTACTAATAATTGGCAAGTAATACTGACTTGTCTGCTTTGTGCTACTATTTATATATTTCTTTCTGTTTACATACTTGTTCTGTCTCTTTTAAAAGTCTAGGTCTTGTATAAATAATCTATGTGTATGTGTATTATTGCAGTTGTGTTCACCTGCCTTACTCGGTTACCTCGTCATTCCAAGAATGTCATCCATCATGCACATTGCACAGTTGGCCAATTCAAACATTGTATAGTATCTTGATTTTCCCTGTATACAATGCTCCACTCTCACTCAGTTTGCTTTGTTTTATTCCTAATATACCAGTTAATGTTTTACCCTAAATGCAGTAACTGTCATGCTTATATGACCCAACAGGCAGAATATAAATGTAAAAAAAGAGGGACAGAGAAAGTAGCTATACCAGTCCTTAGAGTGGACAGGTTGAACAAACTTAAAATTTTTTACAAAAGTCAAAGCCGGTTCCAGGAAGCAAGTAAAACATAACAGTAAGAGAATAGTCAAATCAGACACCAAAAAGTCAGTAGACAGTAAAAAACGCACTCTTGGAACCACTACACGGCACTGTGATAATGGCAGACTGTGCTTTTAAAGGTTTGGTGTGTTAATATACTGATGTTGATATACTTGATCATAATTTCTGGGGAATAACCAATGGCAATAGTAGACCACATAGTAAAATGTGAACGGTTTTTGATTGATCACACATAGTACATGTTTGTATAAATTCCTTAACCTCTTGTTCGAATGAAGGCAACCAGAATTGTGAGGAATCTGGTATTCCTGGGTGACCGCCTGCCTTATTGTCATAGCATTAAGTTAACATTATTTTTCAAAAGGCAAGAGAACCAAATAATTTGTATGGAGGGGACTGTCTCGGCACCTCATATTGTTTCTCCCTCAGAGTGTTTAACAACTCTGAACAGATATTTATTTTAATACAAAAATGTTGTATTTTAATGGTTATTAGCACTTTATGCACAACTTAGGCACTTGGTATTTTTGCACTTGTCTCTTTATAATGGGTTATATCTCTTCACCCTTAAGATATTGAGTAATTAAAGCTGTGTTTAGGTATATGGCAATGTTTTGCTAATAAATCTTTATATCTTTTCATTATGATTGAGTGCGGTATCATTGCTTGGTATTTTAGATATTTATTTTAGTTGTAGCAACAATATGTTTCTTAGGGAGGATCTGTGCAAATTCTACTTCAGTAGGTAAAAGTGTTTCAAGTTGACGAGATAAAGCATCCACTTTCATATTCTTTGTGCCCGGCCTATAAGTAAGTACAATAAGAACAAAGACCAACAAGCTTGTCTGGTGGTTAACCCTTTTGATTCCCTAATATAGGAAAGGTTTTTGTGATTTGTTAGTATAGTAACAGGAATGGATGATCCCTCAAGTTAATGGTGCCATTCTTAAGGCCAAGATTATGGCTAATAACTCTTTGTCTTCAATCTCGTAATTCTTTACTGTTTTAGATAGTTGAAACTAATCCACAGGGGTGGAAAGGCTGAAGAGGAGACTCACGTTGCGAGAGTTTTGCCCCAAATCTAGATTAAGAGTCCATCTTTGATTCTGTTTACATTTTCTGGTGATGTTTGTGATGGGAGAAAGAATAGAATAAAGTCCTTTAAAAAATCTCCTATAGTAATTAGAATGAACCTCTGTATGGCTTGCAAACCCATGAGTATGGGACATTTTCATATGGCTTCTAATTTCTTTGGACCCATTTGGAATCCAGACTCAGAAGTTACATTTTCCAATTCACAATACAACCCATTATCTAATAACTTCTGTAGAACTATCGTGACTTGTTTGTGATGCATCTTTAAATCAGGAGAAAATATCAGAATGTCATCTAAATAGACAATGACAAATTCATATAAGTAGACTTTTAGTACATCATTTATCACATTTTGGTAGAAGGCTGGAGCGTTACACAGCCCAAAAGGCATGACAACATACTCATAGTGCCCATATCTTGTATTTAAAGCGGTTTTCCATTCCTCACCTTCTGTCAGGTTTTGCATCGGGTCAGTCAAGAAACCGATGCCGGGGTTAACTTTATGTTCTTTATTTTGAACTTTAGACATGATTTGACAAGAAAATAATAAGAATAGCAGAACTTATGGGAAAAGGAAACAATACAGACAAAAAGAGATAATAGACCCAATAAACAAAGTTATAGGTAAATAAGGAAGGATAACAGAAACAGAGGTTTAGGCAATATGACCTAAGCAGGTTATCAGGATATAGGCTGTGAGAGAGAAGTAGAAATAAAACCTATAAACGAAATTATAGCTGATTACAAAGGAGAACCTATAAACAAAATAATAGGAGAGTATGAAGGAGAACCTAAATACGAAATTATAGGTGAGTATGAAGGAGAAGAGAAGGAGACCCTATAATAGAAATTATAGATTACATGTCAATCATATACACCTAAACTGGACTAAACAACTATATAAAGGAACAAGTAATACTGATAAGTTTGACGTTTAGTGGATAAGTCTCTTTAGCTTGGAGGTTGTACAGCAGGGTTTTATATAGAAGAAACAGGGTCCTTCAGGATGGTTGAAATAATAATGGATATTTGTAATATCCAGGTTAGTTCAGTAGTATAGAAATAGAGAAATAATAAATCACAGACCAGTATTTGAATAAAGCTGGTAGGAACAGAAGATCAGGATATCCAGGTTACATAGTTACCGGTAAATTGTAGGAACAAAGTAATACTGAAACAAAGTCCATTATGGATGGAAAGCTGGTAGAAATAGAAGATAAAGTTTTCTTCAAGCATATTGAAAAAGAAATAGTATCCAAGTTGGTAAAAGTAGTTTTCTTTAAGTGAGGTAAGTTGAAAGAATGAATTAGGATGGTTCAGAATATAGAAGCATAGAGTAGGAGCCAGGGTCAGAAGTCTTGTCCACATCAGGGCACAAACTTCAATCAATGTAAAGGCATCCTTTGAAGTTGGGTGTGGCCTCTTATAGCATGTTTGGATGATCATGCTATTCAGGTGAGAGTGTTTTTCGTTAGACTAGTGGCTAGTGAGGCCACTAGTGGCGAAAAACAGGAATTGATGCTGGAACTGATTGACCTAAAAGAAAAAGTTTTAAATTCATATGGCACCTTCACGGATCTTTACTAAATTATACGCTTCCATTAAACCATTATGAAAAATGTCCATAAGTAGGGTATGCCCTAGGCGATAATTCAAAATGAATACTGACTTGATTCAGAAAACCCTGAAAAGCAAAAGGATCCCCTTCATAATGTAAAGGAGAGGTTAAGTTACTTGTTAACCTCTCCTTTACTTTATGAAGGGGATCCTCTTGATTTTCAGGGATTTCTGAAGTACGCTGGATGGATGCGTTCCAGCAGCTATAGGGTCCAGCAATTGAGTATTTCCCTCAGGTTGCATACAAGCTGTATGTAGGATCAGTGTTTACAACTCTTGGGCAAATTGATCCGGCCTGTGATCAAGATCATTCAGATCACATGCATCATGTGTAGGTAACTAGATATTCACACCTGCTGAGTCCATGGTACTGTTGTAATATCATGGTTATATTACCCAACACACAGAATATAAATCCACAACAGAGGGTAAAGTACCTATACTGGTCCTTAGAGTAACTGGGCTAAACAAACTTAGATAAACTTAAAATATAAATAGGAAGCAGAGCAGAGCAGAGATTGCAGATAGGGTTTTAAGGAAATAAACCGGACACTAAAGATGTCTATGTCATGGATACTTATGATACTTCTATGGAACTATGGTATATATGGTGCAGTATACAAAAACAGATTTGATTTTCTCTTGATAATTTTCACAAAAAAATTGCACTTTTTACCCTAAAAAACTTTATGAAAAAAAAATGAAAATAGAATTGTCAAAAATAGGTCATTATTTTTATGTGTCATTTAAAAAAATATTTTTAGATGTTATATGTTATTCCCAGTAAAACTAACTTTTACTGACTCATACAGTATCATGGCAAAATCTGGTAGATAAATTTAGCACCATCTCGAATAAAGTGTATTCATGTCGGTTGTTAATTGTGGCTGTCTTGAATTGTATTTAGTTTGATATACAGCATTTATGTTTAAAAGTGGCACTGCAGGTGTTAGTGCATTATCTTTCTCACAAACCTTAACCTCCTTAGCGTCTCATTTACAAAGAAATACACAAACAATCACCATCTATCATTAGTCGAGGAAAATGACTTATAGTGATTATTAATTTAATATATTCTTCCCATTCGCAATGTGTCCAGACTAACCTCAAACTTTTTTTTTGTGTATACACTGGCTGAGCATCATGGGAAATCTAGTCCTCAAGCATCTGCTGTGGCAAGACTTTCCTTTGCTTATGTGGAAATATACCAAGAATGCCTAACGGTGTTAAAACACTGGGTATTTTAAAGGCTAAGTTGCCAAAATAGTTCAACCTCATACCCAAATAAAATGTAGATCATAAGTAAAAGAGGATACTCCAAAGTTCGTGATTTGGTTTCAGGCCTGGCGTGACCTTTAATAGATAAATGTTATTTTATTTATTTGCTTGGCTTTTTTTTCCCTTATCTTAAATTAATGTTCCCTTGGCATCTGAATTGCATTGAATATGTACATTACACAGTTCACAGTGCTGAAAGGCTTGTTAGAACATACCCATTTCTTAGAAATAGACTTGCAAGCCATGTTAACAATGCTAACCAGAGATGAGTGATTTCTTTAGCTCGTCAAATTGACATGAGCCTCCCAAAGGCAGCACCTTTTTTATCTATCTGCTTTCATAATTGGAATCAGTAAGTGAGTGCGTTTGTCATGCAGCACCTCTTAGGGAAGCTCACTGTCATTATCTCTTCTGTCTCATATATGCTAGTCTCCAGCAGGGATAGCAAGCTTCTCCCGTGTGGGGCTTACAAAGTAACTGGAAAGAAGTTTCACATTAAACAGTGAAGACAGCTTGAAAATAGGGAATCTTAATTGAGTGTGACATGAATGTCATAGAACAGATGGCAAGATGATTTAAGCCACCAAAGGTTTGAATAAGACTAAAAACATAAAAAACAGGAATATTTCCTTTTATGATTTTGAAATCTGTTTCGCCAGCTGATATACTAAAAAACATTAGAACGACAAATTCTGGTATAGTGAATGTAGATGGCTTTATTAAAAGTATTACTTCTTTTCATTTTAACACACCATAGCATTCAGAACTTACAATGTATAGATGCCGTAAGATTCTACACAATTATCGGAACAGTCAATGAAAATACAATGGTTACTTACAAGAATCAAAATGATCTTTCAATGAAGTCCCCAGGTAATATCTTCCATTTCTAAAAGGAATGTCCTTTAATTCCTGTATACATCTAAGTTTGTAAAAAAGGTTTTAATGGAGTTGGCATAGAGCAGGGGTTCCCAACTCAGTCCTCAAGTTCCCCCTAATAGTCCAATATTTATGGATTACCCAGTTGGATCTAAGGTGTTTTTAGATAATAAAAAACAAAAACAGCTTAGGCAAAACAGGGTAATCCTTTAATCCTGGACTGGTAGGGGGTACTTCAGGAGTGGGTTGGGAACCCCTGGCATAGAGAATGTACCTACCACCTGGGCTCAGTACTGACTACATCCCTCTCTTGTGATCCATTAGGCGCACACGTGTGTATTTGCAGGTCTTGATCACTGACTGGTTTTAAAGAACCCATGATGTAAGGGGTGTATTGCAAGTAACTGGACATATTTCATCCTTATATTCACATACCATCTGTCTTCTTAATTGTTTGGTTATAATTTGAACCAAGGGCCCATGGGACATAAAATCTTGTGAATTTGATGGTGAATAAATTACTCCAATAGAAATTGGTTGCGACTTATGCTGCTTGCTAATTGGAGTTACATAGTGTCACATTTAAAATGGAACTATGGGCATTATTCACTGACCTGTGCAGCGAATGTCAATCTGAGTAGAAAACATTAGGCCGAAATTGCCAACTTGGAAAAATTCTCCAACACAGCTGATTATTTTAATTGAATTTTGCGATTCGGTTTTCAATTCACTACAATACACTATTTAATGAATATCCTTTTGTGATTTATCTTTTTTTTTTAACGTTACACCTGTATGTAATCACCCAGATCTGTGAAAGAAAAGTAAGAAAACGTTTATTGTTACTTTTTACATTAACTTAAGTCATATCTTTAACCGCTCACAGTGTAAAGAATAGAAGGTGGAGAAAGTGTTTATATTTAGCACTGGTACATTTTAAAAATCATTGCTGTTTAAACAAACTCATAATTGCTGAAGTATTATGCGTCATAGGATTTACAGTGTTCTTTGTACACAAGGAAAAAATGTTTTGTCAAAGGTCACGAAGAGCAGGTTGACCTAGTTCACTTGCAAGAGTAATTAGTATAAATATTTTAACGTATGTTTCTAAAAGACAGGTCTCATGTCAGTAACTTGGTTTTGCAGGTCTGTTGGACCTGTAACAGAAAAATAAAATGATGCTAGGAAGCAATGGAACTATTCGGTTTGTGTGGTGCTCCTGGCTTCACACAGAGCTTGGAATAAATGAATAATGACTTCAAACATCAGGCCTAGGTTTTTATGTCGGGCGTCAGTTGTTTACTTAATCATTTATGCCTGAATCTTGTTGATGTGCTGAGGTGAATAAAATGACTCTGTGACCTAATGTAAAAATGTTGTATTCACAAATAACCACAAACCCTATTGCGAAATGTAAATATATGGCTGTATTACCATCACTGACCTTTGCTATGTTACCACTTACATTTGATAAACTGTTTTCAACAAGCGGGGTATTTCCAATGTGATTTTATCTTCTCTGGATTAGTCATTTATATGGCGCCAGCTTATTCTGCAGGAGGACCCTGCTTGAAAGAGTTAACTTGTGCTAACAGGCATTCTCCTGGGTAGCTTCACTCTTTTGAAACAGCCTGCCTACTCCCATCAGGCTCTCACCTAGTCTTCAATCTGTAATTTCACAAACCTGAATTGTCAAAAACCCCTTCCAGTTATGCTACTTTCCCACCCACTCATTGGAATCACTCATGCTATCCTCCCTATTGTGTTTTTATACCCTACTTCCTGTAGATTGTAAGCCCCTTCAAACAAGGTCCTCGTCAACCTATTGATTCTGTAACAATTTGTAATTATCTCATTTATAATTTATTCCCTCTTTATAATATTATAAAGCGCTGAAGAATAAGCTGATGCTATATAAATGCCAATAATATTAATACATATGCCCTTAGTAATGGGTAATAAAGAGAAAAAAAACATTGGAAACACCCAGTATTACCCAATAAATAGTTTATCAAACATGAGTGTCAACATAGCAAAGGTCAATGGTGGCAATTTGTTGTGAAAACATGTTTAATGTTAAGTTAAAGGTTATATGGTTAATATAAGACATATTTATGTTTACCTTAACTACTTACTTTAAGAAAGAGTGAAGATACCATCTCGATGATTAAACATTAACAGTCTTAGAACAACAGAGAATATATTCAAACATTATTTGTACTGCATAACCTGCAATGTCTGAACATTAGTACTTAGTAATATTATTCACTAAAGTAAGAATTCAAAGTGAATAACCGTGTATGCCAACTGGTAGGGGCAGCTTTCCAAATTACCTTGCACAATTACCAGAGTTACCAGACATGACAGTTTTACAAAGAAGGACAAAAAGACACAGAGGGTCTGGGGAAATGGCAAAAAAGACAGATGGACTGGGGAAGGGACACAACATGTAAACATACACCGGTGGGACACACCCAGAGGTGGGGACACACACAAATAGACACAGAGGGGGTAGGGGAAGAAAGAGATAAGCAAAGGGGTTGTGGAAGACATAGAGACACAGAGGGACAGAAAATACATGGTTCTGAGAATGCAATGTTCATTGAAGCAGTCTTATGAGGTATGTAAATGCAATTAAATATTCTCATAGTTTGTAAATTATAGCTGCCAATATTCTACCCTTTCACATCATGATTTTTGTATCGCTAATCGGTGTCCTGGTTTTATATTTCCAAAATCTGGTCACCGTGATGATGACATACTGTATTTGCTCAAAGCATTTTTATTTTTTGCCATACACAGCAAACCACTAATACAAGGTGAAGTAAAAAAACATCCTAAAATAGATGGAGAGTGCTTGACTATCTGGTTCAAGCTAACCTGCCCCGGTAACCTCAGCCTATGATTGCTGTCGAGGTTGGATGGATTCTAACGTGAGGATGAAGAAATACAGGACTGTGAGTGGTGAGAAGGGCCATACTTTTTGTAATGAACGCTTGGTATTTCGTATACCCGTTCGTTTGTATGCTCCCAAAAGGCTAGGGACTTAGAGATTATAGCTCATTCGCCTGGACCGCTGATTCGTCCGTTCCCAAAATCTAAGTTGCATAAGGGTAAATCCAGCAGTTCGTTAGTCACATACCCAAACATCACTCAAGACTTGACGAAGGGTACAACAGGAATCTTTTATTCTGGCCAGATGGACTGCTTTTATACACATCAGGGATACAGTCAAACATGCCCATAACACTCCCCCAACATGCCCATGAATTTCTTAGTAAGGATGACTGTGCATTAAATATTATAATTACATAAAAACACATATAAGACGTAGAGGAACCCCATCAAATATTATATCCCCGGATAGCTTAGATCTGAGTATCCAAGTTGTCCAAATAGCGCTCAGATCCTACAAATACAGCCGAATCGCCACCAGGGTAAAGTTTTGTCATATTTGGGAGTACCAAACCGAACAAAAAGATGAATGGTTCCCCTGGCTCATAGGTAGTGTTTGTTCGCCTTATTCGTGCAAACAAAACTACCGAACAGTGCTTTCCTGGCTTGTGGTAGAACGAAGCAGGTGTTTGTGAAGTTTGACCAGTGTTCGCACGGTCAAGTGTCCGACTTGGAGTTCCAGGCACTTAACAACTAAGTCCCGCTGCCTGCTATCGTGCGACAAGATGGCCGCCGTTTTCTCCAGCACGTGTTGCTCGGTTATATGAATGGCTGCCCCACAGGTAGAACACTTAAGTCTGTGGTTTCTTTGAACTTAATGAGCCAGGGAGGTGGTCGGTGTTCGGTTGATTTATCTACCGAACGTAGGAAAAATAACTTGGGGAATAAAGTATATAGTTTTGTCACACTTTTTAAACCACAAATTCCATAAACTGAGCTGTAGTGGTTATTATGCTTACTCTGCCCTTTTAAGCATGGTTTAAAGAGGCCTGAAAAGTGTTAGACCTTAATTTCTATCCGGTTTTCTGCCTGCTATCATATTTTTTTTTGTCATACTCTGTAATTCATTAGAAGATGGATTAAATACAACTATACAGAATGCACCCAGCCCTGGTTCGATTCTAAAAGTGTGCAATATTTGTTTACAATTAATGAAAGGAGGAGAAGCACTCTCATGGACCAGGACAAAAATCATTGTTGTATATGTTTAAGGAACACTATAGGGTCAGGCATACAAACGTGTATTCCTGACCCCATACTGTTAAAAAAATTAGTTTAGGCCCATAACACCCCTTGCCCTCTTTAAAAATGTTTAAAACTCACCTTTATTCCAGCACCCTGACCCTCGATCCTCCACCTTGTCTGACATCATCAGAATTGGTGATCTTAGCCAATCCAATGCATTGCCATAGGAAAGCATTGGATTGGCTGAGATTATCAATTTTGATGATGTCAGCCAAGGAGGTAAGGTGGTGGCGGGAACATGCATCTCTATGCATCAATGCATCTCTTTGAGGAAATTTCAGCATCTCCATCCGAAAAGGCAGTGTTTACATTAAAATCCCTGCAGGAACAGGCTTTAGACACCAGAACAACTGCATTGTAGTTGTGATGGTGACTATGTGTCCCTTTAAGTTTATTATTATTATTTGGACATTGTCCACAATCCATCAGAAACGGATGTAATTTCACAAATTCTGGGTAACTTTGAGTGTCTGCCATTTTCTCCTAGATCACTTTAAAGTAATCAGTCTGTTAAATATAAATCCCTAATTTTGTATTTTATTTGCACTATATCTGGACCTGTGTTTATTTATGATAGGTTTTTTTATTGTAGATTTAAATCACTCCTTATAAAGCTATAACTCTAATTATAAATACACACAACAATAAAAACCATGGACAACCAGAACAAAGAAATACTGTAATAATGACAACATATAAAGTAAAACATTGGTCATAAACTATCCTACAATCACCAAAATACAAGTCTCTGTAGATGAGTAACCCTAAATCTATTACATTTTTTAAATTATGTGTATTTTTGTGAAATTGAAAAAATGATTAAATGATTTTATAATAAGTGCATAATTCTATGATAAGGTCAACAGTGAGATAAAATCATAGGCATTAATACTGAGCTGACATCTCCCCCATTGCAGTTATAACAATTTGGCTCAAATGGGAAATATATTTTCCAATTGTGTTCTTGAATACCTTTGTACTCTGTTGGGGTTCTTTATTGTTAACACATATTATTTCTTCAGTACTACAGAAATCAGCTCAAATTTACCTTTTCTAGAGATGATTATGTTTGTAAAGGTCTGGATTGAGTATGATGTGTCACAATATAGGTGAAAAGGCAAGAGACAGAAGTGTATTACTAGTCCTTCAAACTGGACGGTCTTAACAAGTCCCCAAAGAGGTAAAAATTGGAGCAACTTCTAACAAGTAATTGGAGTAAATGCGTAAACTTAAGCTAGTAATACAGAAGCTAATATTGTCAGGAAATAAGCCAAGATTAGGAATGCCAAAAACATATGACAAAACATATTCAAGAAACATGGAAACCACCAAACATCAAAATAGAGAAAAATCAAAAAGCAAGAATAAAATAACTCTTGGGCTAAACATAATCACCACATGGCAGTGGGATCTGGGGGTTTGATTTTAAAAATAAATGTACATGCAAAATATAAAATGGGATGTGTTACCCATGGAATGTGCATCTTGGTTCTACTGGTCTCCATGATGACTGCCCAACTTTAAACCACTGTTTATAACAGGACACTCTGTTAAACCTCTTTGAATGAATTATTGCAAGGCAATGTTTGGCTCCAGAATGACTCCACAAAGATAACTTTTTAAATGGACTACTGTGTGCAATGGTGGGTTATGTGGCAATGTAGGCAGCACCATGATGACACACTGAAGAAGTAGAGATTGCAGAGAGGTTTCATCTTAGGGCAGGTAAGCTGGGACTCTGTATCCACATTATTACATTTAATCAATTCCTGATTAAAATGGGAAAAATTTATTCCAATTCTTTGAGTACATTTTGCCACATTCCCATTCCAAACTGTGCACAGAAATATTAGATGAGGGGAAATATACACACAGTGCAACTCTATGAATAATTAAAGCAATGGAGGATAATACTCATTATTTTAGATAGGTCTGTCACCACAAATAACCCTTTATGTTAATCTATAGTGCATGAGACAGGTTACCATAATTAATTAATGTTTTGAGCTAATTTTAACAGACTTGTAAAAATATAATTACATTAACAAGCAAGAAATGTTAACTACCAGTAAAAGCAGGTATTGTAGTAAATGCATTACAGGTATAACTCGTAAAATATGCTACAACGATGTAATAAAACATAAACTTAGCAAACAGTTTGAAAGAGATCCTTAAATTCTCCCAGTTAATTGCTATGTTGTAAACGCAAAAGATAATTAATAAAAAGAGTTTTTTAAAGTAAAGTAACATATGGTGATCAAAATATTGTAGCTATAAACCTGTAAACATAGTGTGTTTGTTATAACATATTCATTGTCAAACTTTTATTTATGTTCGACAGATTCACATGTGTGCATATGTGCAAGTGTTTTCATGCAGGTGTTGACATAAGCAGCTTTAGGACTGTATATTACCTCACCGGGAAAATCTCCCAGAAGTCACATGAAAGATATTATGAGACAGCTAAAGTGCAGACTGGCACCATAGCATTGAGAGCATTTTATAACAAATAGTTCCACAAAAGCATACACGGATCAATAAATAAATAAAAGATAAAATTACTAATTTGTTTTTGAGATAGGATATATATTTCTTTGCAGCTTAGTGAAATAATTTTTATGAAATAAAGACAGCTCAGGCAACAGTTGATATTTTTGTAGATATTATTCCAATAAATAAAAATATGCAATAAAAATAAAATATAGCACCTACCTGTTATTATACTGGATAATAATAGTTTGGTCAAAGTATCCTTTTCAGTCCGTGATAATTTATTGTACAAGCGATTTCATGTCGGTCTTTTCTAGCCATGCATACTGGGTCGAAGGATTATCAATGTATGACCACAGATATAGAATTTTTAATATTTAAATTTGGATTGAGGGACAGATCCTTCACTTTAACAATGACATGCTGGGAGAGTGGTGGTTACTTGTAGGCTGCACAAGATCTCAAAACCAAAACCAGTAAACATTTAATTTCTTACTGCAAATAAAAAGTTGAAAATCAAATATTGATGCTTGAGCTTACGGTATAGTGACTAGGGTTAGGATCAAGTATTGACACTTTTAGTAGTTAGGGTTTATGATTAGAATTATGGCATTAGGGATGCAGAGGTTAGAGTTATGGCATAGTGGTTACCGTTTGTGGTAAGGATAACCACTATGTTTGGTTAAGGGTTTGGTTTGTGGGGTTAGGATTAGGGTTGCTGCTCAGATTACCGTGACACTACATGGAATCACCATTGATGAACAAGCAAAATTTTTTAAGCGCATTTGCAACTCAATAACATTATTTAGGTGTATTTTTGTAAATTGTTAGTGTGCTGATGCAATGTGAGGTCTGTCTGAGAATTCAATTGGTAGATTGGATAAACTGTCTAAAAATTAATTCCTGGGGGACTACCAGTTAATAGAAGAAAATCTCACTCTATGGGTGATAAGAGCAGAGGTGATGAACACACTATAGAAGAAACCGTCTTACCTTCACCTGTGTTGCAATGTGGTCATGGCTCCAAAGGATTGTGGTTGTATCTGATGCTTTTCTGTTCAGCATATTCTTAAAAGAGATTGTGATTGGAGCAGCCGAGCTGAATGGCCGCATACAACAAGAGCTCTGCACATCTGATCTCTATATACCTCTCTGAGGACCCTAATACCGAGACAATAATGGCTGGGGAAGCCCCCACAAGCAAGGGGAAGCATGAGTAAGATGCAAAAAAAAAGAGGCTGAACTCCAAAAATATTGGGGACTTAACGAGGCAGGCAAATGTCGCGGAAGGGCCTAAGATGGCTGATTATCCTGAGGCCTACTCCAAAATCTCAGATGACATGTCCCCAGAGGAGGAGGTAGAGGTTTTCCCTGTAACTCCATGACTAGCGCCAAAACTTACTGGACAAGACAACTTTCCATGACTACTGCGGTGCTAAAAGCGCTCCGGGCAGAGAGTTTCCAGATGGATGTAGCATTACTCCGTACTGACCTGCAGGGCCTATCGGGCAGACTAGTGATGGTGAAAGCAGCATGCAGGGACCAAGCACTGCAGATTGCAACATTACGGAAGGCAGTCAAGAAGCTCCAGCAGCAAAGTGAGATGAGTGAACGCTGCTTCACCACCTTCAAAGGAGGTGCAAAAACAACATCAAAATATGGGGTAGCTTGCAAGAGGTACCGACCGCTGTACTTCCACATTTCCTGAGGCGCCTACTAGTAGCTCTACTTACCCAAAGACAGGGCAAAGTAATTGGAATCGACTGATCGACAGAGTACTTAAGTATCCTTGCGCACCAGATAATGTGCCAAGAGATTTAGTTCTCCAAGTGCAAAGTGGTAAAGATATGGCAGCAGTGCTGATGGGTGTCAGAGAACACACTCCATAAAGATTTGAAGACATGTCACTCATGTTTTTCTCTGACCTGTCAGGGGGCACCCTAGTCTGTCAAAGATGAGAGAAGGAGATTCTCAGCCAAAATTTGATCATACACGTCCATCATCCTTTTGATGCGGTGCAGTTGTCCTGTCCCCTTAGCAGATAAACACGCCCAAAGCATAATGTTTCCACCTCCATGTTTGATGGTGGGGATGGTGTTCTTGGGTTCATAGGCAGCATTCCTCCTTCTCCAAACACGGAGAGTTGAGTTGATGCCAAAGAGCTTGATTTTGGTCTTATCTGACCACAACACTTTCACCCAATTCTCCTCTAAATCATTCAGATTTTCATTGGCAAACTTCAGACGGGCCTGTACATGTGCTTTCTTAAGGAGGGGAACCTTGCAGGCGCTGCAGGATTTCAATCCTTCATGGCGTAGTTTGTTACCAATTGTATTCTTGGTGACTATGGTCTCAGCTGCCTTGAGATCATTAACAAGATCCTCCGTGTAGTTTTGGGCTGATTCCTCATCATTCTCATGATCATTGAAACTCCACCAGGTAAGATCTTGCATGGAGCACCAGACCGAGGGAGACTGACAGTTATTTTGTGTTTCTTCCATTTGCGAATAATCCACCAACTGTTGTCACCTTCTCACCAAGCTGCTTGGCTATGGTCTTGTAGACCATTCCAGCCTTGTGTAGGTTTACAATCTTGTCCCTGACATCATTGGACAGCTCTTTGGTCTTGGCCATGGTGGAGAGTTTAGAATCTGATTGATAGACTGATTGATTGATTGATTGATTGCTGTTGTGGACAGGTGTCTTTGATACAGGTACCTAACTGAGATTAGGAGCACTCCCTTTAAGAGAGTGCTCCTAATCTCAGCTTGTTACCTGTATTAAAGACACCTGGGAGCCATAAATCTTGCTGATTGATAAGGTATCAAATACTTATTTCACTCATTGACATGCAAATCAATTTATAACTTTTCTGACATGCATTTTTCTGGATTTTTTTGTTATTCTGTCTCTCACTGTTAAAATACAGCTACCATTAAAATTATAGATTGATCATTTCTTTGTCAGTGGACACATGTTCAAAATCACCAGGGGATCAAATACTTTTTCTCCTCACTGTATAAATTACAGTTTTACTCAGCACACTGTTCCAAGCATAACCAGTTCACACTCAGACTGATTGGCCAATAGTGCCGACCTTAATCCCCATCCCCTGGCTTTAGGTGACTGCAAGAGCCTGTTATCCTTACATATATATATACAGTTGCAAGAAAAAGTATGTGAACGCTTTGGAATGATATGCATTTCTGCACAAATTGGTCATAAAATGTGATCTGATCATCATCTAAGTCACAACAATAGACAAAGAATGAAATGTTGCCATGTTTTTATTGAACACCCCATGTAAACATTAACAGTGCAGTTGGAAAAAGTATGTGAACCCCTAGACTAATGACATCTCCAGGAGCTAATTGGAGTGAGATGTCAGCCAACTGGAGTCCAATCAATTCGATGAGATTGGAGGTGTTGGTTACAGCTGCCCTTCCCTATAAAAAACACACACCAGTTCTGGGTTTGCTTTTCACAAGATGCATTGCCTGATGTGAATGATGCCTCGCACAAAAGAGCTCTCAGAAGACCTACATACTTTTTCTTGCAACTGTATATAGTGCCAAAGACGTAAAATATATAAATGCACTTTCACCCTGGAACATACTGTAATTACGACCTTTAAGGATAAGACCGGTTATCCAACCACAGTTGTACATGGTCAATGCCTTGTCACGCAAGATGTACTCCACATATTATACAGACAGAGCCGACTTTAACGCGGGGCAAACGGGGCAGCTACCCCGTGCCCTGTTACTCTTGGGGGGGCCCAAAGCAGCTGCCCCGTGGGCCCCGCTGTCCTCAACTACTTTTTTCACCCATGGACCAGCCCAGGGCCGTCTTTAATGTGGGGCAAATGGAGCAGCTGCCCCAGGCCGAGTTACTCCTGGGGGGCCCAAGGCAGCTGCTCCATGGGCCCCGCTGCCTTGAACTATTAATTTGTTTCCCATATGAGCTCCCAGTGCAGCTTGGGGCCCGCAGAATAAGGAGATCCATCAGGTGGCCCATGCACTAAGGGACACTTGTGCAGGAGAGACCAAGAAGGCAGAGAGGAAGGGGGCAGAGATGGGGAGGGCCTCAGCCACCACTCTGGACATCAGGGAAGAAACGGGCGGTGGGTTTAAAAGTGTAAATCGTGTCTGTGTGTAAATGTTTGTCAGTATGCCTGTCAGTGTGTGTGTCAGTATGTATGTCAGTGTATGTGTCTGTGTGTCAGTATGTGTGTCGATATATGTGTATCAGTATGTCTGTCAGTTTGTGTCTATGTGTGTCAGTATGTATTTCAGTAGATGTGTCAGTATGTCTTTCAATGTTTGTGTCGGTGTGTGTCCATATGTCTGTCAGTGTGTGTGTGGGTGTCAGCATGTCTGTCAGTGAATATATGTGTGTCAGTATGTTTGTCTGTGTGTTTGTGTCAGTATGTCTGTCAGTATGTATGTCTGTGTATCTGTGTCATCTGTGTTAGTTTCCCAACTGTGTTGGGGTGACAGGCGTGATTGCATGTCAGGGAGTGGGGGGGCAGGGCCCAGGAGGCCCAAGACAATGCTTCGCCCAGGGTCAAATTAATATTATAGATGGTCCTAGGCCGCCAATGCAACAGGCGGGCCGCACACTAAAGAGGCCCACCGGGTGGTCCATCCACTAAGGGCCACCCAGTGCGCATTTGTAAGCAGGGGCTCGGTCACACGCTATGGCACTTTAACAGCGCGGCTGGGCCCCTTGCTTTTGGGCAGCGCTGGATGAAGTGACTGCCACAAGCCACTTCCTCCCACTAAGGAAAGGAGCCGAGTGGGAGACGGAGGAGGCAGGGAGGAGGGAGGCTGGGTCGGAAGAGGCAAACCCAAACTCCCAACAGCCTCCAGACTGGACACCGGGGAAATCACACTCTAATGTAGGAAACTGGATGGTGGGTTTGAAAGTGTAAATTTATGTCTGTGTGTGTATGTCAGTTTGTCTGTCAGTGTATGTGTCTATATGTCTGTCAGTGTATGTGTCTGTGTCAGTATGTCTGTCAGTGCATGTATCTGTGTCAGTATGTTTGTCAATGTATGTGTTTGTGTCAATATGTCTGTCAGTGTATGTGTCTGTCTGGGTCAGTGTGTATATCAGTGTATGTCAGTACGTCTGTCAGTGTATATTTCTGTGTGTGTCAGTATGTCTGTCAGTGTATGTCTCTATGTATGTGTGTCAGTATGTCTGTCAATGTATGTCTGTATCAGAATGTCCGTCAGTGTATGTGTCTGCATGTGTCAGTATTTCTGTCAGTATGTGTTTATATGTATGTTTCAGTATCTGTCAGTGTATGTGTATGTCAGTATGTTTGTCAGTGTTTGTGACTGTCTGTATCATGATGTCTGTCAGTGTATGACTCTGTGTATGTGTGTCAGTATGTCGGTCAATGGGTGTCTGTGTCAGTATGTCTGTCAGTGTATGTGTCTGTGTGTGTCAGTATGTCTCTCAGTGTATGTTTCTGTGTATGTGTGTTAGTATGCCCAAGCAAATGGTTGCCCAGGGTCTGGTCAATATGAAAGACGGCCCTGAATACAGAGTTTTATGATAAAACAAAACCCACAAAAAACTATTCATAGAATGTTCAATTGAATCCTTCATATTGAGACACTGTTTCTATTGCTATACGAACCTTACATTAATGCATTTCGTTTTGCTATTTCTGTATCTATGAATTGAACCCCAAAAAAAGAATAAAAAAAATAAAAATAAGAAAAAGAGATTTTGATCCATACTGCTCATTTGTAATGTCAGTAATAACCCTCCCAAAACTCTAAAATTACCATATTTATTATAAACTTATGTCTATGCACAAACTTCCTCAGGATGATGGTAATTAAAAATAACTGGAGACTCTCTGGGGTGCTACATGATGTGTATAGGTTTTTCTAATGCATACTTTTTGGTGAAAAAATAAGTTTGATAGAAAAACATAAAGGGACACTTTAAGCACTTAAACAACGTCAGATTAATGAAGCTGTGTTGGTCTATAGATCATGCACATGCAATATCACTTTTCACACAGGTCTCTGCTGTATAGGGGTTAAATCACTTTGTTTATGAAGCCCTAGCCACAACTTCTTATTGCACAGTGTGTTTAATTTAGAAGTTCTTATTTTCTGCTTTATTAATTGAACTTTATTCGCTTACAGGAGACTGCTGATGGCTCTAGCAGACTATTAACAGAGCAGGAGATAAGAAATTGTAAATTAAAACCCCCTGTGTAATATAGGAGGCTAAAATATTAGACCTCTTTTTCAGAAAGTATGTAAGGAGGCTGTGTGTGTCACAGCTAGGAGATGTGTGGCTAAGGCTGCATATATTGTGTGATTTAACTTCAAAATAGCAAAAAATTAAGCAGTGACAAAGCAGGGGATGACCTATATACCAAAACCACCTCATTATGTGGTGCTTAGAGGGTCCATTAAGGTATAGTTATGGGATAATTATTAAGTGCCTAATACATATTTGGGATGCAGAATGCCGGGAACAGAAATGAAATTGATGCTGAAATTTAGGAAAATATAGATTTTTGCAGACATAAGTATAGTAAAAGTACTTGAAAGAAATGTGATGCCTAAAGAATATCAAATCACCAAAATACTTGATCATTTTCCATGAATGATGTAGGGTAGTATACATTAGATTAATAACTGCTGATAAATAATGTTATACATTCCATTACAGAACTGGCATTTCCAAATGTCAAGACTCTGTGCATTAGATGAGGTCATGCAGTTATATATAAAGTGGATGTAAACATTGCAGTTAATTTTTCTGTTGTTCAGGATAATAAACAGGCTCTTACATTTTCCAATTATGCAGTGATAGAATATTCACTGTGCAATATACAGGTATTATGTTCTAGCCATTTGTATATATGACAAACCAGTCCAGTTATTATTATTGTTTAATGACATTCAACAACAATGCACTGTAGGCAATTGCAACACATACTAAGTTTTAGTAAACACATTTTAGACATGCTCAAGGAGAGTTATCAAAGTATTCTGTGGCAGTGTACATCTGTGCAGAGGCGCCTCTCTAATGAGGCGGTTTAGGCGTCCACCTAAGGCTTTGTGCTGGCTGGGGCCTCACGGCCGCCTAAATCACATTAGGGCAGACTGTGTCAGGTCCTCTGTCAGTGACTGAGGACTTGACACGATGAGGGGCCTGGCGGCATACTTTGTGTGCCACCAGGTGCAAGGCCTCTTTGTGCCGTCTGCCCGGCCAAAGAGCACCCATCGCAGACACTGGTCTGCAGCTCAGCAGTGTGCAGAGCTGCAGACCATGTGTCTTGCGAATTCTGGCCAATCAGAGCGTTGCCACGGGTTACCAACGCAATGCTCTGACTGGATCTTGCGAGATACATGGTCTGCAGCTCTGCAGAGCTGCAGACCAGATATCAGGGCCACCGGACCACCAGGGAGCTAAAACAGGTATTTAGTCCCTCAGACAATCACCCCTCCCCCCCCCAAACCATCATCATCCCCCCTCCCTTTACACCACCATCACTCCCCCCTCCTTCACACCATCATTACCCCCCCTTTTTATTTATTTATTACAATTTATGCTACAACTACAGTCAGAGAGCTCACAATGCAGGGGCACAGGAAGCTGCAACACGGCAAGTTTCTAAACAATGAATGCAGAGACTGATTCTCTGTATCCAGCACTGCAAGTCCACCTTTCAATATAGTGACTGCTCCTTATACACACAAAATTCAACCCTATATTTTTCACTTTGGGTGTTCATGGAGCCTCATGTTTGACTTTTGTCTAAGGCCTCATAAAGTCTAGAGCCGCCCCTGCATCTGTGAGTGTGTGTCTGCAAATACATATATATGTGTGTTTGTATGTAGGAAAATGTATGTCTCGGTGAGTATGCATTTGTGTGTAAGTTTGCCTTTAAGTGTATGGTGGGGCAGCCTCCAAAAATTTCAGATGTCAGCCCTGCTCGCATCATACAAAAAGAAGCATGTCCCTATTCAGAAGGGACAGTCCTTATTTTAGGCCTAAATCCTGATGTGCCTCTTTTATATCCTAATACCTCTCTTTTCTAGAAGTTCGAAATGATTGGTGTGTCTGAGTGCCTAACAGAGCTTAACAGCAATAATACACCCAGTAATCCCAGTAATGTGTCTTTCAACTACCATAAATGTGTTTATTGATCAGTCTTTGTAAATAAGAAACATTGTTTTTGTTCTAAATTACATCTTCATTCCAAAATTGTTATTAGTAAGTCACCTAAAATGTCCCTGCATTTGGCAACACCCCAACTCACAGCCCTAAAATAAAAGTGTCCCTCTTTGTCGATTTGAAATCTTGGGATGTATGTGACACAATAGGTGAAAGATCAGTTGGCGAAGGGAATTAAACAAAAATCCATCACTAGAAATTAATACAGACTGGAAGGTACAAATTTGTATGCTACTAAATAAAATTGAGGTACTTTATACCCATAGCCCAAACCCTTCTACACCACTTCATTGTATTTATTTTATGCCAAGGTCAAAAGAACACTAACGCTAATTAAAAGGATGCTCCAGTCTGGAACTGACCAATTTGTATTTTTGCTAAACAATTTATTAATATAATATTAAAACATACTTTTGAAGGTTATCCATTTGCTCTGAAAATCCAAATTTCTTCAGCTCCTGCAATGGGCTCTCACCAAACGTCAGGTTCAGTTACTTAAAAGCATACTATAGTCACCAAAACAACTTTAGCTTAATGAAGCAGTTTTTATGTATAGATCATGCCCCTGAAGTTTCAATGCTCACTTCAGAAGTTAAATCACTTTTGTTTCTGTTTATGCAGCCCTAGCCATACCTCCCCTGTCTGTGACTGACACAGCCTGCATGAAAAGCAAAACAAAATGGTTTAATGTTCAATAAGGTGTAACAAACTTTACAAGGTTTTTATATCCTGCTCTGTAAATTGAACTTTAATCACTTATAGGATGCTCCTGCAGGGTCTAGCAAGCTAGTAACAGATCGGGAGATAAGAAATTCTAATTTAAACAGAATTTGCAATAAAGGAAGTATAAACATTAGATGACTCTTTACAGGAAGTGTGTATGTCACATGCAGGGAGGTGTGCCTGGGCTGCATAAACAGTGATTTACCTCTTATATGGCATGGAATTGGGCAGTGAGCAGAGGCATGATCTATACTCCAAAACTGCTAAATTAAGCTAAAGTTGTTTTGGTGACTATAGTGTCCTTTTAAGTTTACTTAGATTTTCATTGTACTGCTGAATCCATTACATAAGTAGTGCTGGGTGTTAGAGATCAATTGTCATTATTTCTAATGTAGAGGGATAAACTACAACTCCCAAAATGAATCAACTTTGAGGACAACAGACTGTATGGAGGAAAAGGGCGATATACTGTAGGGTGGGTGGGTAGTTAAATCTTCTGGACAAAATCTAATTGCTGTTTAAAATAAAATAAAAATCCTTCAGTTATAACTAACCATAGCCTAACCCACACAATGCCCCTAACATGTATTTGTGCCTCAAATACTTTTTAAATACCATCACATTATAGGGAGTTATTTACTTATTGACTTATTGATTAATGGATAGATTCATCACAATCTAGACAATGTTTTTTTGTTTTTTTAAATTAGCTCATGGTGTTCATATTAATTCAATGAGGCCTTCTTCAAAAGAAACTTTGTCTCTTTATATTTTTTTTATTAGATTAGAAGAAATCTTCAAACCATAATGGTAAATTCAGGCCCTGCAGGAGTTTGAGAGCTACATTTTCATTGATGCTAATGCTAGGCTGGTTGATTATTCCAGAAAATGTACTCCGTAAACTATAAAACATAGTTAGCATTCAATATATTAACTGAATATGATTTTATTTTAAAAATTTTGGCCACTGTTGTACATATTTATTGTGATTTCAACTACTACAAACAAAAATTTTCTGTCCAATCACTTCCACCCCCCCAAAAAAAGTATTGTCTTTGCATTAAATATTGGGTCCTACAGTTAAAATCTCTGTTTTGGCAAATTAATTGAAGAAACTTTGGAATGGAAATTCATAATAAAGCATTGAAAATTCAGTAGCCAATCACTAATTAATAATTGACAGACATGTTTCTCTATGTATTGTTGTTTTTGCTTCTATATGCTGGTGCTGCTCAGCAAGTCATTTATGTTCTTTTTGATTTAATTTCTTTAGTTTTTTGCTTTGTGGGATTCCTCTTTTTTTTTTCTCTCTCTCTCAGAATAACGGTTCTTTTTGGTTTAGCAGCCGTTATCTGTTGCTTACAGATCTAATTTAGTTGAAACTGCTCAAAGCGCATTACTCTTTAAAGATGAGGTCATCGCTGTCTGTGCTGCTACATTCTTTTTTTCAAGCTAAAATAACCAATCGCTGGTTTAGAATGCTTAAAAGCCACAGCTACAGCAGTCAAAGGAAACCAATTTATGATAGCATCAATTTACACATCAATTTGAATCTGAGATAAAGCCTTCTGCCAGTTACTCTTGTGACAGAAATGTAGATTTTATTTTAAAATAATTTAAACAATGATTGGAAACCTAATTACACCCATTACAATTATCTCACATGATAAGTAATTTTAGTAACATTAGTTCTAGCTTAAATAATAACAATATAAATATATATTATATATGTATATATATATATATATATATGTATATATATATATATATAAATATATGTGTGTGCATATATATATATATATATATATATACATATAGAAAATCCAATGCTTGCACTCCTGTTAAGAGATAATCGGCCTGGTGCTGGTCAGCAATAAATATAAAATAAGTAGTGTAAAGATAGCACTCCAAGGACTTCAGAAATAAATACTTCTGAAGTCCTTGGAGTGCTATCTTTACACTACTTATTTTATATATACATATATAGAGAGAGAGATAGACACTTAAAAACTATTCTGTCATTATGTATTTTCAAGCATGTGTACACACGCACACACACAAACAAACAGATACATACTTTTTTTAAAAAAGTGCAAATTCCCAAACAGACATAGATATGTATTCCTAGACAAACTCACAGACACACACATCAACACTGTAAGATACATCCACAGACTGTCAGTAACAGACTGTCAGTAACGGACAAACATGGGATCCTGTGTGCTGGGAGGAAGTGATAGCACATTACATCTTCCCTAATTGACTCGGAGTACAAGAGGAACCAGTACTTCTCTCAGGTGTTTATTTGTTCTTTAATTGGTAGACATGTGCTTCCGAATGTCCGAATTACCGAAGTGCTGAATTGCCGAATTTCGGAAATGCCGAACTGAACCGAATTGCCAAAGTGCCGAATTTTGGAAGTGCCGAAGTGCTACGGATTTCTGAAAAGTGGCAAAACAGGAGAGGGAGGGAAAATTAAGGGAATGATGACAGGAATCTCAGAGTGGTCACAGGCTAGAAAGCATACACGTCGATAAACTGTGTCAAATGCACACATATATTACATTGTATGTAGTTTTTAATGCATATGTTTTTTGTCTTGTGTTGATAATTGCTTTGGGGCTTCTGTGATGGGCTGCACTTTGACACGGGCAACCTAGCACATGGTTGCAAACGGCTGAGTCTCTTATTGTTGCTGTACTTGTGCTGGTGTTACTAGTCAGTTTAGCATTATAAAGGGTTAGGTTGAAGGGGCTGGTGGCAACAGTGAGCTGGGCACTTGGCATTAACAATATATATTTAAAATTCACCATCATTTTGCGTTATTTTGTCATCTCATATGCCAGTAGAGTTGTCATATTTTCCATTTTATCACACATTCAAATAAATAGCATCCGAACGCTTATTTTCATTGTGCTTTGTTCATACCAGAATTTACTAGACGTAGATAAATCTAACACTTATTATTCTCACTATGCAATTATTTCATGCTCCCTATTCCTTAGCCTTTTCTAAGGGCAACCAATCTTAAAAAAAATGAAAAATCTAGTGTTCAAATTTATCAATGACAACTTGAATCTTAATCTTTCTCCAGATTCCCGGATAGCCTTAATAAATGACCCAATTGAAAGACTGAAAATAAGCCGCTGTAGATTAATCATCCATATTGTCTCGGCAGCTAAACAAGGCTTAGCGACTCAATGGCTCCTAACTGACCTAAATTATTCATTAGTGATCAATAAGAGTGAAAAAATACTATCTGCTGAAAAGATAACTGTGGAGAAAGCAAACTCCTCCCAGTTTCAGACATGCAGGAGAGCCTGATTATTCTGACGTAATGGGGAAATTCATAGCCAGTGTATGCTCTGTGTGTTTCTACCAGCCATAGGTTTATGTGTAAATTGCACACGTATTCATGTCTCCTTGTCATATACTTGTTTTTGATTGTGCCTTTACATATGCTTATCTTGATACCCTATTTCAGTGTTTCCATTTTGAAAACTGATATAGATGCAGCAATGATCTGCCTGTAAAATGTTTGTCTACAGTTCTGATGATATTCTACAAACATGTATTGAATTTATGCCACAATCCTCTTTCTAGGTAGTTTTTTTTGTAATAAAAATACGTTTAAAAATATATATTTTTTTAAACCACTGGACATTATAATACCTTAATGTTAGATGGTTCATCTTTTCATGTACGTTGCACTGCTCCATAGCAGCATCAATTCATATTACTCTATTTACAGAATGTTTGCATTGAAATAAATCCTTGCAAAGCTACATAACTTATAAAGTATAAGGAAAGGTGTGCGCATACTATAAAAAAAAAAAAGAAGGATTTTGCGTTTGTTCCAACGTTTTAAACACGGGTGCAAAGATCAAGGATTCGTTCCTTTGGAGCAGATCCACCATACATAACATATTCCATATAAGTCAATGCACACAACAATCCAATGCATATGTATGTAATTTTTTTTCATGTGGTATACAAAATCATAGACAAAAAAAAATGATACGCATACTATAAAATATATACAAAACTTGCTCAAAGCATGTCGTCAACCCTATCATGCTCAAACATACAACCAAAACACCCATAGTATGGTAGAGGTAGATAACCATAAAAGAAAATAAACAAACAAGGCAGTATGATGGAAAAACATTAGTGGCTTGGTCCTGGTGTTAACAGTCTTCATGTATCTACCCCTAATTTTCATGATTACTTCGTGTTTACTTCCTTGTTATTTGATTTATACATATGTGTATACCAGGTTATATGGTATATATATTAATTTGAGCATGTATTGCAGGGACATTGCTAGGGTCAAAACAAACCCAAAAATTATTTGGTGATCCCCTTCCTTAAACCCAACCTCTGGCCCCTCCCCAAAATCCACCCGTTAACACACCTTTTGACACACTCACAGTTATTTACAAGCACACCCAGGCACACAACTACACAACTATAGGCACACAAATAGGAGCACATAAGCACAGACAAAGATAGAAATAGGTACCCAGAGTCAGGCACACAAAGGAACACACTGGTACAGATTGGCACAGACAGGCAGACACAGATACAGACAAGTACACATAGGCACAGACAGAGAAACAGGCACAAACATAGACATATATACAAACAGAAAGGTATACACAGACCCAGAAAGACACAGACAAGAAGAAAGAGGTACACACAGATACAGATAGACACAATCCTGTATACACTCACAGGCACAGCTAGACCAATACTGGCTCCCTTCCCTGTTCCTTGGAGGCCGTCATCATGCAGGGGATTGGATGAAAGAAGCTGGCCAATCAGTACCCATTTCAGAGCCAACACCCACAAGCCTTATGTATGGAGAGCAGGCAGTTGTCCTCCTACCCAGCTATTTATTGTTCAGCTCTCTTGTACCCTCTGCCTATTGCTGTGTGCTCTCCCTGGCCGGTCTGCTCAATTCGATTTTGCCAGGACTGGAAGCATGGCAGTAATAGAGATACATAAATAGAGCATCATATTCTCTGCATCTCTATCTCTGCACTGCTTGCGCTGCTGCCAGACTCATTTCTAACAATAGTGGGCAAGCAGAGCTTTAACAGTCACTTAAAATGGATTTGGGGCTACAGGGCCTTACATTCTGGACACTAGTTTCCCCAGCCTCCTCTCCAAGCAATGTGCCTGATGTATTATGTATATTGTGCAATATGTGTATATTGTTGTTTTTTGTGCATGACTATGTTAACCAGATTAACTAATACTAAGCTAAATACAGATATCCAAGAGCAGAGATTACACTGTTTGTGATTCACTCGTTTATTTGAGAGTAATAACTTAGCTTTGATACTCAATAGCCAATTTTAGACATTCTTTATGAATTTGTGTCATCCCGTACCATGCCTTTATCCATATCCATGTATCTCAGATTTGAGTTATATTGCTAACACCCATACCTTAGGACATTGAAATGTTCCCATAATCCTCCAGTTTACCTCTTCCAGTCATACGCGCAATTTATCACCTCATTCATTTTATCCTGACTTATATCCCAATAGCCTTATTTCTTAAATTCACCCATCTGCTATATTGTATCTTAAAGGGACACTATAGTCACCAGAACATCTTTAGCTTAATGAAGCAGTTTTGGTGTATAGAACATGCCCCTGCAGCCTCACTGCTCAATCCTCTGCCATTTAGGAGTTAAATCCCTTTGTTTATGAACCCTAGTCACACCTCCCTGCATGTGACTTGCACAGCCTTCCATAAACACTTCCTGTAAAGAGAGCCCTATTTAGGCTTTCTTTATTGCAAGTTCTGTTTAATTAAGATTTTCTTATCCCCTGCTATGTTAATAGCTTGCTAGACCCTGCAAGAGCCTCCTGTATGTGATTAAAGTTCAATTTAGAGATTGAGATACAATTATTTAAGGTAAATTACATCTGTTTGAAAGTGAAACCAGTTTTTTTTTTCATGCAGGCTCTGTCAATCATAGCCAGGGGAGGTGTGGCTAGGGCTGCATAAACAGAAACAAAGTGATTTAACTCCTAAATGGCAGTGAATTGAGCAGTGAAATTGCAGGGGAATGATCTATACACTAAAACTGCTTTATTTAGCTAAAGTAATTTAGGTGACAATAGTGTTCCTTTAAATAATGCTCATAACTATATGCCCCTAATTAGCCTCCATCTTCTTCCTTCCTCTTCAAAAATGTTCATAGTTTTCTCAAAACTGTGTCTCAAAAGTATGTTGAAAAATAAACTGTATTCAAACCATGATGTATATTTTTTTGTATTGCTCCTTTGATGTTGCATCTACTTTCTGGTTTTGACACAAATAATTTGAAAAATACAACACATAATTAAATTTTCAAGGACTTACAACTCACTCTTAAAATAACAACTAAACAGGGTGCCATCAATCGAATTTTAAAGTAATTTTAAAATGCCACTTAAATATATTTTAATTGATTTCTACTGTATCTTCCTCATTATTTTCTTTACAGAAATCGGACAATGGTGCATAATTCATATTCGGTCACATAATTCTTTCCTGCTGTTTTGGGACAAGTAGGTCCGAAGGTAAACAGAACAGTAAATATCTCACAGCATAGACATATAGATTTTCTCTGGGAAAATGATGATGCAGTACAAAACAGATGTACTTTCTGTACTTCTAACACAAGGCTTGCATATTCCATACACATCCCCAAAAAGAAAATAAACAAGATCCATAAACTGCAACCTTTCATACTACCCCTATGTGTTGGTCAGAAGACAACATTCTTTACAGATTGCCTCAAGGGTTGAGATAACACTACATGACTCTATTTTATAGAAATAGACTCAACAATTCTTTGAAAGTATTCACTGAAATATTTAAAACAACTTAATTATGTAGTGAATTCCACATCTTAACTGTCCTTACTGTAATTAAAGAAAATATATACATAACTTAATATGTACCTGCTTGATCTGGTTTTGCTGTTGATCAAACAGAAGGCTAATAGCCCAGTTTAAAGCACTTTCCAGTTTTGCAACATAGTAGGAAATAATCCTTATTGACTACAGAATGGCAGTCAGATCTCCTTGGAACAAGAAGCTATTACCCCACAAATTAAAAAATATATCCCAGGCTATTATGTTTTTGCAAGTATTCATCCAGTTGCTGTTTAAACATCTGTGCAGACATTGATAAAACCACCTATTTAGGCAGAGAATTCCTAATTCTTATTGTTCCTATTATAAAAAAACTTTTTATTTTGCCTTGGAGTAAATTTCCTTTCTTCCAGTCTAAATACATGACATGACCTTGTGTAATATGTATAGTTGTGCTTATGAATAGATTTCAAAACAATGGTTTGTATTGGCCTGAATATATTTGTATAATGCTATCATATCCTCTCCTGTGTCTCAATTTTTACAAACTAAACAGATTTCAATTTGTTATTTTTTCTTTATAACTAAATACTCCATTCCTTTTATCAAAACAGCAAATGGAGGGACAGTGCTTCTTCACCCATATTGATAACGCCGATTGGCGAAACGCGTTTATGGTTTTTTATATTGTGTAATGTTACAATTAAAGTATATTTTATAATCTTTTATTGTACCACTTATCCTTTAATACACATATAATTATTATTACTACCTGGCATCATTCGCTGGGCTCCAAGCAATCCTAGGTGGGGATTATTCCACCAGTGCGAAATATCAGGAGCAGTTGACCTGCTCCTGTCTTGTGAGTATCCATTTTTTATTTTATATTTTATTTCAAGTTTTATGCAGAGAACACTATTGGCTGTCTCTTTTTATTTGAGCATCTCTCACACTACGGAAGGAGGAAATACGTGAAGGATAACCATCCCATATCCCATAAGCGGGGATCTAAACCGCTGTACGCCTTCTATACCAGAGCAGGTTCTAGCTCTTGGATATGTGAGTTTGCAATCAAGCTTTATATTTTATTTCTTTCACACTAAGACATACTACACCATTGTGGTTCTGTATTTGTTTTTATCTCTTGCATACGAGACGGTCCACAAGAAAGACAGAAAGCAAGATTATTGTTTCGGACTAAGCACTACGGACATTGCAAGATAAGACCTTCTTCCCTTTTATTCATTTATTTTTTCTGGACTTTTAACACCTTTTATCTAAGCGCAGCCCCTTTTTTTTTGTATTCTTTGTGTTTTATCCTAAAGGGTTTTTGAGGGATTCCCTTTTAGGGTCGCTGCTTATTGTGTTATTTAGCGCTTACTCATTGTTTTAAAATTATATTTTCATCCAGAGAAGTAATGACCCTATTTTTGCATGACAATACCTGACTGGCCTTAGCAACTGATGATTTACATTGCATATTGTTGCCTAATTTATTGTTTTTATTATTATTATTACTATTGGTACTTATATAGTGCCAGCTTATTCCGCAGCGCTTTATAATAAGAGGGGAATTTACCAAATGAGACAATAACAAAATGTAACAGGAACAATAGGTAGTTGAGGCCCATGCTCAAACGAGCTTACAGTCTAGAGTCTTTAACAATTCCCAAATACTTCTCGTTTGTTGTTATTCCTAATTCACTACAATTTAGGGTATATGTTGCATAACTTTTTATACATTACATTTAATTTGCCATTTGATTGCCCAGTCCCCCAATATATCTAAATCCCTTTGCAGCAAGGCAAATTCCTGCTCACGTTGTATTACTTTACAGAGTTTTGTGTCATCTGCAAACACTGAAACATGGCTTTCAATGCCTATTTCAAGATCATTTATAAATATGTTAAATAGAAGTGGCTCCAGAATAGAACCCTGAGGGACATCACTTACCACTTTTGTCCAGTTTGAAAATTTACTATTAATGCCAACTCTCTGTACTCTGTATTAACAAAAGAAAGATGGGCACACCTGGTTAATAGCCATTAACGAAGGACTAAGAAAATTAAAATACGGCAGGGTGCTCACTCCAAAAGCTCCATTTCCAAAAAGCTATTAATAGAAACTCTCTGTACTCTGTCTTTAAGCCAATGTTCTACCCCAAAACAAGAATTTTCATCTAGACCAATGTCTTTTAATTTCAACACTAACTTATTGTGAGGAACCGTATCAAAGGCTGTGGCAAAATCCTAGTAGATCACATCCGCTGCAACTCCCTGATTTATACTTCTACTTTTGTTTCATAAAACCATGCTGATTATTGCTAATAACAATGTTCTTCCCAATGAATTCCTGAATATTATCCCTTAATAACCCTTTAAATACTTTCCCAGCCACAGTAGTTAAGCGCACAGGTCTGTAATTTCCAGGCAAATATTTTGAACCCTTTTGGAATACAGGAACCAAATCTGCATTCCTCCGATCCTTGGTACAATTCCTGAAAGAAAAGAATCTTGATCATTTATAATCAAAAAGTAAAAGTCAGGAAAGTGTAAACTATCTTTAATTTAATTTATAGTTTCTTATGTACCAAATGTTTAAACCTTGCTTCTCAATTACCTAAAAAAAGTTAAACCTCATATTTTTGGGAAAATCGCTGCTCTTTCCTGAAGCCTGTAGCATCTTTTTCACATAAGTCTCCGATATCTCTTTCATTCTCACACATTTTCAGATATACTTCCCACCAGCTAGTGTGCATATATTAAAACAAACGACGCTTTTTTATGTTCAATTGTAAAGCCTATTATTTATTTGGAATGTTGTTAATAATGTAAATGTAGTCTATGTGTGTAAGTGTTTGTGGTACATAACAACACAACATCTGAATAGCTCTAAAAAGCCTTATTCCTTACGGCCTATGACCTAGTGCTGTATGTCAGAAATGCTCCTGACGCTCATCAAAAATCCTGACTTATTGTGTATAATGGCTTGTATAATTCTTGCCTTGGACATCCAGAATGCTAACTTCATAGTTGAAACTACTGAAAATGTTTTTGACTGCTCACAGTATTTGTAAGCTTGTGCAATGTACCTAACACAAACCGCCTTTTGATATTTTAAAAGGTCACTTCAATACACAAATGCCATATTTTATTGACTTAATGGTACTTTGCCTACAGCAATGTCAGAGGAAAGGGAATTGGGAGTTATCATTTAGATAGGTAGGCAAATATAGGAATGCATTGAAAAGTCCAGTAAGATAGATGATTATGGAGAAAACTATCCACAAAAATGGTAACTAATGTCTATGTAGAATGACTGCTGAGACATCACCCATAATACCGTGTCCACGACTATGGAGTAATATCTCAAGAACATCAACTATTTGGAGATTGTTCAAAGGAAAATACACTAAAATTGTGAGTAGTGTAAATAACATGACATGTTGAGAAACAAGACTTCATCTTTTTAAATATATATTTATGTATGTCTTGAAGGAGGAATGGCAGATGCGATGAAAACTTTACAACTACTCTGGGATTTGATAAAGTTCAAGATATGAAATTCAAAAGGGAAAAAGGAGGATTATTGGAAAACATGTGCATAGTTTATTATTTTTTCTGTTATTCAATATGTCTCTCCATTTTCTTTTTGCAGGCATCCAATAATAGAATGAAAATCTCATCTATGAATTATCAGGTCTATTTACCACGTTCAAAATCTTTGTACATGCCCACAATATACGACTATTTTAATGTTTAATATTTAATTTAATATTTTTGGGTACGATTTTCAAATGATGTAATATTTATGGATTTTTGTTCAAAGTATTGAAATATCATAAAATAGATAATATTTTTAAAAAGTTAAAATATTAGAACATTTAAACATTTTTCAAAATATGAAATCATTTGAAAAGTTTATTTGAAAATATTAAAGGCCAATATTGGACCAAAACAGCAATTGTATGGACAGAGAGGCATACAATGAAAAAGTAAATATACAGAAATGTGTTTTTGTTTTTATTTTTGTAAACATATTATAGGGACACTTTAGGCACTATAACAATTTCACCTCACTGAATTGGTTATAGTTATTTATTGATTGATTTTGAATTGGTTATAGTGCCTGAGGTTTCCTGGCACTGTCCCTCCATTTGCTGTTAAATCATTCTTAAATAGTCTAACAATGAATAAGGATCCCTGGTTGACATTAAAATAAATAAAAAGACCCCTCTAACCCACACAAGTATACACATATAGAAATACACACAATGACAATCACAACCTTTAAATAGTGAAACAGTGCAGATAATTAACAAAGATAAAAATAAGAAACAAACTTCCCTTGTGCAGAAAACTCAATCCTGAAGACTTCCTCAATCTTCAACCATAAATACAAAAAGCGCAATAGGGTCGGATCTCTTAGGGAAGATGAGAGGAAATGCACGACATAGTGCTTAACTATGTTGATTTTAAAATTAATGTGAGGTGTAATTGACCATTCACAATAAAGTGCAAAGATAATTTTAATCACTTACATATACGTTAAAAATAGCAAATGTGGCAGACTGGTGGACTGGTATTTTAACTGCCACATTTGCTAATTTTAAAATCAACATAGTTAAGCACTATGTTGTGTCTTTCTTCTCATCTTCCCCAGCAGATCCACCCTTATTTTGTTTTTTTGTATACACATATAGAGTCTTCAATCAGTCCTGAAAGTGTTACTTTAGAGATGCACACATTCACAGATGCATACATACAAACACTCACAGATACGTAACACGCCCTCAGTCACACACATAGACACATTCACACAGATACACACGTATACATAGATAAGGACACATATAAATATATATATATATATATATATATATATATATACACATATATATATATATAAAGCAAAAAGGAAAGAGATGCACTCTCAGGTCTTTGTAGAAAAAAACTCGATATTATTTAATAACAGGTAACATACATTTGATCGACGTTTCGACCTTTTCAGGTCTTCCTATATATATATATATGGACACACACTCACAAATACAGACACAAATGGCTGCACATTCATGGAAACACAAGTACACACTCATACACATTCAGGAATACATGCGGGTACACTCGCAGATACATGTAGGTAGGGTTAAAAAAAAAACGAAATTCTTACGTCATTAGTCTACTTTATACATGGATTTCTTGAATTTTTTGTCTGCTGTATACAACAGCTTTGAAACACAACTCGGGAAGAGGTAGGATAGTGCTGTTGACTTGAGGGAAGGATGCATATGGTGAGTGATCCATGTCTGTGTTCCTGATCCTGGTCCTGGTCCGTGTTCCAGATCCTGGCCCTTGTCCGTGTTCCTGGTCCTGGCAATTGTCTATGTTCCCAGATCCTGATCAGTGTTCCTTGATCCTGGTCAGTGTTCCTGATCTTGGTCCGTGTTCCTCATCTTGGTCTGTGTTCCTGGTCCACGCTCCTGAATTCCCGCTAATTCTTTCTGGCTTCTGACTTCTGGCTTCACCCTGACCACGCTTGAGCCGGCCATATTCATGTTCCCATGCCCAAAACAGTTCCATACACTCGACGACAAAACACTGCTGGACAATTTAAGATGGCTGTCGCCACATGTTTGAATCTGTTCCAGTTAAAAGTCCAAAGGGCAGAAACAGTACTTTTGAACATGGGTTATCACAGGGCCCATAGTCCCAGCATAGGACACTGGCAAGCAGGCCCATCCAAGAATTCATGGCAAACTCCCTTAAAAAGGGGAGTTTGTCACACTGCTTCCTGGCTACTTCTCTGGCTTCTCCACTTCCTCTGTAAAAAAAAGGCACCTGTGCCCTCACAGATCCCCCAAGTTCCCGTATCACTCTCAGACACCTGGGAGGGTTGTGTTTGGGTACCGCTCTACTATCCTTGTAATTTAGAACTTGTCATGGATTGTAAAGCATTTGAGGATAATGTTCCTTGGGACATTTGGTGGTATTTTAGGTGAGCCAGATATACAATATAGTTTCTTAACCACACGGCGAGAATGAAAGGCATCTATCGATGTAGTTGGGTCCATAGAGTCCAGCTGGAGACTTGGGGAGCTGGATGGGCCTCTAATTTAAGGATATTTGGTAAGTTTTGATGAAGTTCTGGAAAGCTGTGAAAAATGGTGTCTACTCAGGTTGGTTAGCAAGCTCCGCCACCACCTTTGATTTTTTAAAACTGATTTGTAGAAAAAATTTAAAGTGTAAACCTTTAACTACTATGTCCTGCACCCAGACCCTCTGTATGTCTCTTTGTCCTCCCCAGCTCATCTGTGTGACTCATTGTCCCATCCAGAACTTTGTGTGTCTTTTTGTCCCCCCCAGCCCATCTGTGTCTCTTTGTCACCCCACCCTGTGTGCCCCTTTGTCCCCTCCATTCCATCTGTGTGTCTCTTGTTCCCCAAGCCAATCTGTGTCTCTTTGTCACCCCCACTCCATGTGTCTCTTTGTTCCCCATACCCTCTGTGTGTCTTTTTAGCCCCCAGCCCTCTGTGTCTCTCTTTGTCCCCAGCGCCTCTGCGTGTTTCATTGTCAACCCCAGCCCGGCTGTGTGTTTCATGGTCCCCCAACCCTCTTTTGTTTCTCATTGTTCTCCCAGCTCCTCTCTGATTCTCTTTGTCCCACTCAGCCCTCTGTGTGTCCCTTTTCCCTCCCAGACTCGCTACATATATTTTTACCTGCCCAGCTCTCTGTGTGTCTCTTTGTCTCCTTTGCCCTTCTGTGTCTCTCTTTGTCCCCTCAGCCCTTCTGTGGGCTTCTTTGTCCCCCCAAGCACTTTGTGTGTCTCTATGTACCTTACTGATGTGTGGTAGAGGATCTCCTGTTTCCTTTACCCAGTCTGACAGGAAGTTGTTCGTTGAGAGCAATGAACAACTTCCTGTCAGACCGAGTAGAGGAAACAGTAGATCTTTTACTGATGTCTGCTTGGCTACACTACATGGAGTACCCAGCAGTAGGGGGAGGACTATGCAGTGTAGAGCACTCCTGCTGGTCACCCCACAGAGACATCCCTCTTGTTGGAGACATGGTTAAAGAGTGCTAGAGAAAGTTCAGGAGAAGACAGATTGATTTGCATGTCAACAGCATAGAAGTGATATGAGAAATAAAAATAACTGTTTGTTTACTAAGGGAGGCAGCAGAGATTGAGAACATATGTATAACACTGTCCAGTTTATTCAGTAAAGTGAGAATTCAAAGTGAATTTCACATTTAAAGCCAAGTAGCTGAACTGAAAGCAAAGCTGATTTTTTCTATTTCAACAGTTTTTACCTTGAATGTGAAATTCACTTTGAATTCTCACGTAAGTTAATTATTCTGTTTATATATAAGTGCTCTCCAAGGCATACTTGAATACAAGATAAATCTCAATGTATCCTTCCTGTTAAAACTTTTAATGAAAACTAAACAGGGACATGGTGACAGGAGGTGGAAGAGCTTCACGTGAGATAAGTCCCATTCTCCTTTCAGGTGCCACCATGGATGCACACATCACCGGATTTTGGAAAGGAGGGGTCTCTACACCTTTAACTCTATACATGTCCCATGGCCTGATATTTCATGCTCTAAAAAGTTCATGAATAATCAGACATACAAAAGGGAAACAAAAACACCACGTTTTGCACACAATGGTATCCATAATTTTGCAAATGTTATGTCATCATGACAGTGATTTTAATTCATGTGCTACTGTGCTGCCTCAAATGTAACTTATGCAGAATAAATATCGGTTCAGGCACTCCAGGATAACAAAAATAGCAGATTTATTAGGGGAAAAGGAGCAACGTTTCGACCCTACCAGTTCTTTATCAAGCTTGAAACGTTGCTGCTTTTGCTCCAATAAATCTGCTATTTTTGTTATCCCGGAGTGCATGAACCGTTATTTCTTCTTCATAAATGTTGCTGCTTTTGTTCTAATAAATCTGCTATTTTTGTTATCCCGGAGTGAATGAACCGTTATTTATTCTGCATATCTTGGAAGGGAGGCCTGGCCAGCCCTGGCATTAGAGCACCTGGGTTATTTGGTGAGTGCGGTATCCAGTACGTCTCTTCAAATGTAACTTAGGCCCAGCAAAAAGTCTGTGTCTGAAAAAAATGGGACAGAGCTGGGCACAAACCAAGGAATTTTATTGGAGTAACGCATATCTACACATATGTGTATCTACAAAAGATATCAATAGAATGATCAACTATCATTTTAAAAACACTATACAATATGTGTAATAAGAGAGAGGAAGAATAAACACATATTTTTTGTCCTTTAGTTAATGATCAAGCGGACATTATAAGCAGAGGTGTACATAGGTTACATGGCACCCAGAGCAGAAATGTATTTAGGCATCCCCTGTTCCTCCCCTCAACTGTCAAAATGAATTTGATGTCTCCCTCTGCTCCAGCCCCAACCCATTTTGCTAGGGAAATTACACACACATACAGACATTCATATACACCTACACATTCATATACATACGCACTTTCATGTAAACATACAATTATATATGTGGACATGGCCACATATACACAGACACACACATTAATAAACACACACAGACCCAGACAGACACATTAATATACATACACACAGACTCATACACACTTTCACATACACAAGCACACAGTCTTATACACACAGACATTCATATACGTACTCATAATTAAATCCATTAAATAAATAAAGAAATGATAATTTATTTTTAACAATGAGGTCAATAAGCCTCCCTATTCTTACAATGAGAGGGCGAGCTGCAGTCTAACCTCATCCCTGACGTCCAGTTGCGTCCTGCTGGGATCAGTCTCTGTACATTGATTACACAGCTCCCTGCTGCTTTTTAATGTTCCCAGGACTGGGATGTCATCATATCCCACCAACAGCACAGGGCACGCAAGGGAGCTGGGAAATTGCTGAAGAGTGCTTGTTGCAGCTCTCTTGTAACCCTGCACTACAGCTATTTCAAACAGCTGGAGAGCAGGCACCTACTGTGCAGTACTTCCACCAGCACCCCGTTACTGCTGGGCGTACCACCCGCCACTTTATCTCCTTTGCACACCACTGATTATAAGTAAATTAGATACATTCCATCCAATATTTCAGTTTAAATGTTACTCAAAAACAACAAAGAAAATCAGGAGGACTAGTTGTGGTTTATTATAAAAACTGATGTTAAATCCTACATATAGTTGACAGTTATTTTGGTTTTGTGTTTTTGTAAGTCTTGCACGTAGAAGCAGATATTTACATAGTGACATCTAATTTGGTAGAAAATAAATTTATAACTGGAAAATCTGTGTGGACTTTCACTTTCAAAACATTCCTTTTGTTCCTACATTAACAGGCTCCCTGCGGTGTTCAAAACTTGAGATTCTTTCATGCACTGAAACTGATCAGATGAAAGAAATAAAATGAATCTTTCTGGAACTAAACAGCATGGGTTTTGTTAATTTCATTTCAAATGCATTGAAGTCGTTCCACTTATATATGTTGGCTACATAGACACGTATTTGTAAGATGTTTATCTTGGCTTAATAAAAACACAAATTTAAATATCACATATATTATCTGGTCACTGTCAAATATCCTGTTTAAATGTCCTATTTACTTTTGAAAATGTAGAAATAAGGATTTTGGGGTTTAAACAGTTCCCTAACCTGACTTTGCCTATCATTTAAAGTGGCTTACAATCTTTATAGTGGTTATTTGAGTGAAAGCACATCCTGACAGATGGGAACCGATAGTAAAATGCTATTTTGCCACATTGTAGGCCTATATACAAGGGTTTGAAAGGAATAGTGTCACGTCTCTAAATTCCATAGGCATGATATGCGAATGTCCATGTGTTAAAAACAAAACTCCAACAAACATGCATGTACGGAGCATCATGGGAAGAAGTCTCTATCTCCCTACGGTTCTCTGACGGTGCAATGGAGGTTTATTTTTAACTCTCTGTCTATCTCGGTCTGCTGGCATCTTTCCCTCTTCCCTTAAACATGCAAACATCAATTCCATCCTAAAAAAGCGATATTTTAACCCCACTTCTAATTACCACCCTATTTCACTCCCCTTCTTCACTAAGCTTCTTGAGCAATCTGTGTTTACCCATCCAACTCACATTCTCAATATTAACCCTCGACTCTACTGATACTGCTTTTATCAAAGTGACTAATGACTTAATCTCTTTTAAATTGCATTACTCTCTGTAAATTTTCCTTAACAACTCTGATTCCTTTGGTACTGTAGTTACCTTTTTCTTCTTCTTCCAACCCTCCACAACCTTGAACTTCATAATACTGTACTTTCCTGGTTTATAACCTATATTCTGAACACTCATTCACTGTCTCCTTCTCCGGTGCCACCTCCTCTCCATTGCCTATCTCAGTTATATGTTGACAATACTCAGATTAAACTCTCTCCTGCCCTCATGGAACAGATCACAAAGTTTTTTCTTTCATCTGTAACTGGAGATCTTCCCATCATCTAAAACCTAATCTTACTAAAACTGAACACCTTATCTTTCCCCTGTCATATCACCTTCCTCCATCTATCTCCCTGCATGTCAATGTCATACCTATTACCCAATCTTCTCAAGCTCAGTGCCTTGGAGTTATCCTTGACCCATGTTCTTACCTTCATCTCCTCACATCCAGTTGGTTTACAAATCCTGTAACTTCCACCTTAAAACTATTGCCCACACTAGCCCTTTCAATCAAAACCACTGCACGCTTATTATAATAGAGCTGGTACTAGCTCTAATAAATATGAGTAAGACTATATAAGATCTGCCATTTCACTTTATATTACTGTGGCATACTACACTATTGGATTTTTTCTGATTTTTTTAACATGTCCATATGAAGTCCAAGTAAAGACCTGACTACGTTTAATGAGAAGATACTCTTCCATAAGATTTGGACTATACTGTAAACATTAATGTATAGTGCAAAAAGAAAATGTTTATCAAACTAAGATTCATTACTGTTACATGGACACTTTTGATTATGTTATTTTTATATGGAAATACAATAAAAAATATTAAAAAAAATAAAAAGATTTGGACTATATTCTTGCTAGTTTCACTTTATATTGGACTACTTTAGGAGTTCTGTTTCAGATAAAGCTTCTTTTTTTCCTTATCACATTTATAATTTTTTTCTGCCATATTGTTTTAATATACTTCTAAACCTTTTTCTGAGTTAACAATATTTTGGCGCAACCTTTTATTTGTATTTCTGGATCTTTTCCCTTGTTTTGAGGTTTGTGAGGGAGCCCCATCCCTTTAGGTGTGCTGCCTTTATTAATTCTCTTATTCTTATTTAGTTACCTAGTGCTGAGCCTCTGTTGTTTCTTTCTATTATTTATGCTCCCCAATAGACGCCAGGGAAGCCACAGACTTACTACAAAAAGGGAGGAGAAGAGAAGGGTGCTAAAACAATATAAATTTCAATATTTGTGTTTGTATCTGGCACTGTGGTTTTTTTAGAAGTGTGTGTGTGTTTGTGTGCATGTGTCTCTGGCAGTATGTGAGTCTTGCAATGTTTGTGTGTGTCTTTCTAGCAGTGATTGTGTGTGGCAGTGTATGTGTGACAATGTGTGTGCTTACCAGTGTGTGTGGGCATGCCAGGGTGTGTGTGTGTTTGTGTCTGTGTGTATTTGTGCTTCTGGCAGTGTGTATGACAATGCGTGTCCGGCAGTAAGTACCTGCATATGTGTGCTGAGTCATATAGGTGCATTGTGTATAAACCTTTTTTTCATTTCAGGTTTTAGCAGCACCATTATTAAACAACACAAGATATGGATGTGTCCTCAAACTATTTTTGTATAGATATTAGCCCTGACCAAGCTTTGGGGAGCAGAACAGACCGCCATACACTAATGCTCAATTGTAATTGACATAAAAAGATTTGAAAGTGTAAGAGAGCTGTTTGGAGCAGATACAGTAAGTAATGAAATTCAGATCATATGTGTACTACATGAAATATAAAAATGTAGGTTGGGATCCACGTATGTAGGGGTACACAAAAAAGTGAAAGTTTATACGCAGTGTGGCCGTTTTAACTAAAGTGTCATATTTATGGCTAGTTGAGAGTATCTTTATGTGTGTGTCTTTCTGGCAGTGTGTACCTGGGTAGGTGTATGTGTGCCTGTCAAGGGGGCAGCCAGTGGGTTTGTAGGTACGCTATGAATTTTAAAGGATATTCACCCTAAATAAATAAATGCATGCATTTATTTAATGGATACATCTGCCTCTTAGATTTCCATTCATCAAAAAAAAGGTTTATGTGAAAATGGGTTGTGGATTGAGGATAGATACAATTTAATCTTTACAAAAAAAAGTCTACATACGATATTACAAACACAAGTATAGCATATAGAACATAAAGTACATCACTTAATGTAAATGGGTAGCAGTTTCAAAGTATTCTAAATCAGTTTAAATGGATCATATAACCGCTATACTGCTGCAGTGCAGTAATAGAAAATTATACGCTCAATACAACTGTCATAATAAATAACAAATATTGATATATAGAGCCAATGTATATGCTGGACAGACCATAAATATGAAACATTATGTGAGCAAATTGTCATGTTGTCTTTATTTACAGAGCCACTTCAAAACCTAACTATAGGGGTTTACAAATGTATTTTCTTCTTTCAATTTCACTATAGATCTAAGACAATTTACTTGCGTAATATTTCATGTTTATGTTGAATTCTATATGCACATAGTTTGTGGATTAGTAAGTGTTATCTGATTTATTACACCTATTATATCGAGCTTATGTTTGTTGTATAACACTCTTAGTTTACATAAGTTATTTATACACTTTAAACAGCCTAGTGATTTACCTATAGAGGGTATTGTGAATTGTAAATGATTATCATTTCTTCAACCTCTTCACAACAAGTGATAATATCAAGCACAAAAGAATTGTTCTCATGGAGCAAGTGACAATGCTGGAATGTATAACCAAAAAGATTGCATATCAGTAGTATGTACACCATAATTATAGTCAACTACCATCAACTCTCAAAAAATATTTTGCATGTGTTCACTACATGAAAGGATAACATGAGATGGTATGCTATCTGGCACTGATTAGTAATGCAATGATAGTGAGTGAGAAAGTGGCTTAGAGGTATGTATGAATACTGCCACAGTCAACACATGGTCTGGAAAAAAACCTCAACCACCTTTTTTAAAATTATTACTTTGGGGGGCAGTTCATCTACTCAAGATGACCAAAACCGAGTGCAAAGTGATCGACTCTGGTACAGAGCACTACTAGACCTCCCAACATTGGAGCAGTTCCTCTTTTAGGATTTAGCTGGAACAGTCCCTATTTTAGGGTCCTGTCCTTTCATCCCAAGTTTTTTCCCTGGTGTCCTCAAGTCCTGTTGTTCCCTGGAACTGTCCCCAGAAAGCATAGTGAAAGAACATAATTAAAAACACTCTCACTATGCTCAAGGCACAAGGATCCTGTGGAGAGCACCAGTGTCACGTTTCACAAGAAGCCAATATTGGGGGGTAAGCACTTTTGTCTTACTCAGTGTTGCTCTTCTGCTGAGCTTATAACTTCATCCAGACAATGATCAAAACTCTACTCGTGTAGGGAAAAGTGAAAAAAAAAAAAAGTTACATTAACAGACAAAGTGTTTGGTCCATGGTGAATGTCAGAAACAGGTTGGACCGGACATTCATAAAAAAACATCAAAAACTGTGCCAACCACAAATAAAGGAATACTGCTCCAACAAACATAACCACTATGGCATGCTTTAAATCAAAACAGGCAAACTGATATCATCGCTGTTTAGTTTGTACATTATATGTCTCCCTAATGCAGTTCAAAGTTCTGTTTTCATTTGAGGAGTACTTTGTGGTGATTGTTAACCCATCATAAAGAAGTACAATTAGCAGACATACAACAGACAATTTATTTTGCATGCAATTATTACTTAAACACATGAACTACAAGCAAATTAATGATTTAGGATATATTACCTTTGTCTTGTCACTATGTGTGCCAGAGTAAGGAAACCATTAATTATCCAAAGTATCTCCTTGCATGGGGTGATGCCACCAGGTGTTCTGCAAGTATTATACAAATCATACTCTCTTGGAGTGATATACACATTCTGGAGGTGTCAATGTACCCTGCACTATGCTACTACATCACTTAAACAGCATGGGGTGACAGCTATGACAGGGTGATTTGTGCTACTAACGTTTTTTGTTTGTTTATTTTTCATTGAGTTATCACTTTAGCCTGCTAGTGGAAACTTTTTGCTAAAACTGAAAATTATCTAGGCAATTGTAAAAAAAAAAAGAAAAAAAAAAGACAACTGAAACCAATGATCTATAACCAACTGAAAATGTAACACAAATAATAATCAGGTCCAGTATTCCCGAGTCCAGATTTCTCCTACATCTGTTGGGTCAAAAAAAGTAGATGAGAACTTTGTATAAATGTGATACACTACTTCACTCACAGGAAGAAAATTATATTTATGGTGAAAATAGACTTTATTCATGTTAACATGACCTGATCTCTGAGTTCCATGGGACCCAGGACTTTTCTACACCCCATAAACCTTCTCTGTACCTAACATATTGTTCCTTTGGTGACACAATATCTTAATGTCTCCCTAATGCACACAAATGTATTAAAAAGCAGGTGCAGTGATAGAACATCTTATCCCACATCGACTGCACCATCAGAAGCAAAGCAGAGAGCTCAGAACCCCCAAAAGCACATGTTCCTTTCCAGTCCCGAACTAAGGATAGCCCATACCGTATAATATAAAAATAAGTTGGAGTTGATCTACTGATCCCATTTAGTTATTTAGAAACATAGAAACATAGAATGTGACGGCAGATAAGAACCATTCGGCCCATCTAGTCTGCCCAAATCATGCTAGCTGGTAGATTTATAATAGTTTGTAAGAAAAATTAGTATTGTCAGAAAACACTGGTTTGGGTTAGAGTAACCATTTCTGAGGTGGTCCGACACCCCTCCTTCCCAAAGTTTAATTATTTTATTTTTTTTAAATCCAAAACTCAGCTCCATAGCCTGGTCCTAGTTCTCCTTCAAGTCTGATTCTCCTTGGCTGGCTTTACTCCCCTTGCTGGGTAGAGACGACAGAATGTGGGGAGGACATGGGCAGCAGGGAGGTGGGCTGTGCAGCTCTTTGTGACTTTCTGGTGCCAGTATGACTAATGTCAGTTTTGATCTGGTGCCCATTTTGCACAGAACTGACATTAGCCAGCCCCATTGGCTAGTAATGGGGTTCATTTCTGTATGTGCAGCAACATTTCAAAGTGAAAAACACTGCAAATACAGACTCCAGGCACCATAACCATATCAATAGACTGTAAGCTCGTTTGAGCAGGGTCCTCAACCTATTGTTCCTGTAAGTTTTCTTGTAATTGTCCTATTTATAGTTACATCCCCCCTCTCATAATATTGTAAAGAGCTACGGAATCTGTTGGCTCTATATAAATGCCAATAATAATAATAATCATCATCATCATGCTTAGAGTACCCCTTTAATTGATAGATCCATTATTAGAACAAAAAAGACTTAATATTTAATAAAGCCAAAATAAATCTGGCTCAAATGTTCACTGTTATATCTCTGTCACAAAATCTGTACTCCTGCAAAATTGTTCATTGCCAAGCACTGGGAATTGCAACATTCTCAACACTTTTAAACAAAACTTGATTTCTCCATGATATGGAGGAAAAGACTGACAGGTTTCATAACACCCTAGAGCTAGAGTCTCACAAAATAAACTGGCTCCCATGACAGGTCTACACTATTAGACCTCTTTTTTTTTTTTTATTCTTTTTTTTTTTTGTGCATGCAAAGACAGTGAACATTTTCTTGCGATGCCACAACAGCAATAGCAAGCTGGGTAGTGACAATAAATGTGGTATGGCATACGGTTAAACAGCACATTTTATATTAAAGACAGGCTGAACTTAAAAGGTTATATCAAAAGAAGAGCTACGATTTTATGCTAAAGTTCTAATAATTTAAGCATATTTGTATGTAAGGTAAGTTTAAACGTTTGCATTGATTTAGCTTAGTGTCGCTTGCCCTAATGGTGTTTCCTGCTGTGCTTAACGAGAACAGTGAGGTATAAGGTTCAGTACAGGTATGATAGTTATGAATCCGTGCTAGTGCAGGTGGAGTGGTTAGGTAATGTAAAGGATATCACTAGGTTTTCTAATGAGGGTCGTTAGGGAGGCGAACTACAGTGGTCCCATACACTTATGGTATTGGGTCAATTAAGGAGATCTGCTCAGGGTGATCGAGGTAGTGTGGTGGTCGTTAGGGATACTCAGAGCAAGTTTAGCACAGTTTTAGCAGGTTCTTGTGTAAAGCCTTGATAGGCCATTACTGTGGGTGTCCGCGCCTATGTGTGAATGTTAGACAATATAACTAGAGTTTCTAGTCTGAGAAAATTAAAGTAAGCATGTTAAAGTAGCAGCATATAACACCTAGCGCTTGCCAGCTTATGGTTAGTAGTAGGAAGTCTTATAACATTTGAACATACTAGACATTCTAAGCATTCCAACATGCTAAACGTAAAGGTGTTAGGCCGACGTTAGTGTTCCAAACCGGGGTTTAGATCTGGCCGTGGTCGGGGAGGGTGTGTAGCTTGGGTGAATGTCCCATGCTTCCCCGAGGCCATGTAGTGGTCGTCTCTAAATTTTAGTCCCCTGGTTCTGCTGCAGATGAGTGGGGGCCTCTCCATGGCTCGAATGGGGTGATGTCGTCCACATCCCATTGTTGTTTCCGGGGGCTGACCCTCCTTGGTTCCGTCTGTTTTGTAATGCCATGCTGGGTCAGAAACAATTGGCCCTCCTCTGGTGAGTGTATTTTATGGACTGTCCCCTCCACAGTGATCTGAAGGTAGTGTGATGTGCTCCAGCGGTACGAGATCCTCTTCTACCTCAGCACACTGGTGACAAGGTGCATTGTTTGCCTCCAGAGCATGGTAGGTTTTAAAAGGTCATTATAGAATGTCAGGGTGTGTTGCTCGAAGGACAGGGAAGGAAAATCCCTGACCGCTGCCATGATTGCTGTTTTGTCCAGGTATGTGACAAGCTATATAATGACATCGCTGTATGCTTGTTGGGGCGGTCTGCCCTGCCTGCGGATTCTGTATATATTATCCACCTGGATGTTTTTAGCCTGCTTGTGGGGAAGTATATGCTGGAGCAGGCACCTCATGTACAGGGAGTGCAGAATTATTAGGCAAATGAGTATTTTGACCACATCATCCTCTTTATGCATGTTGTCTTACTCCAAGCTGTATAGGCTCGAAAGCCTACTACCAATTAAGCATATTAGGTGATGTGCATCTCTGTAATGAGAAGGGGTGTGGTCTAATGACATCAACACCCTATATCAGGTGTGCATAATTATTAGGCAACTTCCTTTCCTTTGGCAAAATGGGTCAAAAGAAGGACTTGACAGGCTCAGAAAAGTCAAAAATAGTGAGATATCTTGCAGAGGGATGCAGCACTCTTAAATTTGCAAAGCTTCTGAAGCGTGATCATCGAACAATCAAGCGTTTCATTCAAAATAGTCAACAGGGTCGCAAGAAGCGTGTGGAAAAACCAAGGCGCAAAATAACTGCCCATGAACTGAGAAAAGTCAAGCGTGCAGCTGCCACGATGCCACTTGCCACCAGTTTGGCCATATTTCAGAGCTGCAACATCACTGGAGTGCCCAAAAGCACAAGGTGTGCAATACTCAGAGACATGGCCAAGGTAAGAAAGGCTGAAAGACGACCACCACTGAACAAGACACACAAGCTGAAACGTCAAGACTGGGCCAAGAAATATCTCAAGACTGATTTTTCTAAGGTTTTATGGACTGATGAAATGAGAGTGAGTCTTGATGGGCCAGATGGATGGGCCCGTGGCTGGATTGGTAAAGGGCAGAGAGCTCCAGTCCGACTCAGACGCCAGCAAGGTGGAGGTGGAGTACTGGTTTGGGCTGGTAGCATCAAAGATGAGCTTGTGGGGCCTTTTCGGGTTGAGGATGGAGTCAAGCTCAACTCCCAGTCCTACTGCCAGTTCCTGGAAGACACCTTCTTCAAGCAGTGGTACAGGAAGAAGTCTGCATCCTTCAAGAAAAACATGATTTTCATGCAGGACAATGCTCCATCACACGCGTCCAAGTACTCCACAGCGTGGCTGGCAAGAAAGGGTATAAAAGAAGAAAATCTAATGACATGGCCTCCTTGTTCACCTGATCTGAACCCCATTGAGAACCTGTGGTCCATCATCAAATGTGAGATTTACAAGGAGGGAAAACAGTACACCTCTCTGAACAGTGTCTGGGAGGCTGTGGTTGCTGCTGCACGCAATGTTGATGGTGAACAGATCAAAACACTGACAGAATCCATGGATGGCAGGCTTTTGAGTGTCCTTGCAAAGAAAGGTGGCTATATTGGTCACTGATTTGTTTTTGTTTTGTTTTTGAATGTCAGAAATATATATTTGTGAATGTTGAGATGTTATATTGGTTTCACTGGTAATAATAAATAATTGAAATGGGTATATATTTGTTTTTTGTTAAGTTGCCTAATAATTATGCACAGTAATAGTCACCTGCACACACAGATATCCCCCTAACATAGCTAAAACTAAAAACAAACTAAAAACTACTTCCAAAAATATTCAGCTTTGATATTAATGAGTTTTTTGGGTTCATTGAGAACATGGTTGTTGTTCAATAATAAAATTAATCCTCAAAAATACAACTTGCCTAATAATTCTGCACTCCCTGTATTGTGGCAGTTCTATCTTATCTACCGTGGTAGGGATACCTCTAATCTAAAAATAAAAAGATAAAAACACAATTTAAGAATCAAACAAACATGAGCACACCTACAGGGTGAATATCAGAAGATGCAACCAGTGCACAGGTAAAAGAGGCTTAGTGGAGCGCTAGGAAATGCAAGGGGCCCTTTAAAATTATGCAGTCCAGGCTTGGAAGATGACTAAAATAGCATTTATGTATTTCAATATTCCGTGGGGGAAATTACAATCTCACAATCAATATTTGCCATGTTATTGATGTTAAAGCAAACACAGTTCCACTATTCCAGTGCCTTTCAACAATACTATTCCCATTAATGGATCAGTGATCAAAATTCTTCTGAAGTGTTATCAACAGTTTAACAGAAACATTGAGCAATTAGCAACTTCAATCACTTGTGGACTTGGAAACCAACTGAGAACACTTTTTCTAATAATTAAACAAGAACCCCAATATTTCTAAGTGTGAGCAGATCCATCACCACAAACACCTCCAATGACTTTATAACAACTATTGATTCATCGTTAATCAACTAGACTAATTAAAAGACAAAATATCAAAGAAACATTGATAACACAGCAAACATACTTGCATAAAATACCAGATATGTCCATTTTAACTATCTGAAGAATAGAAACAAAACACACACATCAATACGCATATGGGAAATATGTTAATTGCAAGCCTGATACACATTACCATCAATGACCTTGGCTATCGATAACTCAATCTTTATTTCTCCAAATAGAAATACAAACAAGACAAATAAGAGCACAACAAATATAAGAAAATAAAACTATCACAAAAATGACATAAAACAAAATTTTAAAAATTGGTCTATAAAATCTGCCACAGCAGGGGGTGGTGGCTTGACTGATGTGCTGAGCAGATGCTAGTCTTTGCAGCTCCTACTGTAAATGGCAGAAAACCTCGACAAATCGATGAAAAACAGCAAAATAATTTAATACAAGGGCTACCAAACACCTGTAAATGGCAGCGATTACACAGGCTTTCCTGTGGGCCCACCCGATCGCTCTTTGAGGCTTACAAACATAGTTGGCATGGGGGAGGTGGCCGCTCTCCCACTGCCATGAAAGCCCCGAAATTCCGAATCAGGACCCTCACCCCCCCCCCCCCACTCTGAACCGGTGGGGGTTATCCTGGTCCACCCTGTGGGGATCCTCCTGCACCATGGGGAGGACAAGGCACGACTGCTGACACCCGCCATGAACACCACCCTCCATTTCAATATGGCGGATGCATTCCCACAACCCTCACTGTGTGGAGCTTGATGTGAAACTCCAACTAAATGCTATCTTCAATGCCTTTTGTTAAAAGCTGGATGCTCGCCTGCACCCTGCAGCTGCAGAACCTCTACCTGAAAACCCACCGCTCACTTCTCCGCGTGCAACTAAGCAAAAACCCGCGGATGCATCTCCAACGCAGGCGAGGCTGGAATGGCGGCAAAGAGGGAACAGACTGCAGCTGGAAGTAAGGAGAGAGATCTTTGCCTGGTTCGTGCACGAAAGGTGAGGCGCTGCAGATTGAGACCCACCGCGGAGAGGGAAGTATCCGAGAAGGAACTATGTGCCAACTCAAGCTGAGCATTGGGACCATCGCGAGGCTCTGGAAAGACCACTCAAGACTTGTCTAACTGCCACACAGTGACCAAGGCATCAGGTTTGAGTGGGATATTAGGCCTCACAGCAGGACTTCCAGGGCTGGTCTACGGTATACCCCTACAAGGCATAGGCTGACTAGCACAGCAAAAAGCGGGTCCTTCTATTTCTGACCTTTAGCTACAACCTGTCGAGGGCCTCCTAGGGATTTATAATCATAGTTAAGCACATTACAATACTCAACCACAGTGCATATAGCCTGCCTATCTCATAGCTTACTGTTAAATTTAACCTGCACTGTGTATGTCTCATTTATTTTTACCTATCATATGTGCTGACCTTCTTGTTAGTTTCTACGCATCCATGACTTGACTAGCTTGTGACTCCTAGCATAGAATGCTCACATAATTACCTTGTTTAGTAAACCTTACACAGCAGTCTAGAGAGAACTGCGTCTGTACTTTATCCTCAGACTTGAATCTAGACAAATGTTTAAGTATAACAAAAAATGTGCAACTACTCCTGCCACTGTCTAGCCTGTATATAGCTTTGTACACTGTTGTGGCGTTATGTTGATGATCTGTACCTACTTGCACAACAAAAATAAAAAAATGTTTTTACAAATCTGTCACCCAATATCCTAGTTAAAAAGTATGTCTAGTGCTTGAATTTTGAGAATACTAGGAGCTATTGTCCCTTTGCCATATAAGAAAGTTCTTAACATCTGCAGTGCAAAACCTAAATACATAGAAACCAAATTTATATTATTATGGATGAAATGTTCAGTCTGCTTTAACTCTATCAAAACCAATCTTTAAAATTTAGGCAAAGTCTTTCTTTCCACTTAGAGGGGATAGGATAGTTAGCAACATTAAGATATATGAGCAGTTAAAGAATATTTAACGGAGTTATAAGATAAAATATGGAATAGCAAAACCACCTAATTTGTTAAAGTAACATTATTCACTCCTATAAAATTTAGATTTTTTTTCAATTTTTAGACAAAAACTGTCAAGGGATAATACCATCGAAAAAGCAATAGGTCACCCTTTTCTCTCCAACATTTCCAGCACAGATTCAAATGAGTTGGCAGAAATTTAATAAGGCCATTTGGGTTCCTATGCCATCTAATAAGAATCTTGTAAGATAGTTATTGATACTTACTAGCTAAAAATAAAAATTGTCTTAAGGAGTAGAGGACATCGTCAAATCATTCTCCCATAATTTGACCAAATATGGGAGTATTTTTTCCTCTCTTAACATAACATTTGATACATTTTAGATTTTAAAAATGTGAAACCAGTTCTTTTTGCTCGCACTTTCTCATAAAACCCATTAGACTCCGCATCCCAGGCTTACTATATTTTAATTATTTGATCAAATAATGCACTTGAATATATAAAAAAAAAGCACACCAGGAAAATTAGAGTTGTTGAGAAAAATTACATCCCGTTATAGTATCCTAATTCTCAGGTTTCATAACCTCGGGAATTTATCATGGCCCTAAAGGCGTGAGGATTTATTTCCAGGTCACAATTGTTGATTGTGGGTTACTGGGTTGGGTGAAACAGACCTGATGGCCTGAATCTAACAAAATTATTTTGGACCTTCTTCTAAATTCTAAGAGTAGAAGTAATAGTTGGAAAGTCCCCAAGAATAGCTATTTTTCTTTGGGTTCCTAACCAAGGAAATTAGATAGCTCCTGTTCTATCTGGATCGAATGTTTTACTAGCCCCTTTGTCCATTCCATAAATCTGGATAGATGTACTGCATTATAATATTTTTTAATATCAGTGACCGTGGTTCCTGGGAATGGAGTGCAGTCCCTCCTGTGTTTTACAGTAATATTGAAATGCAAACCTAAAGGGACCATTACCCCAGAGAACTTTCCTAAAAATATAGGTAATTTCCCACAAAAAAGCATTAGATATATGATCAGGAAAGGTTTGAGTACGTACTCTGGGTAGAATGTTCATGCACTACAGCTCTTCGAAACCAAGACAATCTAAGTCTGCTCCAACGGCACAAATGTGATTGTTTTTCGCTCTAGTAAAGGTAAGAAGTTGGTAACTTTTTTGAGTTAGGCCTGGTTTTAACTAGGTACCTGTTTCTGACATTGTCATAGTTAACGTCAGAAAAAAAACATTTTTAGATTGTGATTACTTTGATAACTGTCATAAAACATTATTAAGCAGTTACTGATGATGGATTGTATTGTATCCCATACTTAGGCAAGTCTTGCCTAGGGCCTTAATTCTAACTAGAGCTTTTTTTTTTATCACTTAGTTTACCTGCCCTAGACCCCATTTAGTCCTGAAAAAGTTCAGCAGCTTTTATATTTAGGACCCAAGATTCTGTCATGATTTCAAAATTGTTATATTGTTATTTGTTTTTTTAACACTCAGCTCAAAAATCCCTCGATATGCAATATATAATTGTTTTCTAAATTTCCTTGCAATTTATTTGTTATTCTGCATTTGCAAGTATACTATATATTCTTTATGAAGAAACAAACATATACAATGATAGCAGTGGTGTTACATGGTTGAGTGATTTCACTCTATTGCAAGTTCAATAGATCTTCCTAAGAGAGACTGCTCCTTAAATGACCTCCATTATATTTATGTTACTTATTTAACAATGAGTGATTGATCGTTCATATAATTATGTGCATGCTTCACATGACTGCTTTGTTTGTGGAATAAAGGACTGGAGTGATTCATCGTAAAAACAAAAAAAAAATGCAACATTCTAAGCCTGTTTGTAGGTAAAGCTGTTACTGTATTCCAAGTGTATGCAATTAGAGGGAGAGACAGCATTCATTTTATACCAATTACTTGCTTAGTCTCCCTACTCAGGCAGCCATCTTTTAAAGAGGATATATATATATTATTTTTTTTGCAAGAAAACAATATATTATTTATATCATACTGCTGAAAAATGTCTGCTAAAAACATCTGCTTAATGCATCAAAATGGACATAAATACATTGTGTGTATGTTATATGAGCTAAATCCCAATTGAGAGCTTAGCGGGGACCCACCAAAAGGCAAGCTACTTGAGCTGTTGTTCGTTCTCAGTATTCTCTTGAGTGTGTCTCTGTTAGTGTGTGTGTGTCTGTTAGTGTGTGTGTGTATGTCAGGGAGTGTGTTACTATGTGTGTGTTAGTGAGAGTGTATGCGTGTCTGTGAGTGAATGTGTGTGTCTGTTAGTGACTGTATGTGTCAGTTAGTGAGTGTGTATGTCTGTTAGCTAGTGTATGCGTGTCTGTGTATTTATAAGGCAGGGCAGGGGGGAAGGGTGGGGTGGCGCAGGGGGGAGGGGGGTGCATGCCTGGGTGCGAAGCCTGGTATCCTACTTTAGATATATAGACGACCTTCTATTTATTTACCCTTTTATGGTTTTTATTACTATTTTGGTTAAACGTTTACTTTTTATAGCTATTTATCTTTTATATTTCCTCTGCTTCCTGGTACCATCACATCCATAGGTGGGGATTATACCACCCATGCTGTTTTAACTAGAGCAACTTCTGCTCTGGGAAATGTAAGTACATTACCTTATTTCCTTTTTACCAAAGAGAACAAGTAGGAAGCTATAGGTATATATGCGAAGAATGTCTAGGACAGATATTAGGGGATAACCCTTGTGGAGAATTTAGATAAGAGAACGAGAGAACGTGATCTGTCCTAATAGTATCACTGATATGATAAAGATGACAAACGTAAAATATAGCATTTAGTAAGTATAATTAAAAAAGGTAAAAACCTCTAAACACGGGAGAGAAAATAGGGGGAATTAGTAAATAATTTGCTATACAGATACTGTATATACTATAACATATCTAAATAGTAGAGAACAGAAACGAAAATCACTAAGGATAATGTCTACCTATATGTTCTAAATATACTGATTGATTAAGTTAAATAGTAGCGAAAATAGTAGCAATGTGATTGAGTCCCTGGATAGGAAGTGCAATATAATATGAAACAAGTAGCTGTCTGTAGCAACTATCAGTACAGCTAGATGTATTTTGTAGGTAGTAAACAGAAGGGAAAGAGAGGGGGATATCACCTAAATGTCTAGATAAGTCCTAATCTACACCAGGGGATAAATACCTTTCTGACCGCAGTTTATCCATTAAGCAAAAGCGAATATATAATAACAGTGCATAAAGAGTAGTTTAAAGGGATAAATAAGTCAAAGGCAGTTTTATACAAGGTGCCTTTCTGGATATTTGAAGGTTAGCGAAGCTAGAGTATAGGGTATGGTCGTTGAATAGACATAAGATATATAGGAACCCAAGTCTGTGCTTTAAAGGGCACTTAAATGTCTGCTGAATATATGTCTAACAGTGGAGATACCAAGTATCTGTTGGTAATGTAAAGCCCTAAATCTGTGCCTTCAAGGGCACCTAATCTGTTGCTAAATGCGAAATACAGATAAACCCTAATAACTGCTATCTATGCACTACAATAACAAAACACCCTCCCTGCCAACCCTGAAGATTGGTCCTGCAATATGGAGGAATAAAGCAAAAATAAGTCTAGCTGTGAATATCTATAAGCAGAGATTATGGTTTAGTAGCAGGGTAAGTAGTGCGGCTGGGGCCCGACGCGCATTTCGCTGGTAAGTGGCTCTTCATTTATTGACGTTGGCAGGCAGGCATTCCCTTCCAATGGCCATTGGAGTAACTAAATGACCTCCATTTGTCTAAATATACATAGAAATTAAGGAGAAAGCGCAGGTAACCTTTTTTTTTCTTTGGTTTTTACTATATATTGGGGCTAATGTGTACTGTGGTCGTTGCTGCCACCCAGGAGTGATGGGAGTGAGCGCAGGACTTATCTTTTTTGTATTTGTATTCACTTTTTGTATCACACAGCTTTGTTACAATGTTGCCGCCCATCCCATGTGTTCCCTATTAAGGGTTAACAAGTATATAGGGATGTATATAAAAAATACCCCTCTCTGTCTCATTAGAGATATCTTTGCCAGAAGCTCAAGGAAGCAAGGTGAGAGGTAAGTGTAGGACCCGCCTAGGGGGGTCTGCCTTGACGTTGGCAGGCAGGCATTCCCTCCAATGGCCATTGGAGTAACTAAATGACCTCCATTTGTCTAAATATACTTCGGGATTAAGGAGAGAGTGCAGGTAATTTTTTTTTTTCTTTGGTTTTTACTATATATTGGGGCTGATGTGTACTGTGGTCGTTGCTGCCGCTCAAGAGTGATGGGAGTGAGCGCAGGACTTATCTTTTTCTATTGGCTCTTTATTTATACTTATTAAATGCTATATTTTACATTTGTCATCTTTATTATATCAGTGATCTTATTAGAACAGATTACGTTCTCTCGTTCTCTTATTTCCTTTTTATTCACAAGTACTTACTTCATCATTGGAGTTTTCTCCTCTTTGCATTTGTCTTCATATATACCACGCACACTGCATTACATTTGGAGCACCTGTATTGCCAACATCACCACATATCCTTAGACGTGGATTATACCGTCCATGCGCAACACAGCAAACTCTAAGATAGCTCAATAAAATGTAAGTAGATCCTACACAGAGCCATTATCTTGATTATTATTTATTATACTGTATTGCACTATTACTGTATTCTTTTTTGTTGTTCTGAGGTCTACAGTATTATACCATCTGAAGATTTATGTACGTATATTTCTTGTACATTTAATTATGGGTGCAGTATACGCTATTTCTTTTGCAATTTTTACACGTACATACATACACACACACATTCAAATACACACACACACATACATACATACAAACACTCAAACACACACATACATACAGACACATACATATAAACACACACACATACATACAGACACATACATACAAACACACATACACACACAGAGACACATACATACAGAGACACAGACATACATACACAAACATACATACACATACACACACATACACACACAAACACATACACACATACAGACACACAGATACCCATACACATACATACAGAAACACAGACAGATACACACACATACATACAGACACACATACATACAGACATACATTCAGACACATACATACAGACACACACACATACACACACACATACAGAGAAACATTCATACAGACACACATACACAAACACACACACATACAGACATACATTCAGACACATACATACAGACACACACACATACATACACACATACAGAAAAACATTCATACAGACACACATACACAAACACACACACATACATACAAACACACACATACATATACAGACACATACAAACAGACACACATACAAAATGTTTTAGTCACCCTTCTGTTTGCTACCTTTTAGGTGCAGGAGGGTGACTTTCCCTGGGATCCAGTAGCTCAGCCTGATGGGAGTCAGAGTTCCCCCTCTGACTACCTCTTCTCCTTCCTCCTCCACGGCTCCCGGTGAGTGCTTTGAGGAGTTACTGGGGCTGTCACTTCCTCCAAGCATTTGATATCATCACAGGGAGCCCAATCGCGCTGTTAAAGCACTGCAGCGCTGACCAGGCCACCTGGAAATTAATTGCCAACGGGATGGCCCTAACAGCATGGGCCAACCGATGTGCCCCTTAAATGCGGCCCCGGCGGTTATTCTGCGCGGGCCAGGGCCGCGTTACATAGCCAGCAGGCACTGCGGTCGCAGGGGTCCACAGGGCAGCCGGACCGCCGAGCCGCCTAGAGTGACGCCTAGAGTGACGGGCCTCATTGCAGCTGCGACGCCTGTGACCCCTGCAGTTGTGGTACTTCTGCCACTGGCCTAGGTTCTCTTTGTAATGGCACATGATGAGCTAAAATGAGGTTAAGAGCCATCGAACCCAGTGACCCATCGAAGGGAAAGCTACTCTCTTACATCTTATTTTTTTTTACATGTTATATATGTGTTAAAAGTAAAAACTACAGTAAGATAAAATAACTAAAATTAGATCTTGGCACTCAAAATACGGAAGCAGAGTTCTAATAAGATAAGACAAAGAGGAAAAATAAAGTGAAAACATTCCCAGCCGTTTCCAAGGTTAAATAAAGGTTATTATGTTATGGATACTATAAGTTATTCCTTATGTTAATAATATTCTCATGGTATAAAAAGATTAGCAAATTACTTAATAAATAATCTACAATGCACATCAATTTCTGGCACTGTACACTTGGTTTTGTATTAGGAAAATACAACAGAATTGTACTCCAGGTATTACCAGATATTAAGAATAAAAACAATGAATTTGGTTTTATTAAGTATTAGGTTTTATGGAAGCATAGCTGCAGCTACCAAAGAATACCACTAGCATAGAATACCAATCACATAGTACTTGACAGCTGGTCTGACCATAAAAGCTTAGGACAGTTTGCCACTAGTGTCAATACACACAACATTATTGATTATCCTCATATAATGTTGACAGTTGTAAAAGTCACGTTTGACAAAACAGAGTCAATTTGTCACACGTATTTAGGATTGTCTTGGTGTGACTGTTAATTTTATATGTGCTATTTGGAATAAGTAAACAAATATGGTATGTGTAATAATGCTGTATGTGAAGGTTAAGGCGTGCATTGTCTATGCAGTGTCAATGTGAATCAGTGTTTGTGTATGTGTGCAATGTCATTATGGGAATATGTCCATGTCCCTGTGTCTGCAATGTCACTATCTGTGTATTTTGGTGTTTTTGTGTTTCTATGTGTGTTAAGTGTCCGTATATGTGAACATGGCAAAGTCTGTGTGTTTTAACAGATGTACACCACAGACGCCTGTGAAGTACAATTTCCTTTATGCTTAGTCAATCTAAAGTGTTGGCTGATCATCATGGGAATTGTGTATCACATGCATTTTTACATGCTCCTTCCCTTCTTTTTTCACTATCATTCTTTCTTCTCTGCTGTCTCTTGCTTGTTCTGGCACTCTTATCTGACCTATACATGAGATACTTGCTGTTGCTGGCTGAGTGCTGCCACAATAGAAATGTTCCCTGTTCTATCCTAATACCGAAATTAGTTACACTTATAATGCTTTATCTTCTTATTGCTCACTTATTGCTCACTTTTTTTTATTTCTGTACAATCTATATGGTAACATGTCACAACAAATATTGGCAAAAACAGGATTGTCATGACGATTACTTCTGATTGTCTGTATGCTGTTAACTCTCGCATGCACTCTAAGTGAAATTTTACTTTTCTTTTATGTTATATAATTTTTCTGGTGTTCAAGTTCCTTTCTATGCGCAACTCATTGGTTACAATAAATTGGCATTAAACATTTTTGTATGTTCCCCTTAGGTAGCTCCTTACACTGTGTTGGTTTCTCTTCATATTTTCCTCTTCGGTACTTCTACCTTAGTCGCAACTAAGTATCTCTCTCAAATCCTCATTACATGTCTTTCAGCAAGCCAGCTTCTTGTTTTTTACTTACATCCATTATGAGTTTCCATAACCGTGTTCATCAGTAACACCTGTGTTTCTGTTCTCTTTACCTTTCTGCTCCGTCTAACTGCTTAAACACAGAGCAATTGATGGCTGCGCTTGGAGTAACATTTAATCTTGAGATACTTTGAATCACCTTAGTGCCACCAGTCATGTGAGGTTTATGTTTTTATTCTTAACAGTAGGGAAAAGTGAGCACTGATATCTCAGCTATGCTATAGGACTTTATGTAAGTGAATGGAAACAGGTGACCAGTTGTGGACTTCTTTGAATTCCACAACCAACTAATTGATGCTCCATATGGTGTGGTGGTTTCCCCTCTTTGTGTGTGCTCTATTTGATCACACAAGATCCAGCACACCAAAGGTAAATTTGATGGCCTCTCCCATATATATTGACTTAGCTCCTCCCAGAGTCCCACCCTTTACCACAACGTATGTCCAAACCTAAAACATTTACTATGAAAATTACATTATGAGCCTTTACGTACCTGAACTTACATACAATTTGCTAAGTATTAACCAAGTGTAGACATAATATTAACCTCTATTGCAATTAATGCAAAACAACAAAAAATGGTCTTTTATGTGCATACGGTTTTGAAAGTAATGGTGAAAGGATGTAAAGGCAACAGACAGGCATGGAACTACCAGAGGTGCAGCCAACCAAAAAATGTACTCTCAGAGTTAAACTCTGAACAGAAAACAATAGATGAATTTCGTCCCAACCGAACAGTCCAATGGATGATTTTTGGTTTCATTTCCGCAGTGTCTATACACATTGATTATGAATAATGATAAAATAAGTGACATTTAAAAACACAGTGAAGTGATATCTCGCAATAAGTAGTGTCACCACCACTACAAAACATGATAAAGGCATACACAGTGGTTACCACACAATGTGCTTTAAGTATTTTTCAATTTAGTTTCAGTGCTAAAGCATAACAGAGAAAACAACTCTCATAGTGTAGATATGTTTATTGTCTTAAAAATAACTGGGTGATTCTCATTTTAATGAGTCTAGATAGCTGGCTCACACTTAAAGGGACACTATAGTCACCTGAACAACTTTAGCTTAATGAAGCAGTTTTGGTGTATAGAACATGCCCCTGCAGCCTCACTGCTCAATCCTCTGCCATTTAGGAGTTAAATCCCTTTGTTTATGAGCCCTAGTCACACCTCCCTGCATGTGACTTGCACAGCCTTCCATAAACACTTCCTGTAAAGAGAGCCCTATTTAGGCTTTCTTTATTGCAAGTTCTGTTTAATTACGATTTTCTTATCCCCTGCTATGTCAATAGCTTGCTAGACCCCGCAAGAGCCTCCTGTATGTGATTAAAGTTCAAGTTAGAGATTGAGATACAATTATTTAAGGTAAATTACATCTGTTTGAAAGTGAAACCAGTTTTTTTTCATGCAGGCTGTGTCCATCATAGCCAGGGGAGGTGTGGCTAGGGCTGCATAAACAGAAACAAAGTGATTTAGCTCCTAAATGTCAGTGAATTGAGCAGTGAAATTGCAGGGGACTAATCTATACACTAAAACTGCTTTATTTAGCTAAAGTAATTTAGGTGACTATAGTGTTCCTTTAACAACATATTTAAAATCCACCTCCGATACTTCTCCTGGATTTACACAGCAGCAACATACTACTTTTATCCACTGACCAAGTATCACAAGAAACCAAAGGATGCAATTACTGTTTTACTGAGTGCTAAAAAATATTGAATAGCAAATTAAAAGAAAACCCACAAAGTAAATAAACAAATCAAATAATACCACTAAGTTAAAGGGACAAGCATCACTATGAGACAACTCTCTCATTCAACAGCTTTAGCTTTGAATGAAACAGTTGCATTACTCTGCAGGCTAAAAAAGCATGCAAATATGATTTGTTTCATATTTACCTGCTTCTTCCCTCTCATGTTTTCTCATCCACTCCAGGGGTAGGGAAACATTGATCTAACATATCAGTGTCCTATCCCCAGGAATGGTGGAAAAGTTCTTTGTTCATGCCTGGCAGATTTACGCAAATGCAGTTGTAAAATCTCTTTACCTTGAAACATTCTGACCAGAAGAGAGTGAATTTGATCAGTGTGATTCTTACAGAGCGGGCTCTTGAGTGCTTTTTTTTTCTAATTTGTATTTTTGTATAAAAGTGTTTACTTGCTGATTTTAGAAATAATTGTCAACTAGTGCATGTCCCTTTAAAAGGAAAATACAGGTCCATGCAACAAACATAGCTATTTTTTATATAGTCTGATATAGACTCATAAATGACCAAGATGGAATTGGAGTAGCCCTTTAAGACCATATTTGGGACTTCAAAACAATTCTGGTAGAAATTGAGCAATGTAGTGGAGGTTCACAGTTCAATCCAATTACTGCCATGATGGGTGCCCTAGGTGTGGATGACTACTCACACTGGCTAGAGCTCCCGGTGGATATTATAATGATCCTGTTGTGCACAAGTAACATGAGCATACAGGGTAACCCAGAAGAAAATGATATGTTGAATCCATTTTGGAATACTGTTGCTCTTCAATCAACTGGTGGGCTATGAGACCAGAGAGAGAATATAAAAAAAGTTGTTACGGCTATTTAGAACACCCCCTGGAGATGTCATTATCTAGCTATGCATTTTGTCAGACAAGCATACTCTATTAAAGGCACTTCTCACCTTCTGTCTGATTTGACATTGTGACATTTTCTATTTTTCAATATTGCTTTAGCAGAATCTGCAGTTATGGCAACAATTTGTGACGGTGACAGCTTTTCTTTAAATAAAACCACTGAATTCCCTACTACTGAAGTGTGGTGTGATCCTTTTGCTAATCTGCAACAGTCCCCCCCTCACCCCCCCAAAAAAAAACCCTTCTAAGCTGCCTTTATATACTGTGTTCCTTTTTTTTAATAAACATGCTGAATTTCTCTTTTTCCAAGAAAGTAGTCTATAGTGCTAGTAGAGACAACTACTGCAATTTCCGTCACTACATTCTAATAAACTTGGGTTTCTGTGCAGTTTGGGGACATATACGTGTCTGACCAATTAGCAACTCTCTATTTATTGTAGGAGAGACTGTCCACCTTCCATCACAATCCCCCATACTGAACATGCAAACCATCACATCCACTTTTACTCACAGATTTGTTTCATAAAGGAGCCAAGTACTATACCTAGGATTATAGATCTTGAAAGAACTCCATCAGACCAATGTAAATCTAACCAGCAGTGTGGTCTCAAACATTTCTCAGCTTCACAGGCTTGAAGGAACTTTTCAAGATTAATCCTATTTGCTAATGATGGTATATTGAAAAACTTGAATCAAAATTTTATCCAAAACTAGGTGCCGTGTACAGAAACAACACTTGCCTAAGCCCCACAGTAAAGGAAAGGATTGTACAGCAAATGCTGATGCCAATTATTGATTATGGAGATGTAGTATATGCACCCGCACCGCAATCCCACCTTAATAAACTTACTACATTGATTGTATAACTCGTTCTGCCTATTTGTGCTACAATGTAATTACAGGACCCACCATTGTGACATGCTAAAAGAGCTAAACTGTCTGTCGCTGGAATCCAGACGCACCCTTCATCTTTCCAGCCTTGTTTTTAAGGGCTTTTCTGGGAAACTCCCACCCTACCTGAAAAAAATGCTTTCCCCAGCTGTTCCCACCCCCTAAAACCTCTGATCCAGTACCAGCACTTTATTTAGTCTACCTCAATACAAAAAGAAAGCAGCCCGATCCTCCTTCTCCTACAGAGCACCACAATTATGGAACGACCTCCCGTACACTTTCAAATCTTCCCCAAGCCTATAGTCCTTTAAGAGATCCCTCTCTACATACCTCAAAACAGAATGCACGTGTTATGGTTGATTATATATTTCCTACCTGTTCTATGTTAAATTTTGTATTTATTGTGTATTAATATTGTTTTTGTTTTCCATTGTACCCTAATGTAACAATGCAATGTTTTGTTAACCCAGAACATACTTGAAAACAAGAGAAATCTCAATGTATCCATCCTGGTAAAATATTTTATAAATGAATAAATAATATGACTTTCAATATGGTAATCATTTATTGGAAAAGATGTGTATTTGTGTATTGACCAGAAGGTTGTGGTGCAATTTTGGAAACAACTGTTAAAGAGCAATAATACAAAACTAGAAAAAGTGCAAAGGTAGGATACACAATTAATAAAAGGGATAGAAGATATTAATCGTGAAGAAAAGCTAGAAAAAACTGCACTTGCTTTCTTTAAAAAAAAAAGTGCCTCGGCAAGTATATGATAGCACTATACAAATAAATACAGGCCAATACAAACAGCTATGTGCTTAGCTGTCCATGAGCAGGAATATACAACAGAGTGGCCATCCACTGAGAGTGGATAAAAGACAAAGGCTTATTTACAATAATAACTATAAAGATGTGAGTTGTCTGCCAAAAGAAGTCATATTATCAGATTCAGTAGATTTCTGAGAAAGGTCCGACTTTTCAAGCAAATGATTAATATGCATGGGAAAAGTTTGTTGATCCAATGAAAAACCTGAATGTATTATGGAGTCAAGAAGGAACTGTTTCTCTTTTCATGACACAATTGGCCATCACATAAAAAAAAGTGCTTATAGCTTGATTTTGATGGACTTTAGTCCTCTGTACCAACTACTATGATGAAGGAATATGGGGAACACATCCGAGGCAGCAAAATATTAACTGCTATTAAATAGAATACAGTTTACTGTGAGTTTCACTCATGTGGTGCCTTGTCGTAAAAGGAGTCTACCTGTAAAGGAGAGTGATCTATCTATGATGATGTCCTATCTGTGTTTCTGTAACTGTCTGTGTCTGCAGTTAAACCCCAGAGAAAAGATCTGAAGATGCAATGAATGAGAGAGAGAGATCGGTACGTGTTACAGAAAATATCAGACCTGCAGATTGCAAGACCTTGACAGAGATCTCGGTGTTGTGACCAATAAATACTAGAGAGGTCAAGAATACAGTTTGCATAAAAGAATAAATAAAACACATAGGATCTGATATACGTGAAGAACTGGTTAACTGGCCTTAATAAAGTTTAAGCCCATTAATGACACAAAACTATGTGTTTTTAAATATATACTTGAACTGAAATGGTAATGATATTCAGAATTATATCTAATGGGATCTATATAAATGTATCTGATTTGCTGTTATAATTACTGCCTTAGCAATATTATCATTTATATATAGCTATATAGCCCATATGACTGCCAGACAAAAACGACTTCACCCGCTTCTTTAACACACGCATCTTCAACTCCTCTCTCTCACTTCTGGCATTGTCCCTGCTGACCTTAAACATGCCACTGTAGTACCTATACTAAAAAAAACATCCCTCGACCCGTCCACCCCCTCTTATCTTTACCCGTGTGTCTCATTTCCTCAATTCCAACTCTCTCCTTGACCACCTTCAATCTGGTTTCCGCCCTCTCCACTCTACTGAGACTGCGTTACTAACGACCTAATCGCAGCTAAATCCAAAGGCCACTACTCCATACTAATTCTTCTTGACCTCTCAGCGACCTTTGACACCATTGATCATGCTCTCCTTCTTCAAACTCTTCAATCGCTTGGTCTCTGTGACTCTGTCCTCTCGTAGTTTTTCGCTTATCTCTCCCAACGCTCATTCAGTGTCTCTTTTTCTAATGATACCTCCTCCCCTTGTCCTGTCTCAGTTGGAGTCCCCCAAGGCTCTGTCCTTGGTCCCCTTCTATTTTCTCTTTATACTGCCTCCCTTGGAAAACTTATAACCTCTTTTGGATTCCACTACCACTTGTACGCTGATGACACCCAGTTATATCTCTCCTCCCCGGACCTCTCCCCTGCCGTCCTGCAACGTGTCACTGCTTGCCTTTCTTCCATCTCTGACTGGATGTCCTCCCGTTTTCTGAAACTCAATCTCTCTAAAACTAAGCTCCTTGTCTTTCCTCCTCCTAATAGTGATCCTCCTCTTTCGCTCTCCCTTCAAGTTTGTGGTACCCACATCAGTCCATCCTTGCAAGCGCGCTGTCTTGGTGTCATACTTGATTCTGGCCTCACCTTTGAACCTCACATCCAGCATGTTGCCAAATCCTGTAGATTCCATCTTAAAAACATAGCCCGCATCCGCCCCTTTCCTGCACCAGATACTACCAAGGAGCTTGACCATGCTCTAGTAATTTCCCGCATGGATTATTGTAACCCTTTCCTGATTGGTCTTCCCAAAAGCTGTACTGCACCGCTACAGTCTGTAATGAACGCTGCTGCCAGACTGATTTTCCTCTCTAGTCGTTTCTCTCACACCTCACCCCTCTGCCAGTCCTTACATTGGCTTCCTGTATGCTATAGGAGTCAATTCAAGGTACTAATTCACACCTATAAAGCACTGAACAACTCTACCCCCTCTTATATCTCCTCACAGATCCATAGGTATGTCCCTTCTCGGTCTCTCCGCTCTGCCGTGACCACCTCCTGTCCGTTGTCCGCACCCGTACGGCCAACTCACGCTTGCAGGACTTCTCGCGGGCAGCTCCCTTCCTATTGAATAGCCTGCCTACCGCCATCAGACTCTCCCCTAGTCTTGCATCTTTTAAGAAGTACCTTAAAAACCTCTTTAGGAAAGCTTGTGGCCTCCAAGACTAACCTCTACCTCACATACCTGTATCTTGCTCTCTCCTAAAGGGCAGCCCACCTTATTTGACTGCAAATTCCTGTCCTAATGTGTTTTACACCCCACCTCCTATAGAATGTAAGCTCGATTGAGCAGGGTCCTCTTCAACCTATTGTTTCCGTAAGTTATTTGTAATTGTCCTATTTATAGTTAAATCGCCGCTACGGAATCTGTTGGCGCTATATAAATGGCAATAATAATAAAATAATAATAATGAATGAGTTAATTTCCTGGTTTAGCGTATGGCATAGGTTAAAATCTTGACATGATACAATTATGCAAATTTGAACATGCATATTACATTATATTACATATTATATATAAATATTCTATTAAATGATACATTCTGGATCATGGTTATTTTTTTTTATCTGCCATATATTAATGCTAATCCTCTTTTTCCCCTATTCCATGTTAAAATGGAAATACTCTTACTTAATTTGAAATTCTATATCCATTTATATGCAAAAGGGAAGCACCTGTCTGCTAAAAATTGGTCTGTAGTTGGAAAATGTCCTGAGGAATGCAGTCTAGTATGTTTTATTGCAAACTTTTAAACTCAATTAAAACATTACATTTAGCAGTTAAAATATTAAACATGGAAATAAATAATGGACTCTGGTAAAAGACTGGTATGTTAATGCAGCATATTTTCTTACCTGACAGTTAAAAACCCATACTGTTTTTTTTGTTTGTTTGTTTGTCTAAGTGTGTTTTAGAAGTTTTTTATTTTCGACATTTCAAATTATTTTGGATACATGGGGACATCCTTCTGAATTTTGTTGTTATCTGGGGGCCTTCGGTGGCAGTTCGTTATAAAAAAAAAAAAAAAAAAACATTCCCACTATGTTCTTGGCTACTAACTATCTGTCTGGAGCACCCTCTAATCTGGAGAGAGAATACCCCCAGTCTGATCAGGTGGCAACCAGCATGTTGAAGAGAAAAAAAAACATGCATTCCTGCAATGTTCTGGATCTGTTATACTGAGCGTAATCAACCAAAGAATATAACCACGTTTCAATAAAATTAAAATATAAACTAAATGTCATGTTAAGAAATCCTCAAATTCTGTGGTCTATAAATTCATATCATTTGCAGATTATTTTGGGATAAATTCATATTATTTACAGGTTATTGTGGAATAAATTCATATTATTTGCAGGCTGTTGTGAAGGATCTTACAGTCAATTACTTGTAAGAAACTTTTGAGGAACAGTGCTTCTTTTAATTATTTGCTATGTACTCTATCAAAAGAGGAACTCAGAGAGGTTGTATTTGATGCACATGAATTTTACTAACTGCCTTGTGCAAATCTTGGTTAAACATTTACATATTAACGTCAAGATTCATAAACTGATATAAGTACATCAAGCCAAATAGATGTCAGTTCCTTCTTTATTGTTAATCAAGGTGAAAAGGTAAACATCACTCATCGGGTTTTGGTGGGTGGAGCGTGTATATTTAACTTCCATTTATTAGTATGATTGAATATGTTTATTATACCAATATACACTGTATCTTCCAACCTCAATCCTTTTTAATTAATCTGACAGACCACCTAATGCCCTGCGCTGCATGCCCTGATGACATATCTTCAACTCACTGCCCATTAGATGGTATTTTAAATATACCTGTATATGATCACAAGTTAATTTAAGCAGCAGGACCAATTCACTCTTTTGAGGTGTTTGGTGCTTGGAGTATGTATGTGTAGCATGAAATGGTAATGGTGCTTGGAGTATGTATGTGCCAAATTTCACTAGAGAACACTGCACAAATAGTGTAAAAGTCCTGGGCTTCTTGAGGTGTTACTCCACCTGTGGCAGCATCATTGGAGCATCAAACAACATGCATATCTGCCATCAGCACACACCATGCTGGTGACAGTAGAACAGTAGAGTCATGCCTCCCCCTGCCCCCATGTTCTCCCCCAGCTTGTCTTCTAGGGGGACTAACGTCGCTAGAGAATGATCAGGCTGCTAGGAAAACGTGGCCTCTGTGCTGGATAAAGGTGAGTTTTCACTATTCTTTTACATGTCTGTAAGGGTTGCTCCATTCAAAAATGTGATTGATTAAAGCATTGTTCTTTGGTTGGAGTAACCCTTTAACCAAATGCTAATTAGATAACAAAGTTCATCCTTTAAACCAAGATACTCCATGTGTATCCACCAAAGTTTGACTCAGGATATCTAGTCTTTGTGCATAAGCATCTCCATAACTGCTTTGTGAGTGAATTACAATGCATTAGCTAATTTGCACTACTTCTTGTGGTCCTCCAGTTTAGTTCAAAGGGACACTATAGTCACCAGAACAACTACAGTTTATAGTAGTTGTTCTGGTGAGTATATTATGTCCCTGCAGGCCCTTTTAATGTAAACATTGTCTTTTCATTGCTGCCTAGGGACACCTCCTCAAACGCCCACTAGAGGTGCTTCCACTCACATTTACCGCCTCCACGCTCTGCATGAAGACACTGAACTTTTCCCATAAAGATACATTGATTTAATGCATCTCAATGAGGATATGCTGATTGGTGCAGCACAGAATTTTGCTGCGCGTGTGCATTAGCCTCTCAAAGCTTTTCTATTGGAAAGCATTGGATTGGCTGAAATCATCAACTGTGATGATCTCAGCCAAGGTGGCGGAGCAAAGGTGGTGCCAGCGCCGGTGGACCCACACGGCACTGGAATAAAGGTAAGTTTTGACCCGTTTTAATGTTGGTCAAGGGAGGGGCCAGTCAGCTAAATAGTGTTTTTAACACTATGGTTTCAGGTATACACATTTGTATTCCTGACTCTATATTGGCTTCAAAGATAACATGTAGATCTGACCCATCAATAAGACTTGTATGTGTTTAGCTTTATATTGGTCTATAATTGCAACTTTAGACACTCACATTCTATTTTTATTAATATGATTTTTATTTAATATCATTATTTACTGCTGTGTGAAGTTACACCCTCATTTTATTATTAGGTGTATTTTGCAAAATAAATAAGATTGTCACGAATGATGAACACACAATAGAGTTCAGTTCTCTGTCATCATAGTTTTGTCATACTTACCCCTGATTATTTGGGGCAATTTCACTCACTGACAAAGTCTTCCTTAGCATCCACTAGATTCGAAAACCCATGAGAATAATAATAGGTGATGTATTCATTAATGTTAATGCCTACGCGAGGCAAGGCTTCTGTAATTACTGAGATAATACTTTGAAAGATTCTTGTTTTAATATCACGTTTGACTTACAGTTATCTATAGATGGTCCAGTAGCTTGTTGCTTGAAATTTAAATCTGAAACTTTAGCCCACGTCTTTAACAGTAGCTGCTTTTAAATCCACAGAGATACAAGTTAGACAGGTAAATCATTTTATCAAGCCCTAAAAGGTTCACTGTCAGATTGTTTGAAAGTCATTAAAATTCATCCAAAAAGTCATCTCATTTTAAAATAGCTCTAGAGACCAAATATGGAGATTATAAAAACCAAGATTTATATATGCAGAAAAGATTGCTTTTGCATGAATTCTCTCTTAAAATGTTAATATATGCATAAGAAAATTGTGTTCTTTAATCTCCGTAGAAACACTTATCACTAGGAACTACTTAATTCCTTTTCCTGTACTTAGTTTATTAGCTTATGAAATTATGCTAATAGTTTTCATGCTAATGGTTTGTGGGCTCAAATGACCTTATTTTAATAATGAACTAATTTATGCAATACAGGCAATCAGCATCTGCAAATCTCACTTAAAAGACCATATTGATGAATGCCAATTCTGAAATTAAAGTCAGCATGGAGCAGTATATATATTTCTGTTCACAGAGCTGAAACATGTTTAGATCAGCTTACCTATTAGCAGCTGTTAGATTTTGAGCTGTGCCAGTCAACAGGGTAGGCAACCACGACGTCTAGTGCTGAATCCATAAATCTTCACATTACACATTTAAATAAGGTGACTTCTGGCAAGATAGAATGCATAGCTTATTGTCATTCAACTGACAAGTAAGGTTCCTTGAGACATGTTCTAGAGCAGGATTGTGCTATGGTTTTAAACATTCATAAAAATAGACTTTTTGGACACTGTAAACTTAACATTTGTATGTGTATATTTAATCTATCTATCTATCTATGTACACACATATCTAAATGTATATCCAAAGTAAGGGCCAAAAGTAACGAAATTGTAACCACTGTAATAATGAATTCTGCTTTGTTAAGGACAATCATTCAATGTTTTAGTTTACCTTTCTAAACTACCTTTCTAAACTTGTTTCAATGCTTTTCTAACGTTGTATTAATTTGTATAATAAAAAGTGTTACTCATATGTATTTTGGCAAAAAACAACAACTTCAGTTGAGATTTAAAAAAAAGAATTGATCATTTTGGGATCTTTTATTAAACTCTTAACAAATTTGCAAAGTGAGGACTTACTTTAGACAAATACGTACCTGTTGCTAGTTTAGTATTTAGAATTTCAGAAGTTAAAAGGATTCTTTTTAAGATTTTAAAGGAAAAATCCCGCTGCTTCCCACCCGATTCATTTTTAAATAAAAATAGGAAACATTTACTTTTCACTTACTTGACCTGATGGAGAGTGGAAGTAAAATACACATATGATAGTGTGGAGGAGTAAAATCACAGGTTCCTCACATGTTGAATAGAGTGTTAAGTGCACAATGCTGGTAATATTTTCACCTACAAGTAATGCTGAGGACAGTATAAACGACACCTTAATGAAACAGGTTTATTCACTAAACATTGAAGATTGGAGGGCTGGCAACCAAGATGAAACATTTAGATTGAAATAGCCAAGTGTGATAAAGATGTAGGATAGAGAGTGATCATTGTAGCATGGGGTTATCATTAGATGGTTATGGTAGCTCATAATATAACTATATTCAAATATTCATATATTTTTAAATATTATTTGAGGCCAAAATCTGATACAACTTCTTACTAAGATATTCAAAATGAAACCTTTTTTTGCATAGAAAATGTACATGAAAAACTAAATAATATAGACAATATAGAACAAAGTACAATAAAATAAACAGTTAACAAAAAGGACTAAAGTTAATCGCACATTTTAAGGTGTCACACATCCTGACTCTGAAATTATAGGTTCTAATTTATAAAAATGTTTAGTATTATAGAATCTGTTAAACAAATGATTTGAAAATTAAAAAAGAAAAAGAAATTATATATGCACAAAGTTACGCAAAGTTAAATAATGAATATCCTCCTGAGACCCAGCCCATTAACCCCTTAGGGACACATGACACGTGTGACATGTCATGATTCCCTTTTATTCCAGAAGTTTGGTCCTTAAGGGGTTAACTTGTGTCCTCTGTACTGGACATTTAGTTCGCATGCATCTCCTTTTATAATTTTGTGCTATATCGATCCTTGCTGTATTGTAAAGAGAACATCCTGGGCTTTCCAGTGATATGTCATGTGATAGGCTGAGATGCTTGGAACCTCCTAGGTAGGAAATAAAAAAAAAGAGAGATTAAAAGACAAAAAACATTTTTGGTGCCCTGGAGGATATAGGCTTAAAGTGCTGTCTCTAAGCTTGAACTTGAGGGCATTTACATCCAAATTGGAGGAAAGGTTTAGGAATCACATCTTTATATGTGCCCCCCTCTTTTACACGGGACCAAAAGTAATTGGACAAGTGATTCAAAAGCTGTTTCATGAACAGGTGTGGGCTATTCCTTAGTTATTTCTTCATCAATTAAGCAGGTAAAAGATCTACAGTTGATTCTAGTTGTGGCATTTGCATTTGGATACTGTTGCTGTGAACCCACAACATGGGGTTAAAGGAGCTCTCAATGTAAGTGAAACAGGTCATCCTTAGGCTGCAAAAAATCCATCAGAGACATAGCAGGAACATTAGGAGTCACCAAAACTATAGTTTGGTACATTCTGAAAAAATAAAATAAAAGAAGGCACCGGTGAACTCTGCAACACAAAAAAGTCTGGAAGTCCACAGAAAACAACCGTGATGGTTGACTGTAGGACCCTCTCCATGGTAAAGAAAGACCCATTCACAACATCCAGCCAAATGAAGAACACTCCCCGGGAGGTAAGCATGTCATTATCCAAGTTTTCCATAAAGAGAAGACTTTAGAAGCCATTCATAGAAAGGCCAGATAAGACTTTGTCAAAAAACATCTAAAAAAAAGCCATCCCAGTGTAAAACAGCATTCTTAGGACAGATGAAACTAAGATCAACCTTTACCAGAATGATGGGAAGAAAAAAGTATGGAGAAGGCTTATAATGGCTGATGATCCAAAAAATACCACATCATCTGTAAAACACAGTAGAGGAAGTGTGATGGCATGGGCATGCATGGCTTCCAATAGCACTGGTTCATTAGTGTTTATTGATGATGTGACAGAAGACAGAAGCAGCCAGATGAATTTTGAGGGATATATTGTCTGCTCAGATTCAAATTCAGCAAGGTTTATTGGACAGCGCCTCACTTTACAGATGGACAATGACCCAAAACATTCTGTGAAAGCAACCCAGGAGTTTAAGGCAAAGAAGTGGAATATTCTGCAAACATGCATTTAACTTGCTGAAGATAAAACTCAATGCCCACGAACAAACAACAACTGAAGACGGCTACAGGAAAGGCCTGGCAAAGAATCACAAAGGAGGTAACCCAGCGTTTGGTGATGTCCATATGCTCCAGACTTCTAGCAGTCATTGCCTGCAAAGGATTCTCAACAAAGTATTAAACATAAACATTTTATTTAAGATTGTGTTATTTGTACAATTATGTTTCAGCCCATGAAATAAGAATCTGAATATTTATTCAGTGTTTTATCTCCTTCTTTGATAATAACAGCTGCCTCTTTCCTAGATGTTGCTTTAAAAGAACTTTGTCATCCATTAAGCATAAGACTTGCACAAAAATCCCACTCAGCTGCGCTGAACGAGTTAAATGCCTGTTAACATAGAAACATAGAAACATAGAAACATAGAATGTGACGGCAGATAAGAACCATTCGGCCCATCTAGTCTGCCCAATTTTCTAAATACTTTCATTAGTCCCTAGTCTTATCTTATAGTTAGGATAGCCTTATGCCTATCCCACGCATGCTTAAACTCCTTTACTGTGTTAACCTCTACCACTTCAGCTGGAAGGCTATTCCATGCATCCACTACCCTCTCAGTAAAGTAATACTTCCTGATATTATTTTTAAACCTTTGTCCCTCTAATTTAAGACTATGTCCTCTTGTTGTGGTAGTTTTTCTTCTTTTAAATATAGTCTCCTCCTTTACTGTGTTGATTCCCTTTATATATTTAAATGTTTCTATCATATCCCCCCTGTCTCGTCTTTCCTCCAAGCTATACATGTTAAGATCCTTTAACCTTTCCTGGTAAGTTTTATCCCGCAATCCATGAACCAGTTTAGTAGCCCTTCTCTGAACCCTCTCTAAGGCATCAATATCCTTCTGAAGATACGGTCTCCAGTACTGTGTACAATACTCCAAGTGAGGTCTCACCAGTGTTCTGTACAATGGCATGAGCACTTCCCTCTTTCTACTGCTAATACCTCTCCCTATACAACCAAGCATTCTGCTAGCATTTCCTGCTGCTCTATTACATTGTCTGCCTACCTTTAAGTCATCAGAAATAATCACCCCTAAATCCCTTTCCTCATATGTTGAGGTTAGAACTCTATCAAATATTCTGTACTCTGCCCTTGGGTTTTTACGTCCAAGATGCATTATCTTGCACTTATCCACATTAAATGTCAGTTGCCACAATTCTGACCATTTTTCTAGTTTACCTAAATCATTTGCCATTTGGCTTATCCCTCCTGGAACATCAACCCTGTTATATATCTTAGTATCATCAGCAAAAAGACATACTTTACCATCAAGACCTTCTGCAATATCACTAATAAAAATATTAAAGAGAATGGGTCCAAGTACTGATCCCTGAGGTACCCCACTGGTGATAAGTCCAAGCTTCGAATATATTCCATTAACTACAACCCTCTGTTGCCTGTCACTCAGCCACTGCCTTACCCATTCAACAATATTGGAATCCAAACTTAAAGATTGCAGTTTATTGATAAGCCTTCTATGTGCAACAGTGTCAAAAGCCTTACTGAAATCTAGGTAAGCAATGTCTACTGCACCACCCTGATCTATAACTTTAGTTACCCAATCAAAAAAATCAATAAGATTAGTTTGGCATGATCTCCCTGAAGTAAACCCATGTTGTCTCTGATCTTGAAATCCATGTGTTTTTACATGTTCATTAATCAGTAGACGAACTAATCAATTCATTTATGTATTACGAACGAATCATTTAGTCTGTCTAACAAGCACTTGATTCATTCAGCACAGCTGAGCAGGATTTGTACACAAGTCCACTAAACATGTGAATTAGAAAGATACTCTTAAATTAAGTATTTAAATGTTATGTATCCATTATGTTAGCACTTATATAGATAAGATACATTTACCTGAGGATTATGACTGCCTTATCTAAGAGGACTGCTGGACGTGGATTGTAGATGTGCTCAAATTAACCTACAGCAGTGGCGTACATACAGGGGTCGCAGGGGTCGCAGTCTATCAGACAGAGCCATGCGGGAGAAAGAGAGGAGGGAGTCAGAGTGGGAACTCTGACTCCCATCAGGCTGAGCCATCACTGGACCCCAGGGAAGTCACATCTAAAAGGTAGGAAGCAGGAGGGTGACTAAAATATTTTGTATATGTGTTTGTTTGTATGCATTTTTGTGTCTCTCTGTGTGAATGTTTCTGTGTCTGTGTGTGTATGTCTGTGCATGTGTGTTTGTATATCTGTGTGTGTCTTTATATATGTTTCTGTGTGTGTCTGTATGTATGTGTGCTTGTATGTATGTATGTATGTATGTGTGTTTGTTTGTATGTATGTATGTATGTATGTGTGTGTATATATGTGTCTCTGTGTGTGTGTGTGTGTGTGTGTGTATATGTATGTATGTATGTGTGCTTGTATGTATGTGTGTTTGTTTGTATGTATATGTATGTCTGTATATATGTGTCTCTGTGTATATTTGTATATATGTGTATGTATGTGTGTTTGTATGTGTGTGTGCAGCTGCAACTGGGCCTGTCACTCGAGGGGGCCCGGCTGCCCTGCAGACCCCTGCGACCAGTTGCTATGTGTTGCAGCCCGGCCCGCGCGGTGTAACCACTGGGGGGGGCCACAGATCAGTTTTCGCACTGGGGCGCCATGAATCGTGTGTATGCCACTGACCTACAGTAGCCATTTTGCTAATGGGATTTGGATAAAAAAAATAGAAATAGCAATGATTATTTTATCTAAAATAAATAAATCATAAAGGCCAAATTTAAAGCAATTGAAATTGATGTAGAAACTCCAGTATTTAAGAGTTCATTGTGTCCTATTTTTCTTTGGAGAACATTTCAAGTAAAATAGTGATTTGTTGTTCATTCTTTTCACTTTAAAATGTTTATTAATAATTGGTAAATATTTCCAAATATGAATGTATTTCCTTGATAAGATAAAACTGTTATGAGTTTTATTATATTTGGCAGGAAATATAACATTACCCAGAAGAGTCAGTTTGACTGCAGAGCAAGTTGACACTACACTGTTTTCAAGATTAACATGACTTGCTTGTGTTTCATCTGAGAAATGTAATCCTGTCTTTATTCACATGTGTCAGCTTTAAAAACATAAATGGTAGGACAGAACAGAAAGGTAACAGATAAGGGTGCTTCAGTTTTTATTGCTATTTGCTTGACATGCCTCTTTCCTGCCTGATAATGGAAACGTATTCTTTGTTTACTAAAAGTCCATATTACTAAATTATGAATAAAATATAAATTGTCATATCGGTGTCATTGTTTTTTGTCAAGAAAATCAATAGAGAGGTCATTAATCATACTCTCCATAAGCAAAAATATTGACTTTTTTTTTACAAAATACATATTAGGATTATGGTAACCAGGTCCAATTTAAACATTATTACATTACAAGTGATCATTCAGACTGTGTAAATATGGTATTGCTTGTAATGAACCCGTAGTCAGGGACGTATTAGCCGCGAGGCAAACAAGGCATTTGCCTTGGGCGGCATTTTTCAGGGGGCGGCAAAAAACACCGTCCCCAAATGCCCAGGGCAAATGCCTAGTTAGCCTTGCGGCTAACAGACATGCTGGGCGCTGGGCGCCGCTGGCTGATGGTCGGGCGGGCAGCTGGCGAGGGAGCTCTTCCTCTGAGCGGTCTGCTCAGCTCCCTCGCGTGCCGCAGAGTGAGGCTGGGAGCCGGAATATGACGTCATCAACCCGGCTCCCAGCCTCACTCTGCGGCGCGCGAGGGAGCTGAGCAGTCAGCTCAGAGGAAGTGCTCCCTGCCAGCCGCCCGCCCGCCCAGTAGCCAGCCCATCAGCCTGACCGGCAGCCACTGGACCACCAGGGGGAAAGAGGAACCCCCTCCAGCACTCCCAAAGGTAAGTGTTAATGTGAGTGATTGTGTGTGTGTGTGTGTGTGTGTGTGTGTGTCTGACTGTGTGTGTGTCTGACTGTGTGTGACTGTGTGTGTGTGTGTGTGTCTGACTGTGTGTATGTGTGACTGTGTGTGTGTGTGACTGTGTGTGTGTGACTGTGTGTGTGTGTGTGTGTGTCTGAATGTGTGTGTGTGTCTGACTGTGTGTGTGACTGTGTGTGTTGTGTGTGTCTGACTGTGTGTGTGTCTGACTGTGTGTGTCTGACTGTGTGTGTGTGTCTGAGTGTGTGTGTGTGTCTGACTGTGTGTGTGTGTTTGTGTCTGACTGTGTGTCTGACTGTGTGTGTCTGTGTGTGTGTGTGTGTGTGTGTGTGTGTGACTGTGTGTGTGTGTCTGACTGTGTGTGTGTGTCTGACTGTTTGTGTGTGTGTGTATTTAGAAGGTGGGGCGGGGGGGAAGGGTTAGGTGGGGGCAGGGAGGTGCCTGAGTTTTGTCCTGCCTAGGGCAGCACAAAACCAGGATACACCACTGCCCGTAGTCAGAAACTGTTTTAAACTGTGCTATGTTGGCCATTATTTTGCAGGGCCCATGATGACTATTCCATTGACATCAATACAGCTTGGTAGCATAGTTACAAAACAGTTAATTCTCCAAAAGCCTAAGGTTAATCATGTCTTAATTGTAAAGCTAAAACACTAGATTTAATGAAACGATCCTTGCGTGCTGCTCTTCAAACCATCAAACCATATATTTATTGAAATTCAAAGTATTAATAGAGACATGAATATAATGCCCAAAGAAAGCAAACCTTTGCACATCTGAGAACTCAATTTTTTTAAATTATTTTTTTATTCATGTTTTTTTTTTGTGGAGTATTTGCTGTTTTCCCCCCAGAAGGTTTATATAAACATATGTTTTCTCCAAAAAAATAAAAATAAAATAAAAAGTAGGATAGCTAAAGAGATAAAGGAAAGGTTCACTCTTATTGTGTTCATTCCTATCTTTAATAAAACAACCACAAAAACCAGACTGATTTTGTTTTCCAATTAAAATATTTTATTACCACTACTAATAATAATAGTGATATATCCAGAGTCATGTTTATTGACATAAAGTGATTGAACTCTCTCCCAAACCGGTTCCTTTTTGTGGTCTCTGTGATTGTTGACTTGATTTGCAGTATTTAAAGCTTTTTTTTTTTCCCTTGAGGCTACGCTTTATCGTAGTATCATGGTTCTTTGTATTCTCCTTTGCCTAATGCATTTATTCTTCAGTCTTTCCTGACAATCACAATGACAGCTGGATTACCACCGTAGTATCCTGTGAACCAAAGCTGCTTGGATGGTTTGCTCACTGTTTCCCTTAGGCCAGTGTGTTAAACATGACCGTGATTGACAAGATGCTATGCCTAAGGAGCATTACATATTAAATCAAATATCGCCACAGAGCAGACCATAACAAGACAATTATCATGTAAATGACTGTGCTATGGTATTGCCATAAGTCACTGTATATGTTGTTAATATAACAAACTAAAACACTGCAGAGTTTAGCTAAGATTTTCTTAGCATAGTGACAACACAAAAAGGTATCAGAAACTAACCCTGTAATGGTCAAAGTCTCATAAAATCTGTATTCATTATAATGTATTGTTTATATCAGAGTGTGTGTGTGTGTGTGTGTGTGTGTGTGTGTGTGTGTGTGTGTGTGTGTGTGTGTGTGTTTTTTTTTACCATGATGTCAGTTTACATAGCTGTGGAAATCTCTTACCGATCTTTGAGACTCTCATTCATATAAGTACATTTCCCATCTCCACTTGAGCAACACCATACAAGCAGACTTGGGGGTTTTGGTGTGCTGTATAAACACATAAAATGAATAAGTGTTTACAAAACTCATTGAGGGCCATATTCAGATAAACTGCCTCCAGTTGGGCAACCATGCTCTACAATATGGCTTGCAGCTAAAATCTTTAATGACTCATTTTTCCATTGTACATTTACATTTTACAGATCAGTCCAGATCAGAATTACTGTCAGCATCAGTCAGAGGTTAATTTAAATGGACAGTCTACACATTGAAATCATTTTCTTTTAATGAAGTGATTTTGAGACATATATGCTTTCCCGTCATCTTCACATTTGAAAACTGTACCATTTCTGAGAAACAGCACTGTAATTTTTTGTTATTTTCACACCTCTAGTGGTGGCCATTCAAACAATGAGACTAGGGTTTCAGACTAGAATACATTTCATAACTAAATCTGCTTCACATGTGGAGTCAGCATGCAAAGCACAGCTTAAATGCATCTCATAAGGAAGCATTAGATTTGTGGATCACGGCAATAGTTTATGCTCTGTATATCGGTATAAGAAGCATTAGAATGATCAAATGCCATCAAGTTGAGAGACTTCACCGAAAGTTGATCAGGCTGCAGTGAGGAGTTTGTCTTTTCAGTGAAATAAAGGTAAGTTTAAGGGGGTTTATTTTTTGTTTGTTTTTTAAATATTTAAAAAAACAAACATCAGGCACATTAGTCTAATAATTTACAGTGACATATTGCTAGATTTCAGTTTTCCTTCATAAATGTATTCACTACAATATTAATGGAAATGATTTCATACTTGTAATTTTCTTTTCCTGATCATTATTCATGGCAGCATTTACTTATGGGTTAGCTCCTCCCCTCACAGCAGAAAGGACAGGAAATAGAACTCTGAAACTGGTATAAATAGATCCTCCCCCTTCCCATCAGCTTCACAACTCTCATAGTAGATGGGTGGAAATTTGATGCTGCCATATATAGTACAGCGCTACGGAATGTGATGGCACTATATAAATAATAAAATAATAATAATAATAATAATATAGTGATCAGGAAAAGAAAATGATGGTAAATATAAAACAAATCTTCTTATTCCTGATCAAACATTGCAGCATTTATTCGTTGGATAATAGCCAAAGCAGCATATATAGTGGGAGGGACAGAGTTCAAATACACCTAATACTTATATAAACCATTATTGAGCTGCAATAATCAATAGGATATCAAAATTATTGTACCCCAGAGGCTGCTGGTCAACAAACCCTGTTATTCAAATATAGGTATTATTATGGGGATTTATAGTGGCAGGTAGGAATTAGGGTCATGATATCCAAACCTATAAAGGAAGGAGCAAGTCTTCATGATTGATATTCACTTGTTTAGACTAATACAAAACGCACTCCTGTAAGAAATGAGACAATCTTTTTGCATATGGTTTGCTATGGACACTAATAAAATAGACTAGAGGAAAACCTACGTAACATATAAAGACACAATCTGGAAATTAGAAACATATTTAGGCAATAACAACAGAAGCTAATGTCCGTCTCAGATAGGCAGGAAATACTCAGCGGATGGCACTTTCAAATAAGAACTTTGTCAAAAGCATAACTTCCAAACACCAGGTTTGAACAAGGCATAACAATTCCAGACTGCAGAATGAAAAGTCCTACCCTGCTATCAGACCGGGAGGAGAAATTAAAATGAGAATCCCACCGTTTTCTCGGGAAGCATGTATTTGCGAATTCTCTCTGCTTCATCTTGCTTTGTGAGCGACTTACCTGTAGTTACAGAAAACATAAAACAATATCTGTTTGTTACGAGAACACTGCAACAATGACTACACATTGCCAATATCAGAATCAACTGGTGGAAATTGTCTCTGCACCTCACACTGTAATTTGATTTTTTGATACAGTAATGGAGAGGTAGAAACAATAACACAAAAAGTAGGCATTGGCTAAGGCAAGTAGGAGCATATCATGGAGGGAGAACCATGGGACATTTTAGTGTTAGGAATACATCTTCTTAATACCAGAGTGTTCCTTTAACCCTTATGAACCAAGATCATGCCATCCCTATATAAATTAAAGGGATTGCCAAACATGAGGTCTCCAAGGGATCAAATAGCAGAATACTGAATATAACCTCCAGGAACAGATACACATGCAATCTAAATGAAATGCTATACATATATAACATAGCATATTCTCCCAATTATACATATTATGCTTTAGGGAAATTCATCCACTTCTAAAGGAATTTCTAACCAATTCCAGTGCACTCTGACAGAAACCTGAATAAAATTTATAAACCTTACAAGGATTAATGTATTTGCAGAGTAGAGACTTGCAGTAATGATAAAAAAAAAATATTAATAAGTTGTGATCTGGCGAAACACACAGTTTTCATAATTTTTAAATTAAATTGAAATTTTTACTTGAAAAAGTAAAGCATACCAATGAAAACAGTCAGGTTAGTGCTAATTGCTCATGGGAGCAATAAATAGCCAATGTTCTGCACCTACATTCAGCAAGATCTACTAAACTGTGCACCTGCAATCAGCAATATACTCTTAGGTTAAATATTGCCATCAAACTTGCAAACATTCATTATCTTGATCAATGAGGAGATGGTACCTGACAATAGAAATACCATGGTAGCAACTTCTCTCATGTGTACACATAAATCACCAAGGACCTCCATTTTGGAAATCAAGTCTCCTTCTCTCCTGTGGGAGGGTGGACACCTTAACATTATGCAAAAACCCATTCAGGAAGGTGGCCAACTCATTTCAGGGAGGTGGCTTCACCAGCTACTGCGCTCCCCCCACCCTTCACACACACACACAGACACAAAACATGTCTTGGGTGAAGTACGTCTCTGTTTATTTGGACACTTCCATGGAGCTACAGACACTAACTCAGACAAGCACTAAAGAGAGCGGTCGACTGTAAAGCCCATCTACTGAAAAACCTGATAGGCAGGTTTTGGACCTGATAGGTCCAAAAAATGTATATGAGTCCAACAGTGAAAGTCTCTCCAATAAATGAAAAAAATATAACTTTTTTGAATATACAGGAAACTAAAAAAGGAGACAACCATTGTCTCCTATTCCAATTTCCTGTATATTCATATAAAGTTTTCCTTTTTTTTCTATTTTGTTCATTTATTTAATTTATTTAAGAGACTTCCACTGTTGGACCCATATACCCTTTTTAGGCCTATTGTCTATCTTGTAGTACAATTAAGATTATATGAGTAATTTAAATTAAGACTGTGTTTTCACAGAACTTTATACACAGATATTATATCACTCACATATTCTGAAGCTGTGACTAACAACAACCCCTACACAGAGCTTATATTGGGCATATATACTTAAGTTTTCTTCACACCAGCTCATGCATAGAGTATATAGTTGACGCATATACTGAGTCTGTGTCTTCACAGTAACTGCCCCTCCATGTGTCCCATTCCCTCTGCCCCCAGCCCCTCCATGTGTCCTATACCCTCCTCACCCTCCAATCCTCCCCCCCATACCCTTCTCCCCCTCCAGCCCCACCATGTGTCCCATTCCCTCGTCCCCCTCCAGCTCCTCCATGTGTCCCATTCCCTCTCCCACCAGCCCCTCCATGTTTCCCATACCTTCCCTCTCTCCCCTTCCCCTCCGTGTATCCTATTCCTCCTTCTCTCCTCCCTTCCATGTGTCCAATTCCTCCCTCTCTCCCCCCTCCCCTTCATGTGTCCCATGTCCCCCTCTCTGCCCCCTCCACTCTATGTGTCCAATACCCTCCCCTGCACCCCTCCATGTGTCCAATACCCTCCCTATATCCCCCTTTCCCTCCATGTGTCCCATTCCTCCCTCTCTCTTCCCTCCCCTTCAGTACCTGCTCTATGCCATGGTTCCCAGTGTTTCAGGAAGTGCTCGCTTAGTAAACACTTCCTGTCAGACCACTCTGCCAAACTAAACACAGGCAGAAGTAGCACAACTCTCCCCTCCTGCCAGACACCTAGGACCCGCGGGAAGGTATGCCGGTGGCCCACGGTAAGTGGCCCACGGTAAGGCCCACTGTAAGTACTGTTTACTGGGTTTTCAGGGAAGGAGGCTTAGCCCTGGCTTGGCTCATGTATTCAGTACACGTCTGTCATTCCTTCTGGGAGTGAGTTAGGACAGACCCCTAGTCACTAAAGGGGGTACCCAGGTAGGCAACTCTTACATCTGTGCAATCTGTTGGGTCTTGAGGGATTAGAAGCTGAACCTTGACTGGGCCTACAAAAACATTGGCTTGGTGAGCATAAAATACAAATTTAGGCCTGCTAAAGCAGATTCCTTCCAATCTGATGTGAAGTAAACAAAGGGGGGGGGGAAAGACTACCTAATGTAGAGGGGTGGATAAATTTATACCAATTTCCTGTTTTTTCTGCTGTGAGTAGAGGAAAAGTAGATGCTGCCATGGTTGATCAGGGAATATATTTTCAAAGTAGTAACAACGTAGTAAAATATAACCAAGGTGTGCAATCATATTTTCCTACCCTATAGCAATACAAAATACCATATAACAGATCACATGTTATATGTCCAAGATGTACCTATCTATAACTGGGCTATGGTGGCTCCAATCATTTACATATCTCATTGTGCTGGTTCCTTTTACACATGATCCTATGCAGTGTCTTCTTCTAATACATTGGAAGACTCTAGATGTCAGGGAACAAACTGTAATGTCACACTCAACCTTAGTAATTTGGTTGAAAGAAAATGTCTTACTTCCATCAATTTGCTAATTATTATTTCTCTAAACAAACTCAATATATTTTCTAATGGTTTCCTTTGTTATATTTGGGAGTCTATGTAACAAATGTAATTATCATTCTGTTTCCTTCACATTACCATATAGAAACATAGAAACATAGAATGTGACGGCAGATAAGAATCATTCGGCCCATCTAGTCTGCCCAATTTTCTAAATACTTTTATTAGTCCCTGGCCTTATCTTATAGTTTTAATTTAGATTTAATTTAATAGAACATCTGCCTAGTGCCAACAATGTAAATGAGCAAATAATGCTAACAGACACCATTTAGTGATCATATTCAACACCAATAGTTTGTTTTGGTATATATGCTGAAACATTTAAAAATATGTCATGGGCGTGGCTTAGCGGCGAATGAGAGCGGTCGCCTGATCTCGGAGCTCTCCCGCCGACGGGTGTACACAGCGTGAATACACAGCGAGCAAGCACCGGCAAGAGTGACAAACAAGTGGGCATACCTCCACCACATAATGTCCACAAAGACCACCAAAAAATGTAAACAAAAGACCCTCCAAATGCAGGTGATATCGTCGCCGAAGTGCGGAACGGAGGAACAAAATGGCTCCGACCAGCCCCAGTCCCCAGCCTCATGCTCAGAAGGAGGTGAGTTTACCCTCACTGCAGATGACATGCAAGCACCAGCCACAAACGCTTCACTGCATAACATGCTATCTGAATTAAAACATACTTTCAAAACAGACTTGAAACAAATTGCCACAGATATCAGGGCTGTCATTCAAGCTTTAGGTGAACGAACAGCACGTCTGGAAGAGAGGGCAGAGGAAACTATAGAGGCTCATAATAGCCTATCAGAGGCACACAATGCCCTAATGCAGAGAATGCAAAGCCTGGAAGCAAAAGTGGCAGACCACAAAGACCGGGACCGCCGCAACAATATTAGAATCCGGGGAATACCGGAGTCAGTCGGCTCCCTAGATCTGACCCAATATGTACAAGAAATATTTCAAGCATACATTCCAGCATTGAAAGAAACTGAGTTGCTGCTAGACCGAACACACCGCCTCCCAAAACCCAAGCACTTACCGACTACAGTGCCGAGAGACGTCATAACGCGAATACACTATTTCACAACAAAAGATCGCATAATGCAAGCGTCTAGACGCCAAGGTCAGCTCCCAGGTCAATTTTCCCAAATCAAGCTATTCATTGACCTTTCCACTGCGACCATGATAAAAAGGCGCTCGTTTACCCACATCACAGCGGCATTGAGAGCGGCAGATGTACAGTATAAGTGGGGCTTCCCGACCAAGTTACTAGTAAAACGCAACGGCATAGACAACCCGATTCTTGATCCTGAATCCGGCAAAAGACAACTGCTGGAGTGGAACATTCCGATACCAAATGACCCCTTACTAGCTACAGAGGACAGATCTGCAATCAAACTCCACAATGAATGGAAGAAACAACCACGTCCCAAGACCACACAAAGACAAGTCTAGCGTGACCAGATCTCCCAATCGTGTGCTGACTACACGGTGCTCATACGGGACAGGTCGTATACAAAGACTATATTCGTACGTGCTCCTTTCTTGCAAATTATCATGCCGGGCTAGAAGCCTACCTACACCCAGGGAGGGCGTCACTAAGGCCATCCAGAATTGCTATGATAATTTTTGCTGTTAAATCCTTGCTACCGATTTCAATAACCACCCCCAACGTGGCTACCGACTCAGAGCCACAAAAGAATCCGTTAAGTTTGACACTGCACCGCAGAGGCGCAGTGAACGGAACATTGTACATAGTTGACTATTGGTTTAGTTATTATATTGTTTTATCCTTTCCTTTTTTTATAAGGCAAACCCCACAGACGGTATGTCCCGCATCCTTATCACCATCTAGCACCACCATGTTAGCTATACAACTACCTCCCATTGGGGAACCTAATGTTGGAGGAGCACCCTGTCTACCCCCGAGTAGCCACAGACTATACCACATGACAGATGGTACTTAAAATATGCTCCCTAAATACTAAAGGGTTGAATTCCCCCCACAAGCGCCGCCTAGCCCTGCGCGAAGCAAAATCATTAGGTGCCCACGTAATGCTCTTCCAAGAAACGCACTTCCAATGGGGTAACAGACCGAAGTTTAATTCCCCACAGTATCCCATAGATTACCACTCATGTTATTCCGCAAAAAAAAGAGGAGTGTCCATCCTTATTAGCAGAGATGTAGCTTTCTCCTTAATACACAAAATAGGAGATAAAAATGGAAGGTACCTTATACTGCAATGCTCCCTAAATAATAATGTCTATACCTTAATTAATGTATATGGACCTAATGTTAACCAATGTAACTTTGTTGATGTACTGCTTGGTTTGATGTCTGCCCACGCACTTGGGGAAGTGATCATTGGGGGTGACACGAATTTCTTACTAGACAGTAACCTAGACTCATCAGGAGGTCCCCACTTGACCGCACAAACACTAAAGAGCAGGTCCAAACTAACCACACTAATATGCAACAAACTAACACCGCACAATCTTGTAGACCCGTGGCGAGTAACCCATCCCACAGAGAGGGACTACACATGCCACACAGCAGCGCATAACACTTATTCGAGAATAGATAGGTTTTTGATCCGCACCTCCTCCATCATAAAGGTTGAGCGCACAGACATAGGTCTTATCACGTGGTCAGACCATGCCCCTATCACACTACAACTCAAGGAACAATTCCCCAACTCAGGAAGAAGCAGTTGGAGACTCAATGAACAATTGCTTTCCGACCCTGACATAGTTACCCAAATAGAACAAGATCTACAGTTTTATTTTAAAGAAAACAAGACCCCAGACTCACCTCTACCCCAAATATGGATGGCGCACAAAGCCTTCATACGAGGTTGCTTCATCAAGCACGCCAGCTACGCAAAAAAAAAGCGTCTAGAATCATACACAGCCATACTTTCCGAATTAACCTCTCTAACTCACACTAACAAACACACCCCCACAGCAGCCACACATACTAAATTATTGCTCTTACAATCGCAGCTGAGAGATTTGGAACTGGCCAAAACCACATCCCTCATGCGCAGGTTTAAACACGGCTTTTTTGCTACAGGCAACAAAGCGGGAGCGCGGCTGGCTGCCCAATTGAAACAGAGGACGGCTAACTCCAAGATTGCCTCCATCAAGAGTTCCAAGGGCACCACAATTCTAAACCCACAGGGGATAGTGGACGAATTTGCCCATTATTATGAAAAACTATATAATCTAAAAGATGACCCACAGACAGTCTGCCCCTCCAAAGCAGATATTGACACCTTCCTGGCAGGAATCGACCTCCCTACCCTATCTAAGACAGAGGCGGAACAGCTTAACAAACCCTTCACGACCGAGGAGATCGCCTTGGTGATCTCCACGCTCCCACTACACAAATCACCGGGACCTGATGGCCTGCCTAATAAATATTACCGCACCTTCCTTAACACCCTAGCGCAACCCCTCGGTGCTCTGTTTAACCACTGCATGACAGAAGGGGCATTGCCAGAAGAGGTCACAATGGCACATGTCTCCACACTTCCCAAACCGGGCAAAAATACTGATCAATGTAAAAACTTCAGGCCCATTTCATTGCTAAATAGCGATGCCAAAATCTACGCAAAACTATTCAGCGAAAGATTGGCACCGTTGCTACATAAATTAGTACACAATGACCAGTCCGGATTTGTGAGGGGCCGACAAGGCTCTGATAACTCGAGGAAAGTGCTAAACATAATAGCGGGGATGGAGAGGGAACAAATCGGAGGTTTTTTCCTGGCGCTGGACGCCGAAAAGGCCTTCGACAGACTTAACTGGCAATATATGACACAAGTGCTGTGCAAGTATCAGTTCCCTGAAGAGGTTATCAGGGGAATCTTGGCTCTGTACGCACGACCCAGTGCTAGGGTCTCCCATGGAGGCTTCCTGTCGCAAACTTTTCACATTACGAATGGGACACGCCAGGGATGTCCACTATCCCCCCTGTTATACATACTCTCCCTAGAACCCTTGGCTTGGAAGATAAGACGACACCAGGCCATAACCGGTATTACACTGGGGGACAAGGACTATTGTCTGGCGATGTTTGTGGACGATATTTTCGTGGCACTTTCAAATCCAGAACAATCGCTGCCCCCTCTGCTAACTTTACTGACAGACTATGGTAGAATATCATACTACCGTCTGAATAAGGAAAAAACACAAGCCCTACCGATAAACCTACCAGGGCCCACTGTAACCACCCTTAAAAACTCCTTTGAACTCGACTGGCGAACAACGTCTATAACATACTTAGGGGTTAAGATCGCCGCTCCTATTAGCAACATAGTAAAGCTCAATTACAAGCCCCTCATACATCTATGCACCACAGAGATACATAAATGGAAGAATGCAAAACTGTCCTGGTTAGGCCGAGTGAATGCATATAAGATGATGCTATTGCCAAGGTTACTGTATATATTCCGCATGCTCACGATAGACATCCAAGCCGCAATTCACAAATCGTTACAAGCCATATGCAACTCCTTCATCTGGGGGGGTAAGAAACCCAGGCTGCCCCTAGGTCTCCTACAACGGACGACACAAACGGGGGGTATAGGCATGCCCAACATTGGACTCTACTACAAAGCCTCTATTCTAGCAACGAGTATACACCTACACGCCCAACAGGGGGTAACACAGTGGGTGGATATGGAACAAGGCCAACTTAAGCACACCTCACTGCTTAATTACCTATGGACGCCGAGAACACTAAGAGGCCCTAAAGTAACTCTATACCCCACCACAACCGCAACGGTCAGAGTGTGGGACGACTTTATGTCCTCCCTTGGCTGGAGGAAACACTTCCACCCTGAAGCTCCCCTCACTGCACTACATGCAGTGAATCCTACGATCCCACTAACCAGATCGTCACGCTTAGGTATATCCCAAATCCAACAACTGTGTACAGACCAAACAATCATGAGTTTCCCAGACATCAGAGACAGGTGGAAAGTCCCAGAGAGAGATATCTTCCCCTACTTACAACTAAAAAACACAATAAACACACACGTCAAGGGCACACCACACACTGTGCCTACATCTGCGGTAGCAGCGAGACTAATACCCCACAGATGCTGGACAGCCCCGATGAAACCCAAAGCCCTCTCACTTTGCTATAAAGCATGGCTAGACCTAGCACCACAAAAGCCGATGACATGTAAACAGCACTGGGAGACGGAGAGGGGGACAGTCATGACAGATGAAAGGTGGATGCTGGCCCTAAATGGGATCAAAAAGTGGACCAAGTGCTACTCACATATTGAAGCGCATCGCAAACTACTCTATAGGTGGTACATGACACCCATCAGACTACACAGAATGTACCCAGACGTATCCACCAAGTGTTGGAGATGCGGTGTGGAAGAGGGAACTCTGCCACACATATGGTGGCAATGTGGGGGGATACAACCTCTCTGGGGAGATGTTCAGATCCTACTGAAGGATCTCGGCATTAGGGACTTCCCCATGAACATAACGACCTGCCTACTCTTGCTGTTCCCCGAAACGACACAACAAAACCACGTACAATTAATAGGGATAGTTTTAATGGCCACTAGAAACCTGATAGCACTAAACTGGAAAACACTTAGCTGCCCAGCCATCCACCAATTGGCAGACAAAATACAACAATTCTATATATATGAGAAAATGTCCACTGACACTGCCAAGGCCACGGAAAGGTTCCGAGACATTTGGAGGGTCTGGGAGACATGGTATGAGGGACAGAAACACCAAGGAGGGTGAGAGGGGTGGAGGGGACCCAGAGGAGTCAGGAGCAGCCCATGGAAACATGGACGTTGGCTTATGTGAGCTGACATGGCCAAAGTACGCAAAAAAGCTAGATCCAAATTATTATGATTTGCCTGCATATTTGTTTGTGTATATACCTTTGTTAAGTTTATTTGAATTGTAATATCAACCTAATTGAAGGGAACACTGGAAACCAGCTACGGCGAAATGTTCCATAGTACACGGAAGCAGATGATGTTACTGTACAACTTTAGAGTACGATTATGTTATCCTGTAACCCACTGACTACTCGTTGTATACACTATGAAACAACTATGTACTGGATCTTTACTTTTGAAAAACCCTCAATAAAAAATAAATATTAAAAAAAAAAATATGTCACAATCATCAACGGGAAGGTTATAAACATACTTTTCTAAATACATTTCATGAAGATCACTAGAAAGCACTTTAATTATCTGAGGATGCCTACAGAAACCTGACATACTTATTCAGATAATATAAAACTCAATATGAAAAAAAATATTTCAAAAAGGAAAGAAAACTCAAAAAGATCACAGTGTTTCTTTTAGAAGTGAAAATGTTGTTCCTATATTTGAATGTGATGTGATGGTGCCTCCACTGATATCTTTTTCTAAATTCTTGCCTTTCAATGTCAATGTTTCTCCGGGATTCTCCTTGTTACAAAGGGAAGCTTAATATTATTATTATTATTATGTTATTATTTATATACTGCCAACAAATGCCGCAGCGCTTTACAGTGGGTGGACGAACAAACATGTAGTTGTAACCAGACAAGTTGGACACTCAGGAACAGAGGGGTTGAGGGCCCTGCTCAATGAGCTTACATGCTAGAGGGAGTGGAGTAAAATGGCACAAAAGGTAAGGATAGTATTAGACTAATGACAGTTGCAAGAGAGGAATCAGTCGGAGCTATTAACAGTTTGATTGATATGCTTTTATAAAGAAGTGGGTTTTTAATGATTTTTTGAAGGAGTGGAGACTGGGTGGGCATCTAACGGAGGAGGGAAGTGAGTTCTACTCGAGAAGTCTTAAAGGTGAGCATCAAAGGTGGGAGTACGGACAGAATATAGATGTAAGTCTTCAGCAGAGAATAAGCGCCTAGACGGGACACACTTGTGTATTAGGGAGGATAATTAGGTGGGAGCAGCATTATGTAGAGATTTAACCCATTAAGGACACATGACATGTGTGACATGGCATGATTCCCTTTTATTCCAGAAGTTTGGTCCTTAAGGGGTTAAAAGCAAGAACCAGAATTTTAAATTGAGCCCTATATCTTACAGGAAGCCAATGTAGGGACTGACTGAAGGGTGAGACGTGGGATGTGCGGGCGGACAGGGAGATGAGCCTTGCCGCCACATTCATTATGGACTGTAACGGCGCAAGTTGGGAGCACGTAAGACCACTGAGATGCGGATTACAGTAGTCAAGGCAAGAAAGGACAGTGGAATGGACCAGCACCTTAGTCGCATCTGGTGTTAAGTAGGGTCAGATGCGCGCAATGTTTTTGAGATGGTAGCGGCAGGATTTGGCGATGGACTGAAGATGAAGCGTGAAGGAGAGGTCGGAGTCAAAGAGAACACCTGGGCAGTGAGCTTGCATGGTGCAGCTGATTTTTAGCACCGTTGACTTGGAAGGAGACAAACACTTAAGGGAGGAAAGATCAGAATTTCAGTTTTGGTCAAGTTGAGTTTAAGGAAGTGAGCAGCCATCCAGTTAGAAATAGCACAGAGGCAGTCAGAGACACTAGTTAAGAGGGACGGGGAGAGATCAGGAGAGGACAGATAGATTTGCGTGTCATCCGCATAGAAATGATATTGGAAACCAGAGGAGCTTATGAGTTTACCAAGGGAGGCAGTATAGATAGAGAACAGTAGAGGACCAAGTACTGAACCTTGGGGGATACCAACAGAAATGAGTTGGGGAGAAAAAGCAGAGCCAGAGAAAAAAAACCTCAAAGAGCACTGGGTGAGGTAGGAGGAGCACCAGGAGAGAGCAATATCTTGTAGACCGATATTGCAGAGGATGAGAAGAAGCTGTTGATGATCAACAGTGTCAAAAGCCGCAGAAAAGGTGAAGGAGAATCAAGATAGAGTAGTGACCACGAGATTTTGCAGCAAGTAGATCATTGAATACTTTGGTCAGTACCGTTTCCACAGAGTGCTTAAGCATGGAAACCAGACTAAAGCGGGTCTAGCAGAGAGTTGGACTCGAGGAAGTCTGTCAATCTCGCGTACACAACTCTTTCAAAGATCTTGGTTTCAGTTGCATGTTAGAAGGATGATGGAAATATGATGAGAGAGAGATTGAGAATTTTAGTGAGAGGTAGAGAAAGAGAAGAAGACAGAGTACGAATTAGATGCAAGAGAATTGGATCTTGGGAGCAGGTGGTGGGGAGGGAGAACTGGAGCAGAGCAGAAACCTCTTCCGCTGTAGTGGGTACAAATTAACATAGAACAGCAGAGGAAGTGAGGTTAGGGGAAGTATTGTAAAGGAAAGAAGACAACTCAATATCCTTCTACAAAGAAAACTCAACATTCACTGAATAGTTTCAGTCATCTAAAATATTATTTAAGACTTCAAATAAATAATAATGTGTTTTGAGGTTATTAATACTGTATAGACATTCAGAACCTTTCCAAATTCCTGATTCATCAAAATATGATTCAAGTACAATGTTTAGGAGGAAGATCTTTGTGTAAATAAAAAAGTAATGGAAGTTAAAGGGACCCTCTAACACTATAACAACTTCATCTCAATGAAGTGGTTATGGTGCCTGGAATTTCCAGGTGCCAATCCACTATTCAGTGTCAAAATTATTTTGATTGGCTTGACTGGCTCCTGGTTGACTGTGGCTTTGTCCCCTGCTGGAATTATTAAATAGGGGTTCTTTGTTGACTGTGGCTTTGTCCCCTGCTGGAATTATTGCTCATTATATACAACAATTCATAACAGAAATGGGCAGCAGTGATAGCATGAGAGTGTTCTACTGGCACTGTTAGCCTAACACTGCCATGCATCACTGCTCTGGCCATTGTTGAAGCCTCAGAGAGGGACAGGCTATAAGTTTAACACAAGTGTGTGAGACAGTGTCATTGTACACCATGCATCATAACCACTTCAATGAGTTGCCTAGTGGGTCCCTTTAAGGAACACGCCCGGCAACCTTACAAGCCAGAGTTACTGCATTTTATTATAATACTATAAGTCACAACAGTCTTACTGGCAGATAAGCTATCTTCTATCAAGGTGAAGAGGACAAGAAGCACAAATAAGAAACTCTATATCAATAAACATGAGTCAAATTTTAATGTTTATATTCATTCAATCTAGGTGTTTGGAAATCATTACAATCTCACATTTAGAATCTGAAACCCATATGCAGACTATGTGCACTAACTGTCACATAAATAACCCCAGTTAGCCCCCTAAAACAGGCAAGTCACGCCCATACAGTGTGTTGTTGACAACTTGACAGCCCACCTACATGAATATGCAATTTATTGGCAGTGGTTGGTTAACAGGAAACGCCAAGCATCCTAACCATTACAGCAAAACAGATTCCATGTTGTCTAATAAAAACTAGAACATCCTACTTTACTCTAAGTTCACCACATCATCTGAAGATATTATAATGGAGAGTTTTCACTTTCTCGCTACCCATCTAACTTTTGCAATGGTGTACAATCAGCCATCAGGTCATTAGGCCTCATGGAATTACCGCAGTCGTTTCAGCAGTAATTCTTGGTTTGGGCACCATATTGAATTTTATACATGGAACAAGTACATCAAGCTCTTGTCTTATGTGGTCTCCAGAGAGAAGCATAAATCAATACATCATTTCTGATATGAACACAATTTGAATTAGGAGTATATATGCAGTAAAAAAAAAAAGTCCTTATTTAGTACAGGACCTAACCGGGCTGGACTGGGAAAAAAAATTTAGCCCGGGCATTTTTAAATCACAGAGACCCACTGAGAAGGAGGTGGGTCAGGGAGGGGGAGGGGTGTTGTCATCACTAATGACAAGCACGCCATCTCTCAAAGTGAGCATGTTGGTTCAATGTGCAGAGCCTTGTTGAAGAGCTCTCACATGAAAAAAAGGCCCTGTATTTGTTTTATGCAGCGCAAGCAAATTTATTAACAAGCTTGTGCTGTGTTTGCATGTGACATGTCTCTGGTGTCTCCATAAGTGGGATACCCAAGGACAAAAGTGTAAGGAAAGTGTATTGTACATGAGTTTAGAACCGCTTGGGGGATTGAGTATGTGTAGCATAAGTTGTTGTGAAGTGTGGTGTGGTGTTTTGTGTAAATGTCGGTTTCAGTTGTGTTGTGTTTGTGGTGTAATATGTATGGCTACGGGCTGTAGAGACTAAGAGAGTGTGAGTATATGGGATGTAGCGAGTGTGTGCATAGTTGCTGTAGTCTATGTGTGTCTAGATGATGTGTGCAGGGGATGTAAAGTATGTGTATTTAGGAAAGTACTGTGGGTTTGCTTACAGAGGATCTCGTGTGTTCATAGGGGATCCAGAGTGTGTATGTCATTAATGTAGTGTGTATAGGTGGTGCAGTGTGTGCCTGTAGGGGATCTATTGTGTGCGTAGGGGATCTAGTGTGTATGGAGAACCCAGAGTGTGCGTAGGAGATTTAGTGTGTGTGTGTTGTATAGAGGATTTAGAGTGTGTATAGGGATTCTAGTGTGTATATGTGTGTATGTAGAGGACCCATAGTTATGTACAGGATCTACGGTGTGTCTAAGGGATGTAGTGTGTGTGTCTATAATGTAATGTGTGTAGGGGTGCACTGTGTGTAAGGAATGCACTGGGTGTGAAGGGTGCACTGTGTGTGAGGGGTGCAGGGTGTGCACTATGTGTGTGAAGGGTGCAGTGTGTGTGTGAGGGGTGCAGTGTGTGTGAAGGGAGTAGTTTGTGTGTGTGAGGGGTGCAGTGTGTGTGTGAAGGGTGTAGTTTGTGTGAGGAGTGCGTGTGTGTTTGGGGGGTGCAGTGTGGTGTTTGGGGTGCACTGTGTGTGTGAAGGGTGCACTATGTGTGAGGGGTACAGGGTGTGAGGCATGCACTCTGTGTGTGAAGGGTGCAGTGTGTGTGTGAGGGGTGCAGTGTGTGTGAAGGGTGCAGTGAATGTGTGTGAGGAGTGTGTGTGGGGGGACCGCAGTCTGTTGTTTGGGGTTCTCTGTGTGTGAAGGTTGCACTGTATGTGAGGGGTACATGGTGTGAGGCGTGCACTTTGTGTGTAAAGGGTGCCGTGTATGTGTGGGGTGCAGTGTATGTGTGTGAAGGGTGCACTGTGTTTTTGGGGTGTAGTGTGTTGTTTTTGGGTGTAGTGTGGTGTTTGGGGTGCTGTGGGGTAAAAAAAAAAACATATATATAGTGAGGGGAAAAAGGTATTTGATCCCCTTCTGATTTTGAACGTTTGCCCATTGACATAGAAATTATCCATCTATAATTTTAATGGTTGTTGTATTTTAATCGTGAGAGACAGAATAACAACAAAAAAAACAGAAAAATGCATGTCAAAATAGTTATAAATTGTTGTGCATGTCAATGAGTGAAATAAGTATTTGATCCCCTATCAATCAGCAAGATTTCTGGCTCCCATGTGAGCTCTTAAAGGGAGTGCTCCTAATTTCAGCTTATTACCTGTATAAAAGACACCTGTCCACAGAAGCAATCAATTAATCAATCAATCAGATTCCTAACTCTCCACCATGGCCAAGACCAAAGAGCTTTCCAAGGATGTCAGAGACAAAATTTTAGACCTACACAAGGCTGGAATGGGCTACAAGACCATCGCCAAGCAGCTTGGTGAGAAAGTGACAACAGTTGGTGCGATTATTCGCAAATGGAAGAAAAGCAAAATAACTGTCAGTCTCCCTCGGTCTGGTGCTCCATGCAAGATTTCACCTCATGAGTTTCAATGATCATGAGAACTGTAAGGAATCAGCCCAGAACTACATGGGAGGATCTTGTTAATGATATCAATGCAGCTGGGACCATAGTCACCAAGAAAACAATGGGTAACACACTACGCAGTGAAGGACTGAAATCCTGCAGCACCCACAAGGTCCCCCTGCTCAAGAAAGCACATGTACAGGCCGGTATGAAGTTTGCCAATGAACATCTGAATGATTCAGAAGAGAGTGGGTGGAAGTGTTCAGATGAGACCAAAATTTAGCTCTTTGGCATCAACTCAACTCGCCATGTTTGGAGGAGGAGGAATGCTGCTTTGGGGGTGTTTTTCTGCTAAGGGGACAGGACAACTGCGCCGCATCAAAGGGACGATTGCCGGGCCATGTACCATCAAATCTTGTGTGAGAACCTCCTTCCTTCAGCCAGGGCATTGAAAATGGGTCGTGGATGGGTATTCCAGCATGACAATGACCCAAAACACACAGCCAATGCAACAAAGAAGTGGCTCAAGAAGAAGCACATAGACAATCTTTGGAGGGAGCTGAAGGTTCGAGTTGCCAAACATCAGCCTCAAAACCTTAATGACTTGGAGAGGATCTGCAAAGAGGAGTGGGACAAAATCCCTCCTGAGATGTGTGCAAACCTGGTGGCCAACAACATCTGACCTCTGTGATTGCCAACAAGGGTTTTTCCACAAGGTACTAAGTCGAAGGGGTCAAATACTTATTTCACTCAGTGACATGCAAATCAATTTATAACTATATTGACATGTATTTTTCATGATTTTTTTGTTTTGTTTTTTTGTTATTCTGTTTCCTACTGTAAAAATACACCTACCATTAGAATTATAAACTCGCTAGAGGAACCCGGTGGCTGCATCTCAGTGCCTGTGGGCCGGTGAGGGCATAGTTTGTCTCCCCACCGGCCCATTAAGGCACACAGCAGGACCGGCTCTTGCATAGCACTGGCCCTGCATGAGCCGGCAGGGGAGGTACACTGACCTGACCGGTTGGCCTCGGCCCATGGCCATCGCGGCCCACTGGGCATTTGCCCAGTATGCCCGATGGCCAGTCCGGGGCTGGTGCCTAAAACTCTACTGTGACCCAAGGCTTGTCTTCCTAATGTTGGAGCACACTCTTTAATAATTAATCAGTATAAAAACAAAACTTAGAAAATTCAAAATAGGTTTTATATTATCTCCAATTTCACTACATAGTTGATAACACCTGACACCTAAGAAATGTGTAGCATTCCCTCTTAAATTTTTGCCAAGACCAGTTGACAATTATCCATAGTGCTGGCTTTACCTGCATGTCTTCGATTATACTGCTGCCGCAGACCAGCGTACTCTTTATCAACTCTGAGCAAATGACTAGGTTCGGATCAAAAATGTCTCGAAAAAAACAACCTGTTTCCAAGGATGTCTTGTCTGTGGACTCTGCCTGTTCTCTAATCTAAAAGACCCTTGTATTTATATTTCAAAATGTCAGAGATGTGAAAATATTGAAAGGTAATGAGTATATGTCACAGAGAAAACTTAAAAAGGGAAACTTGAAGGACATTTTCTATACTTTGTCAGAGCATGAAACATTTGAAATTATGTTGCTCATTTTCAGCAGAGGGGACAATGTCTTTGCACTTAATCCCTTTATCAGATTCTGATCTCAATCCAAGCTGCTGACAGACACAGTATGAAATACAGAATTCAAAGAAATATTTCTTACCCCAACCTGATGTGAAAAGGCAGATTCTGCATTAAATATTCACTTTGGTCAAGCAGTGGAAGCATTTACATTATTCTAAACATTTATTGTCTAAGAGCCAACAAATGTCATTGTTCTATTAAATGAAAAGGCAGTGCAGTGTAAAGACACTAAAACGAAAATAAATTGACTTACAACGAAGAAGAAAATAGAATTAAATACATAGCCATCTCCACAACAACATGGTCTGACAATGAATTTATCCCCTGTCCTGTAGTCACCACAAGACTAATCGGGTTCTCATTTTTAAGATGGAGGGAAACATTAAAGGCAAAGCATTATCTCAGTTATGGAACAAAAACACTGAAGACATTTAAAACTTAAGACTATCCACAAAGCATCTCCCTATATATAATTTTTTATCATAAAGCCCATTAAAAAGATTAATCAAAATTTCTAAAGAAATCCGATAGTTATGAAATTAAGATAAAAACAAAATTGTGAATAGCAATTAAGAGTTTAGAAGACAAGTGGATATGACCTTGGGATATACTTGTTGTTTTGTGTAGAAGGAATCCAATATAATGCAACATCTCCATTCAAAGATTGATGACTTTGAAGTATATTAACCAGATGGTAATTATTTTCCTTTTAAATTTCTTTCATTTTATAGCTATTTCATTGTGTACATTATATTTCATAGCTGTAGCTTACATAATAAAGCAGAACTTTTAGTTTACTGAACTTCAAACACATTTGTTACGATTTTAACCTCTACACAACCCTCTTTTTGACACTGAAAAAAAATTGTATAACATTTGTTTTAAATAACAGTTGAAGATAAAACTCGGTGTTAAATAGATGCAATTTAAATCTTATCACTTTATATCTATTTTGCCAGGCTACTGTCTGCAACTTTAGTTTCTCTCTCAAGTTATCAAGAAGCATCTTGGCATTCAGTTCAGGCAAGGGAACTGTAAGTAAAGTGCTCGACCAACGGTGGGCCTGCGCTTAGCAATGCTACATTCCTACACTAATCATGTTTAAGCTCGGCTCATGTTTTGTTCGGTGGGGAGTGCTACTTTTCCCAGTGTTGAATGCAGGGTGGGTACTGGGTAAAAGGAAGCTCAGACACAAATTTCAGGTCTTCCTTGGGTGATGGATAAATTGTTTAATTATATACCATAGGTATCATTTCCTGAAGGGGGCGGGAGGTAGAGAAGCTGGCTTGACAAGGATATCTCCCTCCCTAGTCATCCTACTAAACCAAGGAATCAAGATTCTGCAAGACCAATTTCCATAAGATCTTGAACTATCCCTAAAATCATAGCAGAACTGAGACAGAGGTAATCCTTTCCTGCTGTATTGTGTAGGCTATCAGGGATCTTGGGGTTGCCAAGGGAATCAGGGCAGTGTGCCCTGCTTGCAGCAACTCCAAATGGACTGTTCCTTGGCTTGCCTCAAACGTGCACGTCTCCCTAGCAAGTTGCGTTGCAGGGACGATGTGATGCTTTTCAGAGATGCCGGTGGAGCAGTGAGGGAGCTTGGGTAAGTCGTGAAGAAAGAAGTCTCCTACAGATTCATAATAGAGCCATTTCATAGCCCTCCTTTCTCAATTTTGAGGACTACCTCAACAGGGATTGCCGTGAGAAAGTTCAACACTAAATAAAGGCTGATAATCGATCTCTCGGCTTCTCATTCTACCTCAACACCTACTAGGATTTTTCTGATTTCAAACACTAAAGCCAACCATGCCATACAAGCAAATCTGAGTGCAGGAACAGAGGGGTTAATGGGTTTTTTTTGCTACAAGACTTACATTCATCACCAAAAGAAGTCTATGTTTAACTCCTTAAGGATGGCGGGCATTCTATACCGTTCTCTTTGTGGTGGCTCTAAACGCCGGCGGGCTGCATAGAACGTTCCCGCCGTCCTTATTACTTATCCAATCACCGCAATCGGCATTGCTCCCGGTCTGGGGGGACTGTCTGACAGCCCAGACAGTCCCCCTTCTGCAAATTAGGACTCCACAGGCCATGTGATTGCTCTGAAAGAGCGGTCACATGGCCACAATAGGTGCCCATAGTGCTGCTTGCAAAGGGACTGCCTGAACTGACAGGCAGTCTCCCTGCAGCTGTACAATAAAACTAAAAATATTAGTAAATCAAATTTTTTTTTTATATATATATATATAAATGAGATAGATATACATATATTATATCTATATATATCATATATATATATATATATATATATATATAATGTCATGCTAAGAGTATTTTTTTTATTAATATATGCATATATTAATATAAAAATACACTTAGAATTAAATTACACACACACATATATATATATGTATATAATAGCTATATGTGTTATATATAGAGATGATACGGCCTCAGATGTTGGAAAAACCTACACTGTTGCCATACGGAAGGTTACCGACGTAGTAGGGGGCATGAAACCAATTAACATCAACACTTGAAAAATTGAAAATGTGAGGTTAGGTCTCAAAATAAAAAATTAGATGGGACCCACCTCACTGGAATTACCTCTATTGTTAAAATATCATAAATGGTAATAGACTTTATTGAAAACCAAATACACATAACATAAACAAATCCACGTAAAGAAGGTGTAAACAACCCACCGTGTATAAGACAAAAAAAAACACAGCAATACACCTTTAAAATCCTGGGATAGGAATACTCATATACATGTGTATATATGGAGATCAGTATCTGTAGTATACACTATTAGATTAAACCAGAATATGTAGACAGATCTCTCATATATATATATTTAAAGTCAGGCTCAAAATATAGAAGGAGCATTCATCCCATGCTCTGTCTCAGGTATAGGTGACAAAGTGCCTTATAATAATTAGACGCTGGACATGCTATGTCCAAGTGACAAGTCCTGTGGTCTATACAAATTACTAATCTTAGCTGCATGCATTAAAGTGGTCCAAGGCTTCAAGGCAGCCTATATCCACTATCCAGCTAACACTGCTGCTTCAAGGCAGCCTATCTAATAAGTCCCAAAGAATTTAGCGTTAAGACACTAAGTCTACCCCAGGATTAATTTAAAAAACATAATAGTGCATCAGCATAGAGCTCAACATGTGTTTCGGCGAGAATGCCCGCCTTTCTCAAGAGCTGTTTTAAAACAATAAAACGTATCAGATCGATTATGTCAGTGAAAGTGAAGTTTTTGCCATTTTTACACACAAATGGTACTTTCACTGATTATATCTTTGTTGTGATACGTTTTACTGTTTTTAAACATTAATATTTGTGTTCAGTGAAGTCTCCCGAGTATAACAGTACCCACCATGTACAGTGTTGTAGTGTTTTTGAAAGTTTTATGGTCAAATATAAGGCTTACTTTTACGTTTTTTCATATTGAAATTTGCCAGATTGGTTATGATGCCTTTGAGAGCGAATGGTAGCCCAGGAATGAGAATTACCCCCATTATGGAATACCATTTGTAAAAGTAGACAACCCAAGGTATTGCAAATGGGGCATGTGCAGTCTTTTTTAGTAGCCATTTAGTCACAAACACTGGCCAAAGTTAGCGTTCATAATAGTTTTTTGCATTTTTAACACAAAAACAAATGTGTTTGTGACTAAGTGGCTACTAAAAATGACTGGGCATACCCCATATTGAATACCCTTGGTTGTCTACTTTTGCAAATGGTATACAGTCTCAAAGGCAACATAACCAATCTGGCAAATTTCAATGTGAATATACTGAAAAATGAAACATGCTATATTTGACCCTGTAGCTTTCAAAAAACCTATACATGGGGGTACTCTTGTACTCGTGAGACTTTGCTGAATATAAATATGTGCATTTTATTGTAGTAAAAACAAACAGTATTATGATATTCACAGTTAAAATGCCACACATAATTATTTTTTCTAAATCTTAATTTCTCACACTTTTTTAGATTTTATTCATAATGAATTATGTTTCATTTATAAATAGTTCATGTATAATGAAATCCCTGTTTCTCTTGAACAAAATGACATGTAATATGTGAGGGTGCACTTAATATGAATAAGATGAATTACGGATGAACAGACATATAGCGCAAATTCCAGTTTGTGTTTATGTTTTGTATTCATTACCACTTGTAAAACTGACTCAGTCCTTAATGGGTTAACATTTATCCTATTTTAGCTGCCGCATTTGTTTGGGGACATTTAGTCGTGTTTTTCTGACAATCAGGCAGCTTATGATATTATCTACAAAGGTCAGTGCCCATCCTTTACTATTATTAGTTAACATAAGCTAACATGGTTAGCTGCTACTCACCACTTTTATCTGGTATGTTTTCATATCCCAGGATGTTGCAACACAACCACTGAGTCTCATTCTGAATTGCAGGAATTTTTCAAAACACATCCCACAGCAGCAAAATATCCAGAACCTGATAATGGACTAAACCTTTTCAAGGTCAGGAAATCTATGAGTCAATGCTCTCTAACAGGCTCTTGTGGGACTTGAACGCCTGTTTACCTGGGAGGATTCCAGAGGGTTGCCTGATTGCTTCTCACCTTCCTGAAACACATTGATTGATTGTTAGTTTTGTGGGGCACCTGTGGGTAACACACGTGCTGCCTTTCTGTACTTACTGATCCCAGGAAGCAGAGCTTATCATGTAAAGGACCTTCATACAGGACCTGCTCTTTGGTGGTTTCAGAGCCTTCAGTGCGTTTGTACCTGAATTGCGACCCTGTTATTGACTCAGCTTATCCTTTGACTATTTTTGATCTCCTTTATTTGTGTACTAGACCTAAGATATATGATTATCCTGTTTGTGTACCAGACCCAGCTTGTTCATTGACCTGTTCTAGTCCGTAATCCTGACCTTGGCCTGTTTAATTACATTTTGATGTTCTTGAAATAGCCTGCAAGCTCTGTCCTGTACAGATGTCTATTTCTTATGTTGTTCTCTGGCCTGAAATATTTATCTAGTTTAGTCCTGGTTTGTCTTAGACCCGGGAACTCTAAGGTCCAGTAATATACCTGTTCTGTCTTTCATTCTTTGCCTTGTCAGGATTATTTCCTCTCATCTTGCTGAGGGTCCTCTGACAAATCTTGACACTCATGTCCCATAGTAGATTGCTGGCACAAATGGCACTGTTGGACAATACTAGAAGATCTTTTGCCAGGCACCCATATTTTCAATACATTCACCACTAAATATGAAACTAAAGAATTGTTCTCTACAAAGTGGGCTTTACAGCTTTTTGACATCTTGACCTCAAATTATCCCATTACACTATCAATATAATTATATATGACATGCATTCAACATGCCAAGCATATTCCCTAGTCACAAAACCTTTATGTTCTCATTCCGCATAGAGGATTTACTCAAAGGCATCCAAAGGTTTGAATGTCCTCAGGCCCAAACATGTCAGTCTATGAAGGGCCCTAAATTCTGAATCCTTTCAGATTCATTTGACACAGTCTATTTTGAACTTCATACCAATTTAATTATAAACTGCAATGTACATTGTTTTTTTATAATTTCTTCCATCCCAATCAATTCATTGTTGCTAAATCATCAGACTCTGCCATTTTGTCTGATCTGTAGGCTGCCCCCATACCTCACTTACCTGATCTGTAGACTGACCCCCATACCTCACTTACCTGATCTGTAGGCTGTCTCTGCAGTCTCTGCAAGAGTTGCTGGCTGCATGTGTTGCTCCCCTGCAGATTCAGTCAGGAGAGAAAAGCAGAGATAAGATGTAGCTTCCTATCCCTGCCTTTCTCCACCTACTGACCGCTGCAGGTATTGCCGTGTATTATCAATCTCAAAAGAAAAATACCAGCACAAGCTGAAAAATCCAGGTGGGGCACATAGCACGTGCTGCGGGGATTAGGGTGTGCCTAGCCACACCCGGCACACCCCGTGCGCACGCCTATGCATCATTGTTTTTTTACACACAACATGTTTACACAATTCTCATTATAATTTGTTGCACTGTCACTTTAATAACAAATTTGCACTGTTTTTATTACAATGATGCACTTTACAACAGTTGCTTAAAGTTCAGCTTGGTATGAAGCACTTCAACTTTTAGCACCATACTCTTATATTGCATTACCTAACATTGCACTAAGTAAGAGCAGGGACCACTTTTATTTTATATACTACAAATATGTGTCCTCCATCTAGAACACACATATGGCCCTACGGCATGACTTGGCACCATAATTTACATATTTGAAAATACATGCATTGTTCCTTCAAATTTACATGTCTATATGTTTATCTGCTACTCACCAGCCAACTGCGGGAGCAAACAAATAGATATAACATAGCTAAAGTGTGCATTTTAACAAACATTGTGAGTTAATAAGACAATTAATGTTAATGTGTTTCTGAAGTCCTGGCATTAAAACATATGAATGTGGTATATTCAAACCAGCATAGACACGAGAACAATCTGCTTCACCAGCTGACTAGAACAAGCATTTAAGCCTACATTAAACTAAATATAAAATCATACATTATAAATAGATAGTAAGCATGACATATGATAAGATACACAGTTATATGTGTTTTACACACATACATGAATTGCAGTACTTAAATTCACTAACCAAGCAAAACATTATACAAAATATTTATATAATACCAAACAGTTCCCTGATCATGCCACAAGGGTCATACATTATGTAATAACTGATAACAAGTAACTTAAAGCTTCGTTTGGTTCGGAGTAATGTCGGTGCCTAGGGGACTATACACGTTATTTTAAACGTGTGTCTTGTTTTATTTTATTTGTTTGGGTACTTCTTAGTTAGTTACTTAATAAGAAGATAGCCTTTTATTTGATGTGATTTCTGGTGCAGAGATTAGATCAGCAAATGGTTGCTGATGTATAAAAAAAAAAAAAGAAGTATAAAATAAGCATTTTAATGTTAATACTGAATATTATTTGCGTATTTGACATATTTTTTTATCCGTGCAATTACTTACTTTGAATGGTTACTTTAACATATAATCTTGGGTAATAGAAAGCGCACCGTCATTGAATTCTATGGTTTTACATATCAGGACATAATAACAATCATCTATTCCTTAGCAGGTCTTAAAATTAGGTGAATATAATCTCAGATGAACAACAACACATGGCATATTACATTGTATTATGATTAATTTAACAAAAATAAAGCCAACATAGCCGTGTAGGCAGCTCTAGACTTTATGAGGCCTTAGGCAAAACTCAAACATGAGGCTCCACTAACACCAAAGTAAAAATATAGAGTTGCAATACATGCACACTGTCTCATATACACATTGATGCACTGTTTAGCTGTGTATGTGCCAGAGAGTGTGTCTGACAGAGAGTATCCTTGTGTGGTGAATGTATGTCTCTGTGAGCATGTTTTCATTTTTGTCTGGGACTGTATGTGTATGGGGTAGCTGCTTGAAGTGTGTTGTGTGTATGAGGGGTCTGCCTGTGGCCTTTGTGCATTGTGTTTATGGCAAAGCTATGTTTTCTGACTCTGAGTGTATGATTAATGTCATCTGGTGACTGTGACAAGGTGAGTAAAGGGGTAGCCGTAGCAGGGAGAGTGTGACAGGGAAAAGGGAGCAAAGGGGGTAAAGGAACAGGGTGGGTAGGTGGTTGTGAGAGAGGGAGTATGACATGGTTTGACAAGGAAGTGTGACAGGGCAAGTGGAGGTAAGTGTGTCAGGGCAATTGTGGCATGGTAGGAGGGACGAGTGTGACAAGATTAAGGGGGGTTAATGTGACAGGGTGAGTGTGGCAGAGTGTTACTATTACTAAATACCTTTTTTCCCTGGTGGTCCAGTGTGAGCTGCCTGGTGGTCCGTGGGCTCCCTGGTGGTCCGGTGGCCATTACATCCTGTCTGCAGCTCTGCAAAGCTGCAGACCATGAATCTCGCGAGACCTGTTAGAGCGTTGCCATGGTAACCCGCAGCAACGCTCTGATTGGCCAGTTCTCGGCGCGACACATGGTCTAAAGCTCTGCGAAACTGCAAAACTGCAAACTGGTGTCTCTGCTGGCTGGCCGGGCAGCCAGGAATGGCCTCGCACCTAGCAGGATACTGTGCAAGCCGCAAGGCCCATCCTGGTGTCGGGTCCTCGGTCACTGAGCGAGGACCCGACACAGTCTGCCCTCAGGCAGTTTAGGCAGCCGCAAGGCGGCTGCTTAAACCTCCTAATTAGAGAGCTGCCTCTGGATTTAATAGCCTGTAGAATCACCTTTAGCAGCAATAACTTGAAGTAATAGTTTTCTTTATGACTTTATCAGGCTCTAACATCGTTGTGGAGGAATTTTGACCCACTCTTCTTTACAACTTTTGCTTTAATTTGGAAGGGAGGAGAGCCCCCAAAGTGGTCAGAAGTAGAGAGGGTGATGCAGAGAAATAGAACATTAGAAAGAGAAGATGGGCACTTAGGGGCTTCTATAGATCTGAAATATAGATGGGCACTCTGGGACGATTATTGTTTGATAAAACTTATTATAGTTACTCCTCTTTGTCAGCCCACCATCCCTTTAGATCCTTGGAACAATGAATGCGGTATGTGTGTGGTAGTTTAAGTATAGGCACCCAAAGATACCTTTTGGGATTTGTCTCATTCCTAGGCTTAAAGTTATTTTTTTTTTTATTTATTCATTTATTTATTTAATTTTTATGATCTTCTTTATACTTTTCTATTTTCTATATATATTTATATAGCGTCTCCTCTTTTAGTATAGAAGGTGGTTATATCTTCAGCTTATCCTCCTTTTAGGGTATGGGCGTTAAAAATTGATTAAGATGGAGGCTTGGGGAATGTGTTTGCTATAGGGGAAATTGCGTAAGAGCAGGGATGAGGACAATATGTTGAGGTAATAGATAGTTATGGGGTAATACCTGTACTGTGTTATAATAGTATAATAATATATTGTTAACTGACAGGTCGATTGTTTTGTATGTTTTATGTAACATTGTGTCAAAGTGAAATTATTGTGAAGACATTTGTATTTATTTGAGTTTTATGTACTTTGTGATAAAACCAATAAAAAATATTTAATAAAAAAAAACCTCCTAATTAGAGAGCTGCCTCTGGATTTAATAACCTGTAGAATCTCCTTTAGCAGCAATAACTTGAAGTAATAGTTTTCTGTGTAACTCTATCAGTCTCTCTGTGGAGGTATTTTTGCCCACTCTTCTTTACAACTTTTGTTTCAGTTCAAAGAGGGTATACTTTCCTTTGTCTCATCACTGTATGTCTGCCTGACTTGTTGATACAACAAATTAAAGCAGTAACTCTTTGCTTTTCCTCTTGTTTTATGAATTAATTTATTTTAACATCTTTATTATTTTTAACTGGAAAAGTTGTTAATACCTTTTGATTTATCTGCTGTCAAAAGTTTTTTATTTAATCATGTTAACATGAGCTTCTTTCTTTAGCTTTGATAATTTTTCTGGAGATTCATCAAGGCATTTTAAAGATTTATTAAAACAGTCCAGAGATAGCTAAACACACATATCTATAAACAGATCTTTGTTCTGTTCGTTTTGTGATTCTTTTCTGTAATTGCATTTTCTTTACATTATTATCTTTTATAATGCCTATCCAATATTCTGATATAGGCCAACTAGTAGACTTGAAGATTTGTTGAATTTTGAACTGCATTTCCTCCAAATCTGGGCTGATTGGGTAATCGTACTAATTCCCAATTTCTGATCACCATATATAGACTAATCATGAGACGCCTGGAGGAGCATACCCATTTTGATTCATGATTTAAGATTTTACCTGTGGCACCAAATAAAAAAAAAAAAGAGATTATTGATGGCTACAGGCAATTTTATTCACAAATCAAGTGTTAGAAGTGAGCGATAGAGGGGGGAAATTGGTTACTTTTTCTCACTTGATTTCACTTAAAAATTGCATCATTGCAGTACAACATATTTATATTTTGCAGTACACTTATTGACCCATTTTCATGCCCTTTTAGATTATCTTATTATGTTCCGGAATCTTTTTTTTAAATGAAATTCAGACAGCAAATGCCCGAAATTCGTCCATCCAGAAATTGTTTCTATTTTCAGATGAAGTGGTTTCTCCTGAAAAAAAGTCTGCCAACTATGTTCCAATTTGTTAAAAATCTTAACAGAATGATACTGCCAATAAGTATTTAAAGTGGCACTGTCGCTACCTGGGCAGCAAGTTGAAAATATACTGTATGATGCATAGGCATGCGTACGGGGTGTGTGTGTGTATGTATGTGTATATATGTGCATATATATATATATATAAATATATATATACGCGGCGTGTGTGTTTCTGCTTTACGTTGCACACCATTATACAATAGGCTGCGCACGCCTATGGTATGATGTGCAATCAATTAAGTGCCACCAAAGGGCAGGCTATTTTAGCTGCTGTCCGTTCTCAGAATACTCTTGCGACCCGTTTTTTGCTCTCCATTAGTTTAAATGGTAATCCAGACGTGGACCCCTTGCTCACGGTGCCTAGAGAGATATCAGCTATGCCTCACTGATGATGCCTAACAAGGCTGAAACGATCGTCTGGGGTTGCTGTGTCTCTCGTGCAGAGAGAACTTGCTGGCATTTCGGATCTGGACTGCCCGTATGGGTGGGACCAGTCTGATATGATTCAGATATGTTCTCTCTGTAATGGCACAAGATGAGCTAAAACCAGCTTGAGTTCTGAGCGGGGACCCACCGAAGGGCAGGCTATTTTAGCTGCTGTCCGTTCTCAGAATACTCTTGCGAACCGTTTTTTGCTCTTTGATAACTATGTGACCTGGACACTTTTTAAAAGACGTAGTGGGAATTGTCTATTAAATCCTTTGCTCATTTCTATTAGCCCTATACTAAATATTGCAGTGGGGTGTGGTGTGAAATAGAGCCACAGTGGATGCCATCTTGTTTAGTGGGGTCTTGGGAACTGTAGTTTATTTGTGGAAAGATTGATTCTATACTGCCAGGAAACTCAATATTGTCAGCAGGGAATGTTTATCATTCCTGTACTGTACTCTTGATACTATCTGGCTCTTTCTTACCAGCTAACTGTCATGGAGTAATAGCCCAATTAAGAGGTCTGCATAGGTGAGCAAAGTGAGCAGGGGGTCCACATTAAGCGATTACCTCTGGGGTCAGTCTGATTTACAAATAGTTTGGCTTCTTTAATGACACAAGATGAGTTGAAACCAGCTTGAGAACTGGATGAGGACCCACCAAAGGGTCACCATGTTTTTTCTATGTTCTACATAATTATCATATTTATTGACATACATATAGGTAGACGTGATACCAACTAAGACCGCACAGTTACAGAGACATTAAAAAAGTATTTTAGAATTATAGAATAGTTAAAGGAACAATACAGCCAGTGGTAGTAGTGAGCATGTTAACACCTTCCCAAAGTAAGTAATCAAACCCTTTAAGAATGATTTGACAACTTACCTAGGGTCTGCCAGGCATGTGTCACCACCTCTCGTGGAGCCGGAAACTTCTGCAAGAAGCTTCAATTAACTCAGCTGAGCTAAGCCCTGCAATGCAAGACTAGGCGCGTCTGCTGGAAGAACCTGGGTCCACCAGGAGTAGCTCAGTGCAGGAGCTTCAGGTTTGACTGCTTACACTGGGAGGACACCAGAAGGAGATCCTCCTTCTCCTACAGAGCGCCACAATTGTGGAACGACCTCCCGCACACTTTAAAATCTTCCCCAAGCCTAAAGTCCTTTAAGAGTGCCCTCTCTACATACCTCAAAACAGAAAGCATGTGTTATGGTTGATTATATATTTCCTACCTGTTCTATGTTAAATTTTGTGTATTAATGTTGTTTTTGTATTTTATACTGTAATGTATCAATGCACTGTTTTGTGGACCCAGGACATACTTGAAAACGAGAAAAATCTCAATGTATCTTTCCTGGTAAAATATTTTATAAATAAATAAATAAATGTTTCATTAAGAAATAATTAGATTTCAAGAAAAAGAAGAGAGAGTTCAGCTTTGTACAATAAACATTGTTTACTACACTGATACTAATTCTACACAGCATATGTGAGCATTGGCCATGTGTAGATGAGCCTTTGTCCAGTGAGCAGACCTGAGGATTATTGACATCTGGTTGTATTGTCTTCTGTGTCAAGTGGCAACTTTGCTAGTTGTGTGAAATGTTATTTTTTGCCATTACAGATCTGTATTGAAAGATGGAAAGTCTAACATTTTATTCTTCCCTTGATTCACAATAGAACAATTGTTTGTTTTTTTTGTTTATTTGTTTGTTATATTGTGTAATTAATTATTTGATTGTCTATCCCTCCCTGTCAAGGGAGTCCACAGCAGAGAATAAATTCCTAGACAAACAGCAATACATATGAGCTTCTTATTTTGACCTCTATTTTCTGTGACTTCAATTTATAATGAGTTCAGTTTAATTGCTGTGCTAAGGGAAGAGTTTCAAATCTGCATAAGAAAAAGGAAGCACGGGGTCATTTGCATGTAATTAACAATCCTCGGCTGAAAGAGCATACAAAGAGTGTGCTTGCATTCGGAAAGTGACAGAAACAGTATAGTGCACTGTATTTGATTGATGAGTTCTTACTTTTTGCCCGGAAATTCACATTTGCAACAAGTATTTAAGGATTTAATTGACAAAAATTGACTATTACAAATTATAATATGAATTCATTTAGCCATAGCCAATTGGCTCTATGAAAATACATTACTTGTAATATCTGAATGCAGATAAGTGATTTTAAAGACCCCTGTAAGATCACAAATGCATTACTTAATAGAGTCATATGACTCCATTTATCTGCATCACCAATTCTCCCTTTTAGTAGTAAGTCTGCTATGCTGGTCATGAGTTTGACCTCCTAGCATAAGTGTTGTTATAAGCAGAGATTAGAACATTACTTTATGGCCGTTAACTCATTGCTGAACAAAACTATTTCAGTGTCCTTCTGTTCTTTCTTTAGCTATCTCCAAGCTGTATTACTGTAATTTTATGCCTCAGATTCTTTCTTGGTTGTAACCAGGATGGAAGGAATCCACACTCATCTAATAAATGAAATAAGGTGCCAGCTGGACCTGAGGCTGGAAATCCCCATACATAAATTTAGAAAGCAATATGATCCAGGCACTCAAGGTACAAGAAGGTAGCAGATTTATTCGGAGAGTCAGAACATAAACAGCAATGTTTCAATCCCAATGTACATTGGCAAATTGGAAAAAAAATTATAGTAATACTGGATATTCTTTCAGTTTGTATACCTTGGCCTTAAATTTGAAATTCACTTTAAATTCTCACTTTAGTGAATAACCCTGAATATGTCCAATCCTAAATTCTAACGTCTTCTGTGAATCTCTTTATGTTCCTAAGTTTTGAATTAATTTTATTTTAAAAAGCCACATCTGCTGAATTAACCCCACTTCATGCTGTATTAATCATGGACCTACATCATTAAAGCAGATCAGCCACTTTTAAGTATTTCATAAATATATCATCTTTATTAAATACTGATCAAGACAGCATTGGAATTTCACTGAAATTCCAACACAATGCAAAGATACCATGATAAAAAGTAGTCCCTAATTTGTCTTATGGACAAGTCTGAGGTTGAAAAAATTTGACAAAAGGCAGAATTCCGCTGTCATCTTTTGTCCAGTACCAGCAGTCTTCACAAATGACAGCCATGGGCGTCCACAGAAAAGGGCAAAGTGGGGCACTTGCCCCCTCCTGGATTTTTTAGCTTGTGCTTGTATTTTTCAATTGAGATTGAGAATACACTGCAAAACCGGCTTCTCTCTGCTGACTGAATCCACGGAGGATCAGTACAGAGTGCAGCCAGCAACTCCCAGACTGCAAAAACAGCCTACAGATCAGGTAAGTGAGGGATGGGAGGCAGTCTACAGGAAGGGACAGCAAGAAGCAGGAAGGTAAAGCAGGAGAAGGAGCAGAAAGGATAAGGAACAGATATGAGCAGGAAGGGACATCAATTAGCAAAAAGGGTCAGCAATGAGCTGGAAGGGGCAGAAGGAGCAAAAAGGTAGAGTAGGAGAAGGAGCACACAGGAACAGAAATGAGCATGAAGGGTCAGCAAGGAGCTGAAAGGAACGGCAATGTGCAGGAAGGTTCTATGAGGAGCAGAAAGGGTCTGCAAGGAGCCAAAAGGTTCAGAAGGAGCAGAAGGGAGTGAAAGTAGCAGAAAGGGATCCGAAAGAGAAAGGAGCAGAAGGGTGCAACAGAAACAGAAAGTAGCAGAAAGGTAAAGGAGCAGAAAGGGTCAGCAAGGAGCAGGAAGGGACAGAAAGAGCACAAAGGTAAAGGAGCAGAAAGAATCAGAAGGACTCACTGACAATACAAATTCTGAATGTTGCTTCCAGGCCTCTATTCTGGAAGAAAGACATGGCTCCACCGATGGAACTGTGGTTCCAACGAATGGAAGAACTCAGTGCTATGGAAGACCTAATATTCCACAGCAGCGAGAAACCCCAAACCTACCTGAATATCTGGACTCAGTGGATTCTGTCCACAGACTCAGCTGATTTCAAAACACTTACAGTAAGACACTTCTGACACCACCAGTAGAGACCAAGAAGCACGTTAATATAAGAACAACACCAATCACGGAGAGCAAACCTTGCCTTCTACTTATCTTAAAACCCTCCTTCCACCCTCCCCCCTCAGAAACTCACCGACACCCTACTCCCCCTTGCATGGAGCCCCTTATTAGGACAAACCGATAAATAGTGATCATAGATGACTGGAACAACATACCATCCACAGGGTGGGAGTGACACATAGAAACATAGAAACATAGAATGTGACGGCAGATAAGAACCATTCGGCCCATCTAGTCTGCCCAATTTTCTAAAAACTTTCATTAGTCCCTAGCCTTATCTTATAGTTAGGATAGCCTTATGCCTATCCCATGCATGCTTAAACTCCTTTACTGTGTTAACCTCTACCACTTCAGCTGGAAGGCTATTCCATGCATCCACTACCCTCTCAGTAAAGTAATACTTCCTGATATTATTTTTAAACCTTTGTCCCTCTAATTCAAGACTATGTCCTCTTGTTGTGGTAGTTTTTCTTCTTTTAAATATAGTCTCCTCCTTTACTGTGTTGATTCCCTTTATATATTTAAATGTTTCTATCATATCCCCCCTGTCTCGTCTTTCCTCCAAGCTATACATGTTAAGATCCTTTAACCTTTCCTGGTAAGTTTTATCCCGCAATCCATGAACCAGTTTAGTAGCCCTTCTCTGAACCCTCTCTAAGGTATCAATATCCTTCTGAAGATACGGTCTCCAGTACTGTGTACAATACTCCAAGTGAGGTCTCACCAGTGTTCTGTACAATGGCATGAGCACTTCCCTCTTTCTACTGCTAATACCTCTCCCTATACAACCAAGCATTCTGCTAGCATTTCCTGCTGCTCTATTACATTGTCTGCCTACCTTTAAGTCATCAGAAATAATCACCCCTAAATCCCTTTCCTCATATGTTGAGGTTAGGACTCTATCAAATATTCTGTACTCTGCCCTTGGGTTTTTACGTCCAAGATGCATTATCTTGCACTTATCCACATTAAATGTCAGTTGCCACAAATCTGACCATTTTTCTAGTTTACCTAAATCATTTGCCATTTGGCTTATCCCTCCTGGAACATCAACCCTGTTACATATCTTAGTATCATCAGCAAAAAGACATACCTTACCATCAAGACCTTCTGCAATATCACTAATAAAAATATTAAAGAGAATGGGTCCAAGTACAGATCCCTGAGGTACCCCACTGGTGACAAGTCCAAGCTTCAATATATTCCATTAACTACAACCCTCTGTTGCCTGTCACTCAGCCACTGCCTTACCCATTCAACAATATTTGAATCCAAACTTAAAGATTGCAGTTTATTGATAAACCTTCTATGTGCAACAGTGTCAAAAGCCTTACTGAAATCTAGGTAAGCAATGTCTACTGCACCACCCTGATCTATAGTTTTAGTTACCCAATCAAAAAATCAATAAGATTAGTTTGGCATGATGATCTCCCTGAAGTAAACCCATGTTGTCTCTGATCTTGAAATCCATGTGTTTTTAGATGTTCATCAATCCTATCCTTTAACATGGTTTCCATCACTTTCCCCACTACTGAAGTAAGGCTTACTGGCCTATAGTTGCCCGACTCCTCCCTATTACCTTTCTTGTAAATGGGAACAACATTCGCTAACTTCCAATCTTCTGGGACTACTCCTGTTAACAATGATTGGTTAAATAAATCTGTTAATGGTTTTGCTAGTACACCACTAAGCTCTTTAATAGCTTTGGGTGTATTCCATCAGGTCCCATTGACTTATTTGTCTTTACTTTTGACAGTTGAAATAGAACCTCTTCCTCTGTAAACTCACGTGTAATAAATGACTCATTTATCCTTTTTCTCAACTGAGGTCCTTTCCTTCATTTTCATCTGTAAATACAGAACAAAAATATTCATTGAGGCAGTCAGCCTGACCTTTATCCTCTTCTACATACCTTCCTTCTTTTGTTTTAATCTAACTAATCCTTGTTTTACTTTTCTTTTCTCATTTATGTATCTAAAAAATGTTTTATCCCCTTTTTTACAGACTGTGCTATTTTCTCTTCTGTGTGTGATTTGGAGCTCTTATAACTTGCTTAGCCTCTTTCTGCCTAATCTTATAGATCATTTTGTCTCCCTCACTCTCTGGGTTTTTTTATAATTCCTAAATGCTAACTTTTTGTTTTTAACTATTTTGGCCACATCTGCGGAGTACCACAGTGGTTTCTTGAATTTTTGCTTTTACTGACAAGCCTAATGCAATTTTCTGTTGCCTTCAATAGTGCAACTTTTAAATAATCCCATTTTTCTTGGACTCCATTTAAATTGCTCCAGTCTGACATCACGAAGATAAATGCAATGGGGTAACAACCTCACACAGACATTGTTACTGAATCATTGGTTTTGCTTAATGTTAAACAGTAACCACAACTGACTACTGACTAGTAACCATCTGACAACTAATAACCCAACAACAATGGAGACCTGCGTGTCTCACAAGTTAAAACCTAAATGTTTAAGGAACCTGCGAGTTCCATGGTTTTACGCTTTATTGACACAGACCTGCGTGTTGTGTATTCCAACGTTCTATGTTATGCTTGATAAAAAATAAAAAAAAAGTATAATGGGGAAACCTCATGCCAAAATAAACAGATATTTACAAAAAAGAATCAGAAGGAGCACAAAGGTAAAGTAGGAGAATGAGCAGAAAGGAACAGGAAGGGTCAGCAAGGAGCTGGAAGGTAAAGTAGGAGAAGGAGCAGAAAGGAGAAAGAATAGAAATGAGCAAGAAGGAACATCAAGGAGCAGAAAGGCTCAGCAATGAAGCTGGAAGGAAGAGAAGGAGCACAAAGGTAAAGTAGGAGAAGGAGCAGAAAAAAACAGGAAGGGTCAGCAAGGAGTTGAAAGAGGCAGCAAAGAGAGGAGAGGGTCGACAAGGAGCAGGAAGGTAAAGTAGGAGAAGGAGCAGAAAGGATAAGGAACAGAATGAGCAGGAAGGGTCAGCAAGAAGCAGAAAGGGTACAAGACTGATGCAGCTCCTGGCAACTGATGCACCAGATGCTGAAGAGGACCTGCAACATGAAGATGGCAGATGCCACGAGGGACAGCTTAGGATAAGTAAACTTTACCAAAATATGACAAACTTGCTGCATTAAAACTATACAAAATTAAGAAAAACTTAGCACCCCGCCCCACAGTAATAACCACTATGCTCTATAATTGACTTAAAATTTGGTGCATTAAAGTAGCACTGTCACATGTTATAGAATTGGAAGTGTTATTTCACTCTCAGTTTTATACAGGGCTCGGGCTAACAATGAAGAGGTTCCTGTCAGGATCCTATCTTGACAAACAAGACTTTTTGTTCTGTTTATTCTGGTTCTTTAAGACACAAGTTTTTTATTTGCCACTAGTGGCCTCCCTAACCACTAGCACAGAGATTTCCATCTCATCCTCACCTACCTGCGACGGGGCCTGACTGTCATGGACAAAAGACGAGTCTTGAACAAGATCCTTAACTCCTGATATAAAAAGCATGTTAAAGCCTCCTGTAGCTCAACTTGGGACAACACAAGCAAAGTCATTGATCCTCAACCTACCTGATACATTGGAAAGCAGTCAGCGATTCGTAATTTGTTTATTAGCTCCACCGTGGCAAATGCAGCTTAGTACTTACATAGTACTCTTGGTTAAAAAAAAAAAGCCCATCATGTTTTTTGGCTGGTTTTACTAGCTATAACCATATGCAAAGGATACTTTCATATGTAACATAAAAGTAGTCATACTGCAGGGCAGCATTTTTCATGTACAGCATGAAGATAATATATGTGTTCAGGAAAGCCTGGTGTATCTGGCAACTCTAACCAATACTGGCTTCTATATGGAAACAAAAGGTTTATAGCTCCTATGACAGTAAAGTAGACAATTTCAAACATATCCTGAGTTGCACAGTAAGTATTAAATCTGAGTCCAGGATTTTGTCACTTTCTGGAGCAATCCACTACCAAATGATTATGCAAATTAATCAATTCCATCTTTAGCTGAGTCTAAAACCCACTTACCTTTTTAAAACCATTTTTTTTAATAAGTCTAACCTCATGCGTTTAGTATACCCTTGTGTGAGCTCACTCTATTCATATTTCAATCTAATCTATGAATGGGTGATTTTAACAAAGAGAAAAGTGCAACAGTAAGGCAGAATTTAATTATAAGTATTTCAATAAAAATATTTCAAAACTCTTTGAAGGACACAAGAAAAGACAGCCAAGTGTCTCTCTGCAATGCAGAAAGTATATTAAAACTGTTTCATTTCCATGGCAACAACCATGTTTTTAAATGTTATTTTATTAAACACATCGTACAGTGTTGATATCTCCATATTGACAAGATCATTGGCAGGGGGGAGAAAGTGCAAATTGATTTTTTTCCCTTCTGCAAATGTTATTAACAGAATGTTAAAAATATTCCAGCTCCTTACAGCATGAGCTGTCTGCATCCATTCTCAGAAATAGACTGATTAAAAAAATGTGTTTCATCCCCAGATCACTCCACAATATGTGGCTTAGGCCTACTTTTCACTAAATGGAAAATGCATGTGTTCATTTGAGTTTAACACCAATATTCTAAAGGCTTGCTTTTGAAATCAATAGTCAGTTTATTTGTGTTTTGTTGTGATTGCTAGACATATACAGCAGTGTTAATTTCTCATCGATGCATAGCTACACCAAAATGCATTTTACTAACTGTCGTAACTTATCAGTTACCTATGGAGTGTTGGCGTAAATCAGAGAATAAATGCTCCATAGGAAATGATAGAAATATCGTATTTACTAAATGTCATTGGGATTTTAATAGTTTTGTAGAAGAAAGACTTGCTTAACATAGTGGTGTGAGTAGTTGACGTCCAAGCCCTCTGAATAGGAATTAAAGGCATGGAAAAATCTTTAAAAAGGCCTTTTCCACCTTGAATGCTCATTCTCCATGGAGTACTTTTTCATTACGGTAGGGTTTTTTTTTTTGTTTTTGCAGCTTTTTTGCCTCTCAATTTTTTTTTCATTTTTAATATTTTGCATTTCAGTTTTTTATTGTCCTTTTCTATGGCCAAAGAAAGAAGAAACTTCAGATGGTAAGTATTGACTTTTATATTTTAGATTCTTTAAAACCTCCCCCCACACCCTACCCCCCTACTAATTTTAGTGTGACGGCAGACGATAGGGACTTGGAGGGTTACTATAGTATTGGGAACCCCTACCAAACAGGGAGGTCATGTTAATGGCCAGGGACTGGGCAGCTCCTGAGCCCTTGAGAGTCCAGAATTAGTTTTTAAAAAGAGTTAATCTCATTAGGCATTATTGCCTTAGTGCTCAGGAGACTGTGCATCTCCTGGCCACTTAAGTGTAATAAGGGGGATCTCCTGTGTCCTATTTGACCCACAATACCTTAGGCAAGGAGATTCCCAACCTATTTGGGACATATTATTTTAAAGGGACACTATAGTCACCAGAACAGCTTATTGAATTTGTTCTGGTCAGTGGAATAATTACCTTCAGGCTTTTTGCTGTAAACACAAAGAAAACACAAAGAAAACTCAGAGAAAACAGAGTGTTTACATTACAGCCTAGTGATAACTTCACTGGCCACTCCTCAGATGGCTGTTAGAGATCCTTCCTGGGTCATGGCTGCCTAAAATGCATCCAAACATTCAGTGTCTCCTCCCTCTGCATGCAGACACTGAACTTTTCTCATAGAGATTCATTGATTCAATTCATCTCTATGAGGAGATGCTGATTGGCCAGGACTGTGTTTGAATTGTGCTGGCTCTGCCCCTGATCTGCCTCTTTGTCAGTCTCAGCCAATCCTTTGGGGAAGCACTGTGATTGGATCAGGCTACAACTTCTGATGATGTCAGCAGGCAGTTGGCAGGTTTAAGGAAACAGTGACAATGCAAGCAGCTCCAGACTTACAAACAAGTAAGATTTTGTTATATTTATGGAAGCATGAGGGGCCCAGGGGGACTAGATGGTGGTTTTAACCCTGTTCACACTATTCAACAATGTCCAGATTTTGCAATTCAGGCACTGAATAGGTCTGAATTAGGTCAGGATTACAGCTGGACTGAATGCCGCCAGACGTCTGAAATCCAGACCTAAATGCTTCAAATCCAGGGGTGTATGCTTCTAATCTTGGCTTGCATTTAAAAGAAATAAAATCAAAAATAGTTGCCTGCTGGTAGCCCTAGCAGTCCTGTGTGTTAAATTAATCCCCTTGCCACCCCTCCAGAGTAAAGTAAAAAATTAATGATAATAATAATAATTAATTAAAAAAATTAAGTAAAAGTGTCCTATATAAGTATGAGAGGTTATAAACCTTCCTATGCCCCCACCTGCTGCATATCTAATATACATTAGGATGTACTTCCACCTCTTTTTTATTATTTAATAGCCCCAGGGGCAGGCTGGGCCGGGGGCAGGGAGGCAATTGCCCTACATAATTTTATAATTATTATAAAAACGGCCGCTGCAGGGACAGTCCTGGGCACCAGGAGGAGGGGGTGCCGCGCAGAGCAGGCCGATGGTATGTCACAGGGAGCCCAGCAGGGGGCCAGCTGGCCACCTAGGGCACCCCGGTAGCAAGGCAGAGTAGGCACCTGCTTGTCCCAGATGACAGGTGCCTACTCTGCAGCAATATACTGGCCGCATAAGGAAGGAGGCAGGTGGCGGCGAGGGAGCACTACCTCTGCTGATGATCTTCCTGCTCCCTCGCGCACCCTCTCTGGTGATGCCGGGAGCCGGAATATGACATCATTCCGGCCTGCATCACTAAACTGCACAAGGGAGCAGAGAGGAGCAGAAAGATCATCGAAGACACTGGACCCAGGGGAGAGACCCCAGAGGAGCAACAGGAAATCAAATAAATTTTTGAGTGTGTGTCTGGAAGTGAGTGTGTGTGTGTCTGTAAGTGAGTGCGTGTGTGTTTGTGTGTGTCTGTAAGTGAGTGTGTGTCTGGGAGTGTGTGTGTCTGGAAGTGTGTGTGTGTCTGGAAGTGTGAGTGTCTGTATCTGGAAGTGTGAGTGTGTGTGTAAGTGTGTGTATCTGTCTGTCAGTAAGTGTGTGTGTGTGTGTCTGGAAGTGGGTGTGTGTATCTGAAAGTGAATGTGTCTGTCAGTGTGTGTGTGTCTTTAAGTGTATATGTGTGTGTGTCTGGAAGTGTGTGTGTGTCTGGAAGTGAGTGTGTGTGTCTGTCAGGGCCGTCTTTCCACATGGGCACGCTGTCAGTAAGTGTGAGTGTTAGCAAGTGTGTCTGTCAATTAAGTGTCTGTCAGTGAATGTGTGTGTCTGCCTGTCAGTGTGTGTGTGTGTGTGTGTGTCTGCCTGTCAGTGAGTGTTTGTCTGTCAGGGTTTGTGTGTGTGTGTGTGTGTTATTGAGAGTGAGTGCCAGTGTGTCTGTCAGCAGGGCCAGCCTTTAAGGTGTGCAAGCTGTGGGGTCACGTAGGGCGCCATGACAACAGAGGCGCCCGGTGGCCAACACAGCTCACAAGTTTGGGACACCAGCATATTTAATTTAAACGATTTCCTGATGGTCCATTGGTGTGCACCAGCAGTAGGTGCAGTCAGATTATTGCCTCTCCATCATGGTTTCGATGCTCAGTTAGTGAGTCAGAGCACAGGCTCAGAGATTCTCAGCCTGCCCTCTAACAACATTGAAAGTCGGAGCCGCAAAGGAGTGGGTATGGCAAAAGAGCTACTGATTAGCATAACATCAATATCCGTTATAAAACCAAGAAAAGGTGGGCATGGACGGTGAGCTGATTCTGGGGTGCAATGGGCCACTTGACTGGATTGGCCCCCCAGGCCTAGGCTGCCAGCCCTCCCCTGAATACCCCCCACCTGCTTTAATCTAAAGTCCTTCAGTCTTGTAAGACAACCAATTAGAGTGCTATGACTTGCTCAGTTAGATTGAATTTCGACCAAATTTGGCTTTAGTAAATATGAGAAGTTTCTTTGTAGTCGGAATTAGGTAATTTTCACAGGATTTTGTCCAACCCAAAAAAAATCTGGTGTTTAATGTATAACCCATTAGTAAATAACCCTTTTAGTCTTTTGTTGCATGAGTGTTTGACGAAAAAAAAAGAATGTAGTGAAGTTAAAGTTAAATAGAGCATTGTTATTCCAGACGTTCATTTTAGTTTATTTGATTAAATTGAAGTTCAAAAGACTTGCATTCATGAGGAGACAGTGAGTTTTTTCACAGTAATAAATATTTGTCAAGTTGTTTTTTTATTATTTCCTTTTAGTTTATTCAAACAGGTTTTTGTTATTGAATACTTTGAGTATGCACACATTTGTACATAACATGCACTAACCAGCGTTCGATTCATTTTTACATTAGTGTCAATCGTTAGTACATTTACCACTTTATTACATCATTTCTTAATTTGCTTTACACCTCTTTTTAATTTTAATTTTTTTTAAATTTTTTTTATTTACACTGAATGCGATATATTTGTGAACCAAAGAAAGATAACCAAAATGGGATAGGAAAATAAAATACTAGTAGAGGAGCAGTCAGGAATATTTTTTCCCAAATAATGGAATAAAGATATACAAATAATAAAAGCTCAGGAATACCAGTGTAAAACTAAACACAAGGCTTTTTAATTTTTTATTTGTTTAAATAAACCCATTTGGAATTGGAGCTATACAGTCTGGGGTTGAGGTTATCCCTACTACTAACATCATCCTTAAGAGATAATTGATAATATGAGACTCTGGATTAATGTAATAAGGACTCATTAAAATAGCTGATCAGTAGAAGAGTCACAAATAATGATTTGATTTCTGTAACTAGGGGTTGAAATACGAGCTTATAACAAAACTGTAACAACTCAATTTACACTCAAGTTCCAAATAATTGGCTGTATTTTAATGACTTGGATGTTTACGGGAAAGCACCTAATTCTTAATTGTGTTATTACTTACTTTAAAGGCACACATCAGGGCTCGAGTCCTGCAGGAACGCATGGGAACGGCGTTCCTGCACTTTTTCCAAAGCAGGAACGCCGTTCCTGTTACCTGTCCTGCAGGACCGGCCCTGCTACCTGCACTGAGGGGCCAGCACAAGCTGTGTTCCCTCTCCAGCTATAACTCTCGCGAGACCCGCGGCTGTTACCATGGCAACGCTCCGCACAGGCGAGTCTCGCGAGAGTTAGAGCTGGAGAGGGAACACAGCGTGTGATGGCCCCTCTGTGCAGCTGGCTGGTTCCCTCCAGCATACCACCGGACCACCAGGCGATCTCCCCCCTCCCTGACAAGGTAAGAAGCAGGGAGGGGGGGATAAAATAAAAAAATATAGACACATAAAGTTAAAAAAAATGCTCCCCCCCCCCACACCCATCATCCAGCACTCACACACCCATCATCCAGCACTCACACACCCATCATCCAGCACACACACACCCATCATCCAGCACTCACACACACATCATCCAGCACTCACACCCATCATCCAGCACACACACACCCATCATCCAGCACTCACACACACATCATCCAGCACACACACCCATCATTCAGCACTCACACACCCATCATCCAGCACACACACACCCATCATCCAGCACACACACACCCATCATCCAGCACTCACACACCCATCATCCAGCACTCACACACCCATCATCCAGCACACACACATCATCCAGTACTCACACAAACACCCATCATCCAGCACTCACACATCATCCAGCACTCACACACACATCATCCAGCACTCACACACACACCATCCAGCACTCACACACCCATCATCCAGCACACACACACACACATCATCCAGCACTCACACACCCATCATCCAGCACACACCCATCATCCAGCACACACACACACACACATCATCCAGCACTCACACACCCATCATCCAGCACACACACACACAATCCAGCACTCACACACCCATCATCCAGCACTCACACACACACAATCCAGCACTCACACACCCATCATCCAGCACTCACACACACATCATCCAGCACACATCATCCAGCACTCACACACCCATCATCCACACACACACATCATCCAGCACTCACACACACATCATCCAGCACTCTCACACACACATCATCCAGCACTCACACACACACATCATCCAGCACTCACACACACATCATCCAGCACTCTCACACACATCATCCAGCACACAAACACCCATCATCCAGCACTCACACACACATCATCCAGCACTCTCACACACATCATCCAGCACTCTCACACACATCATCCAGCACTCACACACCCATCATCCAGCACTCACACCCATGCACACACACACCCACCATCTCGCACACACACACCCATCATCCAGCACTCACACACCCATCATCCAGCACTCACACACACACCCATTATCCAGCACACACACACCCATCATCCAGCACTCACACACCCATCATCCAGCACACACACCCATCATCCAGCACTCACACACACACCCATCATCCAGCACACACACCCATCATCCAGCACTCACACACACACCCATCATCCAGCACTCACACAAACACCCATCATCCAGCACTCACACACATCATCCAGCACACACACATCATCCCACACACACACACACATCATCCAGCACACACACCCACCATCCCGCACACACACAAACACCCATCAACCAGCACACACACAAACACCCACCATCCAGCACACACACACCCACCATCCAGCACCCACACACCCATCATCCAGCACTCCACACACCCATCATCCAGCACTCACACACCCATCATCCAGCACTCACACACCCATCATCCAGCACACACACACACACATCATACAGCACTCACACACCCATCATCCAGCACACACACACACCCATCATCCAGCACACACACCCATCATCCAGCACACACACACACCCATCATCCAGCACACACACACCCATCATCCAGCACACACACACCCATCATCCAGCACACACACACCCATCATCCAGCACACACACACCCATCATCCAGCACACACACACCCATCATCCAGCACACACACACCCATCATCCAGCACTCACACACCTATCATCCAGTACTCACACACCTATCATCCAGTACTCACACACCTATCATCCAGCACTCACACACCCATCATCCAGCACTCACACACCCATCATCCAGCACTCACACACCCATCATACACACAACCACATCATCCAGCACTCACACACATCATCCAGAACTCACACACCCATCATCCAGCACTCACACACCCATCATCCAGCACACACATCATTCAGCACTCACACACCCATCATCCAGCACACACACACATCATCATCCAGCACCCACACACCCATCATCCAGCACTCACACACCCATCATCCATCACTCACTCAAACACACATCATCCAGCACTCAAACACACATCATCCAGCACTCAAACACACATCATCCAGCACTCACACACACATCATCCAGCACTCACTCACACACACATCATCCAGCACTCACACACACACACATCATCCAGCACTCACACACACACACATCATCCAGCACTCTCACAAACATCATCCAGCACTCACACACACATCATTCAGCACACACACACACACACACACATCATTCAGCACACACACACACATCATCCAGCACTCACACACACGTCATCCAGCACTCACACACACGTCATCCAGCGCGCACACACACGTCATCCAGCGCGCACACACACATCATCCAGCACACGCTGCATTCATTATACACACTCTTCACTCACTACAAACACACTACATTCACTATACACCCTCTGCATTCACTATACACACTCTGCATTCATTATACACATTCTGCACTCACTAGACACTACATTCACTATACACACTCTGCATTCACTACAAACACACTACACACACTGCATTCATTGTACACACTCTGCACTCACTACAAACACACTAAATTTATTATACACAATTTGCACTTACTACAAACACACTACATTCATTATACACACTCTGCACTCACTACAAACACACTACATTCACTATACACACTGCACTCACTACAAACACACTACATTTATTATACACACGGCACTCACTACAAATACACTACATTTGTTATACACACTGCACTCACTACAAATACACTACATTCATTATACACACTCCGCACTCACTAAAAACACACTGCATTCATTATACACACTCTGCACTCACTAAAAACACACTCTGCACTCACTACAAATACACTACAATTATTATTCACACTGCACTCACTGCAAACACACTACATTTATTATTCATACTCTGCATTCACTACAAACACACTACCTTCATTATACACACCCTGCACTGCACTATATGCATAGGAGTGTAATTTAAAAAAAAATTTTTTTAAGGGGGTGGGGGGGGAGGCGGGAATCTTGGGTGAGTTCCCACACCTTTTTCCCCAGGACTTGACCCCTGATCAAAGCCTTAGTTGAACTTATTGTAGTGGTTATGATGCCAAGATAATATGGGCGAAGACAACTCCATGTTTTTGTCATAGCATTTTTAAGTAGTTTCACAAATTCTGGAAGATAACCCAGTACTCTAAGCCCATCCTGTCCGATAGAGATGTCAGAAAAGGAATTTACTTTCTCATGCAAAGTACCTGTATGATGCGTGTTGCGTCACTCATATTATAAAATGAGAAGCTGTCTAGGCTGGAGAAAAGGCCACATTTGCCTTGTTGAATCTATACTCCCGTTGAGTGCAGGTCAGGTCTCAGAGACCTATAGTTACTGGGACAGTATCCCAAAATGCGGGATTGTTCTGTTCTGTAGGTCTGTTGGCACCTATGTTATACCACTGCATGCCCAGTCTGTATTTGTGGAGTGTGAGTACGCAATCAATATATTTTGGAAAGATAACAAGAAAGTAAAGTGAACTTTGCCATTATGATGTCTCCAGCAAACTCGTTGGGAATCTGGTTTTTGTCAACTTTTTGACTTTTCACCAAAACACTGCACTAAGCTATAATTGTTCTGGTATATGGAGTGTTCCTTTAAAATGTTATATTCACATTAAAAATGATATTGTGCCTCTCCTTTTTTATTCTCTTTTAAGATTCCCCCAGTTAGTAGCAGAAGTGACCATTAGACTGATGTGTTTATGCTTCTGTACATTATTTCACAATATTAATATTCTCCAATCGTAAGGCAATCAACTTATTTTCCAACAAAGAAAAAAAATGCCAATTATCCACACACAATACATCAATATATCTACATCAATATAAGGGAGCATGATGAAGAATTTAAAAGGATAGTAGAAAACATAAGCAGATGATGGATTGGGATCTCGCCATTTCTAAAGGAGGCCTGATACGAAGTTTTACTTTTAAATATTGTTTCTCTTTAATAATTTAAAGAGAAATTAAAATGCTTATGTAAACATTACACCTGAAGAAGGCATATTTTACTGCGATCTATTACTTTTTATTTATTTATTTTAATTTCCCATAAATTCAATTGACCAGTGCACTGTTTGCTTCGGTGTTTGCTATTGTTTGTGCATGATTTACGTTCGTAATTGTCACTTTCCGACTGAGGAGGGCTGCTGAATCTTTATAAATAAATGATCGTAATAATAAAGAGTGTGAATGGAATTGTTTGCGGAATGTCTCAAAACAAGAAATCGCTGGATAAATACATGGCTTTATGTTACATAATCTAGCGCAATTACTGAAGCTGAAGTTATTACCATGTACATTTAATATACAACAAAGTTTTATGTTTGTGTTTTCAGTATCATGAATAGACTGCAGGAAACACCATTAGTCATGTTTTATATTATAGATAATAGGTTAAGAATTGTTTAGTCATACATACAATAAAGTTTATATATATATATATATATATATATATATATATATATATATATACACACACACACACACACACACACACACACACACACACACACACACACACACACACACACACACACACACACACACACCTCTTTTCCTTGTAGGTATTAATCCAGATTAAATGTAGCAGGCTGAAATTAAAATTGATAAATGAGCTGCTTCTTCAATCCCAGTACAGTGATGAATCAGATCTATGGTGAAAAACTATTAGAACGATCTTAGATCATTTATCAAATGCTCCTGGGTATAGGGGTAAAATGTGGTTGAAAAAACAGTGGAGTAGATATATCAATCACAAAAAGCCTAATTGGTGTCACGAATGGGGGTGAGAACTGTTATTATCAATATATCTACTGCAGATAATTTGACCTAGTTTGCTCAGTGATCCTGCCCAGAGATAGATATAAAACCAATTTATATCTTATTTCCTGCAACAATAAGGCCATCTGGGTCGTTCGTTAACCCCAACAAAGCAGCTCTAAAATAAATGTGAAAAAAATACTTACTTGGTACACTTGTACCTTTTCTGATGCCAAAACTGATTGTACAAATGTCTAAAAAAAAAAAAAAAAAACACTCCCCCACCGCCCAAAAACAAAAACAAAAAAACACACACACAAAAAAAGGGGGACAATGTCTACAAAGGGAAATTTCAGGGCTCGTTTCAGGGTAGTGTATGATACCTTCATGCTTTCTTTGGGTTCACACTTCTCCAACTACGGAGAGTTTTTTAAATTGATTTTTACTTGGAAAGGCATGTATTAATATTACAAGTAGTGTTGCATTCCAAGATTTATAACATTCGGTAACATTGGACTTGGCTTTCAAGTCTCTGCCCTTTTGCAGAGGGATGGTTGCAGTGGAAGCTTGTAGATCCCAAGTGTAAGAGCTAAACACAAGTCAAAAGAGCACCTTGTGGACTTTGACCTTAATGGATCCCCTGGAAGACCAGGAAAAGACATCTGAACTAGTGCTTCATTATGGTGAAAGGATAGCCACTGCTCATTCTGAACTTCCCTAGACACCATTGATTGCAGAAAAGCTCAAAATAGGAGCAGAACTCAATTGAAACTACTAACAATGTGACATTGATTGTATCAAGTATATTATTATCTATAATATACTGTATTCTGTACTATTGAATATGACATACTCTGATGTATTATTTAATCTGTAACACATTGCCCTTACCAAAAGCACATCTCCTTTGCTCTCAAAAATAAAGATTAAAAGAAGAAAAGCTGAAAATAGGAAGTATGTTCTATTAAACACAGTGAAGAGAAAGAATGTAATCTCACCTAACTCATTTTTTAACCTTTATCCAAATAAATAAATAAATAAATAAATAAATACATAAAACCCAAACTTGTTACCTATGTAATTATTTTTCTGGAC
>OW240915.1:207610892-207639933 GCA_933207985.1 Pelobates cultripes | reverse complement strand
GGCACTCTGAATCAAGACCCAATATTTGGGCTCTCGGTTCTCCCAAGATTTTGGCATGTCATGGCTCAGAAATCAGAATTTCTTCTGATCACCCGATCAGCCCAAATTCACCTGAATTGCAATTCAGTTGAATCTCCACATCTAACAATAATAACAGGAATGCAGGCCTCAGCTTAATAACTTTCCAAATTATTAAATCCTGTTAGAACATTTTTCAAATGATGTATCTAGAAAAAAGTCTTATAGATGTTAATGGTAGAAACTTTTCTCGCAGCATTGAATCATTTGGAAAGCTTATAAAATGAAGGCCTAAGTGTCCATCTTGGTTCAGACCTGGTTGCATCCTTTCATCTTTTTTTAAGGAAATATATTATGTGCAGATTGTAAAACATCAGTTCATTGAACTTTTGTAAAACATTTTTTTTTTAAATAATAAATCTATTGAAATTTTTTTTAGTAGACTGAGAACAGGTATTACATTACAAATTGCATAAAAGAACATTAAAACAAACTAAAACAGGTATTATATTACAAACCCAAATTGCATAACAGGGCATAAAAAAACCCTATATAGACATATCTTCATCTTACATCTTTCCAAATATCTCAAACCATGCACATTGTGGCTTACATTGAGTGATTAGCTGAAAATAAATGGTATATCTTATATACATGTATATGATTATATGATAAAAAAAAAAAAAAACTTTACATAAAATAAGTCTCACTTTTTTGCCTTAAGTAGAGGATGTAATATAAGTTTCATGTGTGAACTGGAGGTCAATTTGTCACATAGCTCTTTATTAGAAACATATTGATCAATCGCTGAATTTAAAATATGTATGCTAATTTCTGGCTAAAGTTACTAAGAGTGTTTCCCCCCTAAGTACCATATATGCCATATACGTGTCACTTAATTTAATGAATGCATTGGCTCATCATAATACTCTTTAGAGTCTATGGAATTTAAAGGGTTGTTTTTGAAGGACTGCTGCTTTGAGAGCCTCATAGAGTTAACTGAGTGGGACATGTTGGTAGCAGGCATTTTGATCATTCCTTTAAACTTTTTATAAAGTGTCTAGATATAGATTTCACTCTACATAGTAGCATATTTGTGCCTTTTGTTTTTGCTATTAAAATGGATGCCAATACTATTTTGTAAATTATATATATATATATATATATATATATATATATATACAAATATAGATTTTTGTTTAACATTGTATTAGCCATATATATAAAAATAATATATTATTTCAGCTGCATTAAATTTTATCAAGTTAAATGAAGACTTGAATTTCAGTTTCTGTTACATAAGTTTATCTGTATCCCAAGTAATGTGAGACCATCCTAAAGCACATTACAATGTAAGTACTCCAACATTAATGAGACTATATTCACTCTGAATTTTAACTGTAAAAGCGGCATTTGTAATATTTACAGATCTTTCCTCTGTATTTTTTTGTTTTTATGTTTGTTTTTTTATCTGCAGGTTAAGAGTATCTCTGAGATGTTTGCCCTATTTCTTTCTTCTTTTTCTTCATGTTTTGCTTTGTTTAAATTTGTTTTCATTTTGAGCAGTTATAAGTTACCTGCCTTTTTACCATCTACAAACCTCTGTTGTAATACAGTTTTTTCATGGCTGTTTGTGCATGTACACACCCATGCAAGTGTGGGGTGGAGGAATATTGATTTTCTTCCAAGTTGACTTCCGTAAGTTATACCTTATTATATGCTAACATGCTTATTTTGAAAGATTATAGGCAGGTATCCCTTAATACTATCATGACCCCTACTGCAAAATATGAATGTCTTCACTGTAGAAATAAAAGCTATTTTTTTTATAGAATTTTATCTTGGACATATTTGATTAATGTGGTAGAAAAATTGATGGATTGAGAATAAAAAAAGAATGTGTTAAAAGTACAGATGGGATAATAGATATTTAGCTCTCTTAGCAGAGGTTAAAAAGGTGACAGGCACTAACCTACACATAAGATAACTCTTATAAATATGTCATGCTGGCTGTTTATCTGCACACTGTGTAGATTGTGATGGATGCACCCACGTTGAGATTACCTTTGATTGATGCTTTGAGAGTTAGATTATCTTTGGTCAATAGTTTAAGACAAGCATGATTTAGGCTGAATATATTGAGGGCTGCCTGTATATACTAAAGTGCAGTTTTATAGAGGAAAGAGATGATAGCTTTAGAGGCAGGGGATGACTGAGGTCAAGATACAGTTGTTGGGTACAATTGTGATGAAGGCAGGTAAATTGATTATTTTTTTTATTTTTTTTCCTCATAGTCATGTATTATTTTATTAATTAGTATAATTTGTATGTTCGATCAACTACATTTAGTTAATACATAGTTAATTTAATTAATGCTTATTTTGCACTGGAAACCACACTATGCAATTAGCCATTGTGATCTATTTAATATTTTAGTTAAAATTTTGTAGTTCACTTTTCATTTTATTGTATTATACAGTTTAGTGGATAAATTCTGTAATGTACCCATATGTACCCTCATAAAGATTATAATGTGATGATCTATAATGTGATTATTTGAATACTTGAAGATTATGTGTGCTTAACCTGGCAACTACTCAACCAGCTAAATTCATTAAAATGTTTATAAGATTACAGTGAAAATCCCTATGAGGCAAAATTAAATGTTCTATTCATCATATTGTGCCCTGCTGTGCTATTCATTTGATAAGAACTTTTTTTTTTTCCCACACATGTCCTATTTCGCTTTTGAAATAAAGGGTAGAATGAAACTACTCTATTGTATATCTCTTTGGTTAATCAATCAGACTTGTATAACGGTTTCTATACTCTGACAGAAACACTGTATTCTTATTTGTTTTTTGAAAATGCATAAATGTAATAAACTGTAATGTTTTTTTTAATAATAAACATTAGAATAAAAAAACCTGCGATGCACAAAATATATGAATTTATCTTCAGGTATGTATTAAAATCTAAAATGGGCATGACTTTGTAATGGTTATTAGCATGAATTCATTCATTCATTCAGATTAAAATGTTTTAGAATAAAACTCTGACCCTTTAACACTATTTACTATAAACATTTTCCTAGGTCTTGTTTGTCTGTAGGCATCCAGCTTGCAAAATTTACATTAGCCCTGTTTAAAGTAGAAACTAACATCACCACAACTTGCTGTCTAGTGAACACACCCCAAATTTATCAAATGGTTATCTTACAATCCATCTATATAACTAAAATAATTGGGCTCTATATTGAGTTTAAAAAGCACTTTTCAAATTCCAAGATAATTAAATTATTAAATATGAATATGTTTCAATATACAAGAAATGCAAGCTAAAAATTAAAAATATAGATTATTGATAACAGTTTCTAAATGTACTTGGCACTGCAGAAACTAATTTAACGTCTCCCTTTAAGCAATATACATGAATGAACAATACTGACATGTTATCTTCATAGAAAAAAAATTACATTAGCCCTGTTTAAAGTAGAAACTAACATCACCACAACTTGCTGTCTATAGCTATACAAGACTTCTTAATATCGTTAATTATGCTCTCTTAAACAAATAACTCTAAAAAGAAAAAAAACAATGTAAATTATTATTTATCATTTATAAAGTCCCAACATATTACATAGCAGTGAGCACTAAATATATAGAATAAACATTGTTATCTTATACAAGTTACTGCTACTGAATTTATCATCAAGAGGAAGTGGGATAGCACAAGAGGTAAATAGCAATGAATCAGGATGACAAAGAGATTGTTAGGCAAAGTATGTGTTTAACTGAACTGTCAAAGAAAGAGGAGATTTGCTCTGTTAAAGATATTTGTTTTTATTAATTTCTTAAAGGACTGGGTAGGATGAATTAGGACATTCAATAAAAAGTTGCAACTTTGAATGTTTTATAAAATATAGCTGAATGTTTTTTGCAAGACAAGCAAAGGTCCCTGTCCAAATGCAATGGCCAAAATCAGAATCTGTTTATGAATTTGTAAGGATATGCATTTTGAGTTGTGATTGAGAAACTTGTATGTTATAATTTTTATTGCACGGTTTAAAAAAAGGTACATAAAACAGTACAATAATCAAGAAATAAGTTAATGAAGATGAGTATGTATTTGATAAAACATTCTCAACCTATATCCATAAATGGAGAGAATAGGTTTGTAGAGTAAGTCTATGGAAGACCTAAACACAGATAGAAACACAAAGAAAGTGAAGAAAAGATGACAGTCCTCTATGTGGTACAACATCCATAAATAGCGCAATCCACTCTTCACTTACTCTTCAGTAATATCCAATTATAGGTTTTTTAGACAGTACTCTTGAATTTTGTGATTGCTAGTACTGTTGCATAAGGACTCCACTCTCCTCTGTTGTCTGTATACAGACGAGGCTAATTTTCCTGTCGGCCCGCACCTCTCATGCCTCCCCGCTCTGTCAGTCCCTGCATTGGCTTCCAGTTAGATATAGGGCTCAATTTAAAATTCTGGTGCTTGCTTACAAGTCCCTACATAATGCTGCTCCAACCTACCTATCTTCCCTAATACACAAGTATGTCCTGTCGAGGCCCCAACGCTTTGCCAAAGACCTACGTATATCCTCTGTTCGTACTCCCACCTCTAATGCTCGCCTCCAAGACTTTTTCCAGGGCTGCACCTCTTCTTTGGAACTCCCTTCCCTTCTCCGTAAGAATTTCACCCAGTCTCCACTCATTCAAAAAATCATTGAAAACTCACTTCTTCAAGAAAGCATATCAATTAAACTGTTAGCAGGTTTTCATCCCCCACACTCCATGACTCCTCTCCTGCAACTGTCAAAAATTACCTACTAAGCCCTCAATGAATACTTTTCTAACAACCTACTTCATACCTCTACTTTTACCCTCTGTGTCACTATAATCCAGTCCCTCTAGAATGTAAGCTCATTGAGCAGGGCCCTCCACCCTTCTGTTCCTGTACGTCCAGTTGTCTGGTTACAATTACATGTCTGTTAGTCCACCCATTGTACAGCGCTACAGTATCTGATGGCGCTATATAAATAATAAATTAATAATAATAATAAATTATATTATTATTCTGAATATTATATATATATATATATATATATATATATATATATATATATGTATATATATGTGTGTGTGTATATATATATATATATATATATATATATATATAGCAGTAAGTCTGGCACTCAGTCCTAAAACAATGGAAAAATCTTACACCAAGGTGCTGCTCTGTGCTGAATATGAAGGTAAATAATGAAGATGAGAGCACTCATCTTGATAAAGACACTTAGGTCGAAACGTTGATCCTTATTGGCAACATTTAAATACACTTTTTCACTTTGAGAATCCACTGAGTGCTCACATGTTCTTAAGAGCAGACATTAGGCTGTTAGTGTAGGACCTGCCAAAGATGGGGTACATTGACGTTGTGGCAGGCTTATGCACTGTATGATCATATAATGTAACTAAACCCCCATTATTTTTGCCTAGATTAGGTGTTTTTAAAAAACAAATAAAATCTTTCAACATTGAAGTTGCTGTTTAGTGGATAGGTGAGTGCGCTGGATCTTGTGTATTGTATTGTATTATTTGGCTCCCAGCAGCACCCCCATTTATGCATGTTAAGGTGAGTGCAGCCAACCCCCTCTTGTTTTGTATATATTTGGGAGTCTAGCCAACTCCTTGGTTTTGCACCCCTCCCTGTCACAGGTGCCTCATCCCAGGGCCCTATTTAGCCTTGTACTGCAGAGAGCCCCAGATGGAATTTCTTTTCCCAAGTAGGTTAATCTCATAAGAGCAGACATTAGGCTGTTAGTGTAGGACCTGCCAAAGATGGGGTACATTGACGTTGTGGCAGGCTTATGCACTGTATGATCATATAATGTAACTAAACCCCCATTATTTTTGCCTAGATTAGGTGTTTTTTAAAAAAACAAATAAAATCTTTCAACATTGAAGTTGCTGTTTAGTGGATAGGTGAGTGCGCTGGATCTTGTGTATTGTATTATTTGGCCCCCAGCAGCACCCCCACTTATGCATGTTAAGGTGAGTGCAGCCAACCCCCTCTTGTTTTATATATATTTGGGAGTCTAGCCAACTCCTTGGTTTTGCACCCCTCCCTGTCACAGGTGCCTCATCCCAGGGCCCTATTTAGCCTTGTACCGCAGAGAGCCCCAGATGGAATTTATTTCCCCAAGTAGGTTAATCTCATAAGAGCAGACATTAGGCTGTTAGTGTAGGACCTGCCAAAGATGGGGTACATTGACGTTGTGGCAGGCTTATGCAATGTATGATCATATAATGTAACTAAACCCCCATTATTTTTGCCTAGATTAGGTGTTTTTAAAAAAACAAATAAAATCTTTCAACATTGAAGTTGCTGTTTAGTGGATAGGTGAGTGCGCTGGATCTTGTGTATTGTATTACTTGGCCCCCAGCAGCACCCCCATTTATGCATGTTAAGGTGAGTGCAGCCAACCCCCTCTTGTTTTATATATATTTGGGAGTCTAGCCAACTCCTTGGTTTTGCACCCCTCCCTGTCACAGGTGCCTCATCCCAGGGCCCTATTTAGCCTTGTACTGCACAGAGCCCCAGATGGAATTTTTTTCCCCAAGTAGGTTAATCTCATAAGAGCAGACATTAGGCTTTTAGTGTAGGACCTGCCAAAGATGGGGTACATTGACGTTGTGGCAGGCTTATGCAATGTATGATCATATAATGTAACTAAACCCCCATTATTTTTGCCTAGATTAGGTGTTTTAAAAAACAAAAACAAATAAAATCTTTCAAAATTGAAGTTGCTGTTTAGTGGATAGGTGAGTGCGCTGGATCTTGTGTATTGTATTATTTGGCCCCCAGCAGCACCCCCATTTATGCATGTTAAGGTGAGTGCAGCCAACCCCCTCTTGTTTTATATATATTTGGGAGTCTAGCCAACTCCTTGGTTTTGCACCCCTCCCTGTCACAGGTGCCTCATCCCAGGGCCCTATTTAGCCTTGTACTGCAGAGAGCCCCAGATGGAATTTTTTTTCCCAAGTAGGTTAATCTCATAAGAGCAGACATTAGGCTGTTAGTGTAGGACCTGCCAAAGATGGGGTACATTGACGTTGTGGCAGGCTTATGCAATGTATGATCATATAATGTAACTAAACCCCCATTATTTTTGCCTAGATTAGGTGTTTTTTAAAAACAAATAAAATCTTTCAACATTGAAGTTGCTGTTTAGTGGATAGGTGAGTGCGCTGGATCTTGTGTATTGTATTATTTGGCCCCCAGCAGCACCCCCCTTTATGCATGTTCAGGTGAGTGCAGCCAACCCCCTCTTGTTTTATGTATATATTTGGGAGTCTAGCCAACTCCTTGGTTTTGCACCCCTCCCTGTCACAGGTGCGTCATCCCAGGGCCCTATTTAGCCTTGTACTGCAGAGAGCCCCAGATGGAATTTTTTTCCCCAAGTAGGTTAATCTCATAAGAGCAGACATTAGGCTGTTGGTGTAGGACCTGCCAAAGATGGGGTACATTGACGTTGTGGCAGGCTTATGCACTGTATGATCATATAATGTAACTAAACCCCCATTATTTTTGCCTAGATTAGGTGTTTTAAAAAAAACAAATAAAATCTTTCAACATTGAAGTTGCTGTTTAGTGGATAGGTGAGTGCGCTGGATCTTGTGTATTATATATATATATATATATATATATATATATATATATATATATATATATATATATATATATATATATATATATATATATATACACACACACACTACACTCTTAAAGGACCACTCTAGCCACCCAGACCACTTCAGCTTAATGAAGTGGTCTTGGTGCCAGGTCCTTCTAGGGTTAACCCATTGTTTTATAAACATAGCAGTTTCAGAGAGACTGCTATGTTTATCAATGGGTTAAGCCTTCCCCCAAAGCCTCTAGCAGCTGTCTCATTGACAGCCGCTAGAGGCGCTTGCGTGCTTTTCACTGTGAAAATCACAGTGAGAGCACGCAAGCGTCCATAGGAAGGCATTATAAATGCTTTCCTATGCGACCGGCTGAATGCGCGCGCAGCTCTTGCCGCGCGTGCGCATTCAGCCGACGGGGCGGATCGGAGGAGGAGAGCTCCCCGCCCGGCGCTGGAAAAAGGTAAGTTTTAATCCCTTTCCAGAGCCGTGCGGGAGGGGGTTCCTGAGCCACATATGCATCACATTACACCACAAACACAACACGACTAAAACCGACCTTATTACACAATACCACACCACGACCAGCTCACTCTACACACACGCAATACCACAAGCAGGCTCCAAACACATGCACAATACTCTGTCCTGGCCTTTTGTCTCCTGGTATCCATTTATAGTGACACCAGAGACAAGTTGCAAGGAAACACAGTGCAAGCATGTTATTAAATTTGCTTGCACTGTGCAGAACAAATACAGGACTTTTTTCTCATGCTAGAGCTCTTCAACAGAGCTCTGCGCATGGTCTGCCCTGGAAGAGCATTGAACCAACATGCTCACTTTGAGAGGAGGCGTGTTTGTCATTGATGATGACAAAACACACCTCCTCTGCCCCGCCCCCTTTTTAGTGGGCCGCTGTGTTAAAAAAATGCCCGGGCCGAATTTTTCTCCCAGTCCGGCCCTGCTGGAGAGTAATTCAATTAGCTCCCAGGACAGACACAAGACTCCATTAAGCACATGGTTGCAAAAAGACACAAAACACTTTAAAATACATAAAGTCACATTTATTACATAAAACACAGACATTTCACATATCCCCAGATAGCTCAGGTCTGAGCGCACATTATTAAGTGAATGGCGCTCGGACCACACAAATACAGTTTAATCGCCATGGAGCCAAAGTCTTTACAGTCAGTTTCATACGAATGGGCTCCATGGGATTCTTATCTGGGGTATAACACATTCAAACAAATCTACTGAACCCCAGGCAGAAAAGCACGAATGAAGCTTTTCTGCAGGTAAAAAAGATGTCTTTTAACAGGGGGCCATAGTCCAGAGGCAGCAGGCGAGCAACCAGGCTTCTCCAATGCAATGTGGCGAGATTGGTCTCGTCACAGTAAGTCCAAAGGGGTCTCCATCTTCATTCATAAAGACGTAGCTTTCCAACCCCAACAACAACACATAGACCCTAATGGGCGATATATTATCCTCATAGGACTGATTAACAACATGCAGCATACGTTGGTTGCAACCTACTTTCCCAATGACAACCCCAAATCTTATCTCCAAGCCATGCTCACCAAACTTGACAAATACAAGCAAGGTTCCCTACTCATATGTGGCGATTTCAACTTTACACAATCCAACCTCGACACGTAAGCCCGCACCACCAACCGAACACACGGCACTAGGGAAAGAATTGCTAAAGCTCTCACTAACCTCATATCCCACTTTAACCTGTATGACGCCTGGAGAACTCTCCACCCTACTGAGAGAGATTATACGTTTTACTCTAGGGTACACAACACCTACACGCGGATAGACACTATCCTAGTGGATAGGGCCTCCCTAGCACGTATATCTAATAGCTCTATAGGAGAACTTACATGGTCGGATCACGCACCGGTCACCCTAGAGCTGTTTGACCACTTCCACTTTAAAGGGAGAGGGACATGGCGCCTCAACGACTCCCTGCTCTCAGACTCAAACTTTGCAACCTCTATACGAAAAGAAATTCAGGAATACTTTAAAGCTAACGCGACAGCAGAAATATCTGAAGCCACCGTTTGGTCTGCTCATAAAGCGGTCATTAGGGGCCAATTGGTACGTCGGTCCTCCTTCCTTAAGAAACGTCAAATCTCTAGTACACTAGAAGCCACAAACAAATAGCACTAGTAACCGCACGGAACAAAACACAACCCTCAGAAAAACTAGCAAAGGAACTGTCCAAACTATATGCCCGCTTAGCGGAATTAAACTTAGAGAAAACCAAACAAATGTTACATAAATTGCGAGCCACCACATACCACAATAGCGGTAAGGCTTCAAAATATCTAGCCTCTCGACTGCGCACCCAATATTCCACAAAAAAAATAACCCACATCATCAACGAAGCAGATGAGAAAGTCATAAACCCAGAAGACATAGCCCAAGAGTTTGCGAAGTTCTACTCGAAACTCTATAACCTACACCAAGACACCAATATACACATACCGACAGACACGGGCATCTCCCAGTACCTGTCTACAATCCAACTCCCCCAAATCTCTCAGGCACATGCAGAACAACTCCTGCAGCCCATAACCCTTGAGGAAGTCCTCTCAACCATCAAGGCCCTGCCACCTGGCAAATCCCCAGGAGCTGATGGGTTTACCAATACCTATTACAAAACATATGCGGAAGACCTAGCCCCCCACCTCCTTAGGGTGTATCGGAAGGCCGCTGAAACCGATTCCCTACCACTAGAGATGCTACTAGCTACTATAGTAACAATTCCCAAACCAAATACACCAGCCGATCAATGCAAACACTTTCGCCCCATTTCGCTCCTGAATACGGACGCGAAGATATACGCCAAAATCCCCCCCTTACTACCAACACTGATAGCGGACGACCAAACCGGGTTTGTCCAGGGCAGACAGGGTTCCAATAACACATGTAAACTATCCTTAGTGATGGAGAAACTCCGAAGGACCGGCGGGGGCGGACTGCTTTTGGCGTTGGATGCGGAGAAGGCATTTGACCGCCTCAGCTGGCCCTTCCTGAGACAGGTACTAGCTAAATATGGCATCCCCTCTCGAGTCATTGCCCAAATATTTGCCCTATATTCAGCCTCAACCGCCCAAGTCATGCAGTCGGGCTTTATGTCCCAGCCCTTTCAGTTAAGTAACGGCACCAGGCAAGGGTGCCCCGTCTCCCTCTTACTATATGTCCTAGCCTTAGAACCCCTGCTGAGCAAGATTAGGGAGCATACACGTATCAGAGGAATTGAAGTATGCGGCAAAGAAACTAAAATCAGTGCATTTGCGGACGACATACTCCTCTATGCCTCCCATCCGGAGGCTTCCCTCCCAATACTCATGAAGCTCATTCAAGAATATGGCCTACACTCATACTACTCCCTCAATACAACCAAAACCCAGGCCTTAGCAATAGGACTACCAAACCCCGCACAGGAGGCCCTTCACACTAAATATCCATTTGAGTGGCGCAGAGACAGTATCACATATCTAGGAGTCCTATTCACCAAACTGGCGACAGAACTATACTCGAGAAACTATATAAAAATTTGGAATGACTGCAGACATACCCTCCAACGCTGGAGCTCCCTGTACCTGTCCTGGACGGAAAGAATAGTAGCGTTCAAAATGTCCATTCTCCCAAAATTACAATACCTCTTCTGCACACTCCCCATACAACTCCCACAGGCCTTCTTTAAAGAGGTCCACAAAGATATGTCTACATTCATCTGGGCAGGCTCCAGACCGAGAGTAAAAGCAAACCTACTCCGGGCTCCGACAGAAGCCGGAGGGCTTGCAGTACCTGATGTGGAGGCTTACTTTCACGCCTCAGTACTGGCCTCGGTGGTGCCCCACTTCCTTGATGGTCCACAGCCCCAATGGGTTCACATAGAGAACACCTGGCTGAAGCCATTTGACTTCCCCAGCATGTTCTGGCTACCAAAAACCCTCAGACCACCCTTGCCGATGGCACCCCCTCTGTTAACCTTAACTTTCCGGACCTGGGATGCCCACAGAACTAAATTAAGCTCACCGAATCTGCTCTCCTTGGCCACCCCAATTAGAGCTCTCCCATACTGCATCCCTACCTTTTATGATAAGCCTTGGCGAGCTCAAAACCTGGCACACTTATACTATATCCATGCACAAGGAAAACTCCTAGATTTCCAACACCTGAAGGATAGCCACACTCTACCGAGCACCTTGCAGTTCTCCTACTTGCAACTAAAATCCTTTCTCACACGGGGACGAACACCAACCCATCCCGCATCCACGTCCGCTCAAACGACCACACTATGGGAACAGATATGCATAAACAAATGGTTACCTCCACATTGTAAGCCCATCTCCATGTGCTACAAGTCAATACTGGCCTACCTCCCTTTCCATATGTCAACAGCTGCCCGACAATGGAACGCTGATCTAGACACGGAGATCTCCCAGTGACAATGGCATCACCTGTTCACTACGACAAAATCCCTAATTAAGTCTGCAGCCTTGCTGGAACAGCAGAAAAAAAAAGTCTATATATGGTACATGGTACCCACGCGCATTCATAAAATGAAAACCATTTTGGAGGGAGGTCCACAACTTGCTGTCCTCACTGACTGCAACTAAATTGGCCCTCCACCCTAGCACATACCTAACCATGCACTTGCAAGAAGGTCTCCCTAAGCACCTGCTGAAACTAATGTACCATATCATACTATCGGCTCAAAGATTGATAGTAAGAGCATGGAAATCCCAAAACGCTAGCTCGATAGGCACCCTAGAGACGGAAATAGATAGGCTCTCTTCGTACGAACAAACCTTCAGTAGACTGTGGCCCCCTAATAAAATTACCCAAAAAACATGGGAGACTTGGAGCGCATGGAGATTGGCACATTCTGCAGGCCAGAGCACACAGATTGTAAATCTCGCACAGGACAAAGGTCAATGTGTTCAATCTGTAGATAGATTCAGTCAGGACCAAAGAAAACTATGCTGAGTAGAAAATAAGTACTGAGTAACAATGCATTGCTATCTGTAACACTCAACCTAACTTTGGTTTTAAGTATACGAACTGTTGGTTATGTACATGCTGCACTTTATACCCCTCCCCCCTTCTTCCCTTCTGTAACCCTCCCCATCCCCAATGTGACATTTTTTAAATAAAATAAAAAATTGTCAAATCTCAAAAAATCTTCCCCAAGCCTAAAGTCCTTTAAGAGTGCCCTCTCTACATACCTCAAAACAGAAAGCACATGTTATGGTTGATTATATATTTCCTACCTGTTTTATGTTAAATGTTGTGTATTAATGTTGTTTTTGTATTTTATACCGTAATGTATCAATGCACTGTTCTGTGGACCCAGGACATACTTGAAAACGAGAAAAATCTCAATGTATCTTTCCTGGTAAAATATTTTATAAATAAATAAATAAATGTTTCATTAAGAAATAATTAGATTTCAAGAAAAAGAAGAGAGAGTTCAGCTTTGTACAATAAACATTGTTTACTACACTGATACTTATTCTACACAGCATATGCGAGCATTGGCCATGTGTAGATGAGCCTTTGTCCAGTGAGCAGACCTGAGGATTATTGACATCTGGTTGTATTGTCTTCTGTGTCAAGTGGCAACTTTGCTAGTTGTGTGAAATGTTATTTTTTGCCATTATAGATCTGTATTGAAAGATGGAAAGTCTAACATTTTATTCTTCCCTTGATTCACAATAGAACAATTGTTTGTTTTTTTGTTTATTTGTTTGTTTTATTGTGTAATTAATTATTTGATTGTCTATCCCTCTCTGTCAAGGGAGTCCACAGCAGAGAATAAATTCCTAGACAAACAGCAATACATATGAGCTTCTTATTTTGACCTCTATTTTCTGTGACTTCAATTTATAATGAGTTCAGTTTAATTGCTGTGCTAAGGGAAGAGTTTCAAATCTGCATAAGAAAAAGGAAGCACGGGGTCATTTGCATGTAATTAACAATCCTCGGCTGAAAGAGCATACAAAGAGTGTGCTTGCATTCGGAAAGTGACAGAAACAGTATAGTGCACTGTATTTGATTGATGAGTTCTTACTTTTTGCCCGGAAATTCACATTTGCAACAAGTATTTAAGGATTTAATTGACAAAAATTGACTATTACAAATTATAATATGAATTCATTTAGCCATAGCCAATTGGCTCTATGAAAATACATTACTTGTAATATCTGAATGCAGATAAGTGATTTTAAAGACCCCTGTAAGATCACAAATGCATTACTTAATAGAGTCATATGACTCCATTTATCTGCATCACCAATTCTCCCTTTTAGTAGTAAGTCTGCTATGCTGGTCATGAGTTTGACCTCCTAGCATAAGTGTTGTTATAAGCAGAGATTAGAACATTACTTTATGGCCGTTAACTCATTGCTGAACAAAACTATTTCAGTGTCCTTCTGTTCTTTCTTTAGCTATCTCCAAGCTGTATTACTGTAATTTTATGCCTCAGATTCTTTCTTGGTTGTAACCAGGATGGAAGGAATCCACACTCATCTAATAAATGAAATAAGGTGCCAGCTGGACCTGAGGCTGGAAATCCCCATACATAAATTTAGAAAGCAATATGATCCAGGCACTCAAGGTACAAGAAGGTAGCAGATTTATTCGGAGAGTCAGAACATAAACAGCAATGTTTCAATCCCAATGTACATTGGCAAATTGGAAAAAAAATTATAGTAATACTGGATATTCTTTCAGTTTGTATACCTTGGCCTTAAATTTGAAATTCACTTTAAATTCTCACTTTAGTGAATAACCCTGAATATGTCCAATCCTAAATTCTAACGTCTTCTGTGAATCTCTTTATGTTCCTAAGTTTTGAATTAATTTTATTTTAAAAAGCCACATCTGCTGAATTAACCCCACTTCATGCTGTATTAATCATGGACCTACATCATTAAAGCAGATCAGCCACTTTTAAGTATTTCATAAATATATCATCTTTATTAAATACTGATCAAGACAGCATTGGAATTTCACTGAAATTCCAACACAATGCAAAGATACCATGATAAAAAGTAGTCCCTAATTTGTCTTATGGACAAGTCTGAGGTTGAAAAAATTTGACAAAAGGCAGAATTCCGCTGTCATCTTTTGTCCAGTACCAGCAGTCTTCACAAATGACAGCCATGGGCGTCCACAGAAAAGGGCAAAGTGGGGCACTTGCCCCCTCCTGGATTTTTTAGCTTGTGCTTGTATTTTTCAATTGAGATTGAGAATACACTGCAAAACCGGCTTCTCTCTGCTGACTGAATCCACGGAGGATCAGTACAGAGTGCAGCCAGCAACTCCCAGACTGCAAAAACAGCCTACAGATCAGGTAAGTGAGGGATGGGAGGCAGTCTACAAGAAGGGACAGCAAGAAGCAGGAAGGTAAAGCAGGAGAAGGAGCAGAAAGGATAAGGAACAGATATGAGCAGGAAGGGACATCAATTAGCAAAAAGGGTCAGCAATGAGCTGGAAGGGGCAGAAGGAGCAAAAAGGTAGAGTAGGAGAAGGAGCACACAGGAACAGAAATGAGCATGAAGGGTCAGCAAGGAGCTGAAAGGAACGGCAATGTGCAGGAAGGTTCTATGAGGAGCAGAAAGGGTCTGCAAGGAGCCAAAAGGTTCAGAAGGAGCAGAAGGGAGTGAAAGTAGCAGAAAGGGATCCGAAAGAGAAAGGAGCAGAAGGGTGCAACAGAAACAGAAAGTAGCAGAAAGGTAAAGGAGCAGAAAGGGTCAGCAAGGAGCAGGAAGGGACAGAAAGAGCACAAAGGTAAAGGAGCAGAAAGAATCAGAAGGACTCACTGACAATACAAATTCTGAATGTTGCTTCCAGGCCTCTATTCTGGAAGAAAGACATGGCTCCACCGATGGAACTGTGGTTCCAACGAATGGAAGAACTCAGTGCTATGGAAGACCTAATATTCCACAGCAGCGAGAAACCCCAAACCTACCTGAATATCTGGACTCAGTGGATTCTGTCCACAGACTCAGCTGATTTCAAAACACTTACAGTAAGACACTTCTGACACCACCAGTAGAGACCAAGAAGCACGTTAATATAAGAACAACACCAATCACGGAGAGCAAACCTTGCCTTCTACTTATCTTAAAACCCTCCTTCCACCCTCCCCCCTCAGAAACTCACCGACACCCTACTCCCCCTTGCATGGAGCCCCTTATTAGGACAAACCGATAAATAGTGATCATAGATGACTGGAACAACATACCATCCACAGGGTGGGAGTGACACATAGAAACATAGAAACATAGAATGTGACGGCAGATAAGAACCATTCGGCCCATCTAGTCTGCCCAATTTTCTAAAAACTTTCATTAGTCCCTAGCCTTATCTTATAGTTAGGATAGCCTTATGCCTATCCCACGCATGCTTAAACTCCTTTACTGTGTTAACCTCTACCACTTCAGCTGGAAGGCTATTCCATGCATCCACTACCCTCTCAAGTAAAGTAATACTTCCTGATATTATTTTTAAACCTTTGTCCCTCTAATTTAAGACTATGTCCTCTTGTTGTGGTAGTTTTTCTTCTTTTAAATATAGTCTCCTCCTTTACTGTGTTGATTCCCTTTATATATTTAAATGTTTCTATCATATCCCCCCTGTCTCGTCTTTCCTCCAAGCTATACATGTTAAGATCCTTTAACCTTTCCTGGTAAGTTTTATCCCGCAATCCATGAACCAGTTTAGTAGCCCTTCTCTGAACCCTCTCTAAGGTATCAATATCCTTCTGAAGATACGGTCTCCAGTACTGTGTACAATACTCCAAGTGAGGTCTCACCAGTGTTCTGTACAATGGCATGAGCACTTCCCTCTTTCTACTGCTAATACCTCTCCCTATACAACCAAGCATTCTGCTAGCATTTCCTGCTGCTCTATTACATTGTCTGCCTACCTTTAAGTCATCAGAAATAATCACCCCTAAATCCCTTTCCTCAATGTTGAGGTTATCTATCAAATATTCTGTACTCTGCCCTTGGGTTTTTACGTCCAAGATGCATTATCTTGCACTTATCCACATTAAATGTCAGTTGCCACAATCTGACCATTTTTCTAGTTTACCTAAATCATTTGTCATTTGGCTTATCCCTCCTGGAACATCAACCCTGTTACATATCTTAGTATCATCAGCAAAAAGACATACCTTACCATCAAGACCTTCTGCAATATCACTAATAAAATATTAAAGAGAATGGGTCCAAGTACAGATCCCTGAGGTACCCCACTGGTGACAAGTCCAAGCTTCGAATATATTCCATTAACTACAACCCTCTGTTGCCTGTCACTCAGCCACTGCCTTACCCATTCAACAATATTGGAATCCAAACTTAAAGATTGCAGTTTATTGATAAGCCTTCTATGTGCAACAGTGTCAAAGCCTTACTGAAATCTAGGTAAGCAATGTCTACTGCACCACCCTGATCTATAGTTTTAGTTACCCAATCAAAAAAATCAATAAGATTAGTTTGGCATGATCTCCCTGAAGTAAACCCATGTTGTCTCTGATCTTGAAATCCATGTGTTTTAGATGTTCATCAATCCTATCCTTTAACATGGTTTCCATCACTTTCCCCACTACTGAAGTAAGGCTTACTGGCCTATAGTTGCCCGACTCCTCCCTATTACCTTTCTTGTAAATGGGCACAACATTCGCTAACTTCCAATCTTCTGGGACTACTCCTGTTAACAATGATTGGTTAAATAAATCTGTTAATGGTTTTGCTAGTACACCACTAAGCTCTTTTAATAGCTTTGGGTGTATTCCATCAGGTCCCATTGACTTATTTGTCTTTACTTTTGACAGTTGAAATAGAACCTCTTCCTCTGTAAACTCACGTGTAATAAATGACTCATTTATCCTTTTTCTCAACTGAGGTCCCTTTCCTTCATTTTCATCTGTAAATACAGAACAAAAATATTCATTGAGGCAGTCAGCTAGACCTTTATCCTCTTCTACATACCTTCCTTCTTTTGTTTTTAATCTAACTAATCCTTGTTTTACTTTTCTTTTCTCATTTATGTATCTAAAAAATGTTTTATCCCCCTTTTTTACTGACTGTGCTATTTTCTCTTCTGTGTGTGATTTGGAAGCTCTTATAACTTGCTTAGCCTTTTTCTGCCTAATCTTATAGATCATTTTGTCTCCCTCACTCTGGGTTTTTTTATAATTCCTAAATGCTAACTTTTTGTTTTTAACTATTTTGGCCACATCTGCGGAGTACCACAGTGGTTTCTTGAATTTTTGCTTTTACTGACAAGCCTAATGCAATTTTCTGTTGCCTTCAATAGTGCAACTTTTAAATAATCCCATTTTTCTTGGACTCCATTTAAATTGCTCCAGTCTGACATCACGAAGATAAATGCAATGGGGTAACAACCTCACACAGACATTGTTACTGAATCATTGGTTTTGCTTAATGTTAAACAGTAACCACAACTGACTACTGACTAGTAACCATCTGACAACTAATAACCCAACAACAATGGAGACCTGCGTGTCTCACAAGTTACCTAAATGTTTAAGGAACCTGCGAGTTCCATGGTTTTACGCTTTATTGACACAGACCTGCGTGTTGTGTATTCCAACGTTCTATGTTATGCTTGATAAAAAATAAAAAAAAAGTATAATGGGGAAACCTCATGCCAAAATAAACAGATATTTACAAAAAAGAATCAGAAGGAGCACAAAGGTAAAGTAGGAGAATGAGCAGAAAGGAACAGGAAGGGTCAGCAAGGAGCTGGAAGGTAAAGTAGGAGAAGGAGCAGAAAGGAGAAAGAATAGAAATGAGCAAGAAGGAACATCAAGGAGCAGAAAGGCTCAGCAATGAAGCTGGAAGGAAGAGAAGGAGCACAAAGGTAAAGTAGGAGAAGGAGCAGAAAAAAACAGGAAGGGTCAGCAAGGAGTTGAAAGAGGCAGCAAAGAGAGGAGAGGGTCGACAAGGAGCAGGAAGGTAAAGTAGGAGAAGGAGCAGAAAGGATAAGGAACAGAATGAGCAGGAAGGGTCAGCAAGAAGCAGAAAGGGTACAAGACTGATGCAGCTCCTGGCAACTGATGCACCAGATGCTGAAGAGGACCTGCAACATGAAGATGGCAGATGCCACGAGGGACAGCTTAGGATAAGTAAACTTTACCAAAATATGACAAACTTGCTGCATTAAAACTATACAAAATTAAGAAAAACTTAGCACCCCGCCCCACAGTAATAACCACTATGCTCTATAATTGACTTAAAATTTGGTGCATTAAAGTAGCACTGTCACATGTTATAGAATTGGAAGTGTTATTTCACTCTCAGTTTTATACAGGGCTCGGGCTAACAATGAAGAGGTTCCTGTCAGGATCCTATCTTGACAAACAAGACTTTTTGTTCTGTTTATTCTGGTTCTTTAAAACACAAGTTTTTTATTTGCCACTAGTGGCCTCCCTAACCACTAGCACAGAGATTTCCATCTCATCCTCACCTACCTGCGACGGGGCCTGACTGTCATGGACAAAAGACGAGTCTTGAACAAGATCCTTAACTCCTGATATAAAAAGCATGTTAAAGCCTCCTGTAGCTCAACTTGGGACAACACAAGCAAAGTCATTGATCCTCAACCTACCTGATACATTGGAAAGCAGTCAGCGATTCGTAATTTGTTTATTAGCTCCACCGTGGCAAATGCAGCTTAGTACTTACATAGTACTCTTGGTTAAAAAAAAAAAGCCCATCATGTTTTTTGGCTGGTTTTACTAGCTATAACCATATGCAAAGGATACTTTCATATGTAACATAAAAGTAGTCATACTGCAGGGCAGCATTTTTCATGTACAGCATGAAGATAATATATGTGTTCAGGAAAGCCTGGTGTATCTGGCAACTCTAACCAATACTGGCTTCTATATGGAAACAAAAGGTTTATAGCTCCTATGACAGTAAAGTAGACAATTTCAAACATATCCTGAGTTGCACAGTAAGTATTAAATCTGAGTCCAGGATTTTGTCACTTTCTGGAGCAATCCACTACCAAATGATTATGCAAATTAATCAATTCCATCTTTAGCTGAGTCTAAAACCCACTTACCTTTTTAAAACCATTTTTTTTAATAAGTCTAACCTCATGCGTTTAGTATACCCTTGTGTGAGCTCACTCTATTCATATTTCAATCTAATCTATGAATGGGTGATTTTAACAAAGAGAAAAGTGCAACAGTAAGGCAGAATTTAATTATAATTATTTCAATAAAAATATTTCAAAACTCTTTGAAGGACACAAGAAAAGACAGCCAAGTGTCTCTCTGCAATGCAGAAAGTATATTAAAACTGTTTCATTTCCATGGCAACAACCATGTTTTTAAATGTTATTTTATTAAACACATCGTACAGTGTTGATATCTCCATATTGACAAGATCATTGGCAGGGGGGGAGAAAGTGCAAATTGATTTTTTTCCCTTCTGCAAATGTTATTAACAGAATGTTAAAAATATTCCAGCTCCTTACAGCATGAGCTGTCTGCATCCATTCTCAGAAATAGACTGATTAAAAAAATGTGTTTCATCCCCAGATCACTCCACAATATGTGGCTTAGGCCTACTTTTCACTAAATGGAAAATGCATGTGTTCATTTGAGTTTAACACCAATATTCTAAAGGCTTGCTTTTGAAATCAATAGTCAGTTTATTTGTGTTTTGTTGTGATTGCTAGACATATACAGCAGTGTTAATTTCTCATCGATGCATAGCTACACCAAAATGCATTTTACTAACTGTCGTAACTTATCAGTTACCTATGGAGTGTTGGCGTAAATCAGAGAATAAATGCTCCATAGGAAATGATAGAAATATCGTATTTACTAAATGTCATTGGGATTTTAATAGTTTTGTAGAAGAAAGACTTGCTTAACATAGTGGTGTGAGTAGTTGACGTCCAAGCCCTCTGAATAGGAATTAAAGGCATGGAAAAATCTTTAAAAAGGCCTTTTCCACCTTGAATGCTCATTCTCCATGGAGTACTTTTTCATTACGGTAGGGTTTTTTTTTTGTTTTTGCAGCTTTTTTGCCTCTCAATTTTTTTTCATTTTTAATATTTTGCATTTCAGTTTTTTATTGTCCTTTTCTATGGCCAAAGAAAGAAGAAACTTCAGATGGTAAGTATTGACTTTTATATTTTAAATTCTTTATTTTTGCATTGTGCTTGCGTTTACATACATGCGTATTCTGCCACAACAGCAGGAGTCATAATTTTAAGCGGTTCAGTTGGTGTAACATTATGGCATTTGAGGTTTGCGCACATTTTTATTTTTAGTATAAGACAAAAGGTGAAAGGGTGTGTGTCAGCAGGAGTGGTGTGTGTGGGTAACAGTTGTATTTTTCAAGGTTACAGGATGCTGTATTACAGGTGTTCGTGTGGTGTTGTGCCAGGATGTCACCTACTATGGGTGGTCGAGAGAGCTGTGTCATGGTTGTGTTCAGGTGCATTACGTCCCCAGGCTCGTGGCGGTTCGTGGTGCCGGTTGGCCCAGCTCACTGAGGTTGAGTATGATAAAGTTGCTCAGCATATCTGATGTGAGCTGGTCTTGTGTCAAGATATCTTGGTCAAGCTGTGGGTAAATATGCGTTCAATGTTGGTGGACTGGGCACCCGTGTATCTAGGGTTTCCCGGAGGATGGTGTACCCCTGACCTAAGGGGCTGGCGGGGGGGGGAGGGAGCTTGTGGAGTTTCTGCGTCCCCGATCGTTGTGTGAAGCTGTTCGTGTGTATCGGTCATCTATGGGTTAACGTTTACCTGCGTGCTGTCAAGGGTGTGAAGCGCAGTGACATATGTCGCACAAGGCAATAACAATATGGTAATTATATACATAAAAGAGTAAAAAAATTAAACTTTTAAGAAAAAACTTTCTAAAGGAAAACCATAAGTCTTCTGTGGCTGGAGCAGTCATTTACACCATCCCGTCTCCAGGGACTTTGTGTGGTTCTAAGAGTGCTTTCTAGCCGTTGTAATTCAGGTGGCCCGGTTTGTCAGTGTCATGTTTCTCGGGGTGAATGGTACAGTGTTGTCTGGATCCCATCTCTGTGCAGGGGTCTCTGCTGTGTCGTTTCTTGCAAATAGACCCATCTTGGTGAGCACCGCAGGTACTTCTGTGGGCGTGGAAACTCTGTGCGTGGTCCCATTGTGAGTGATTAGCAGGGATCGAGGTCCACCCCAGCGGTATGGCACCCCTGCGGCGCGCAGTTGGTTTGTAAAGTGGGACAGTGTTCGGCGCCACTGAAGGGTGGCTCTGGTTAAGTCCTGGAAAAATAAAAGCTGTGCGTTTTCAAAGGTCAAGGGGGTTATGTCCCGTACTGCCGACATGATGTTGTTTTTGTCCTGTGTGGTGGCACAGCGTAAGATAACATCCCTGGGAGTTGTGTTGGGCATAGTATTCGAGGGTGGGAGCCTGTAGAGCCCATCAAGGAGCCTCTTCCTAGCTGTTGCTGGCGGTAGAATGGTGGCCAGGAGCCTTCTCACATAGTGAGGCAGTTCATCAGGTGTGATGTCAGTGGGTATCCCTCGTATCTTAACGTGATTGCGCCGAGCTCGGTCTTCGTGGGTCGACAGTTGTATGGAGAGTCCCATTTGGGTAGTCTGCATTTGTTGTATTGCTTCTTTTACTTGTGTGATGTCTGTTTGAATGTTCACGATGCTCTCCTCTGTCACCCTTACTCTTTCAGTTACTTTTTGTACTTCCCCTTTAAGTAGGCCCACATCTGTGGCCAGTGTCTCCTTGATGTCTTGCACCCAATTAAGGAGGTCCTGTTTGGTGGCCAGAGTGTTGTCAGGTGGTGCCTGTGGTGGTGTCAGGGTGTACTCACTGTTATTCTCCGTTTGTGTGGGAGTATGAGATGCAGCACAGGTCGGTGTCGGAGTTTGTTGAGCCTCCGTGGCCATCTTGGATTGTGCCTGTCTCTGTAGTAGAGCCCCTATGTCAGGCTGCTCTGCTGGGTGTCCGGACTGTGCTTTTTGCGTACGTCTCCCCATATTCGTTGGGGTATCGTTGTGGGTCGGCAAGGGGTCGCTTGATAGCGTATGCTCACCCCGGCTGTACACCCCGCCTAGGAAGTCCTCGAGCCCGGAGATGGTCGGCGAGGGATAGGCCTTGAGCCTCCGTTTCACCTTGCCAGATCTCTGGGGTTGAAAGAAAGGCATCAATGTGTGCGCTTCGTCACCCCGATGCTGGTTTCGAGGTGGGTCTGGCAATCGGTCGGTTCCGTTGCAGGATGTTTGCAGATTTGTTTCAGGCTTGTTAGGAGGAAGCAGAGATGGCGTCCGCTCCGTTTCAGGTTCAGGCCACGCCCCTGACTTTTATATTTTAGATTCTTTAAAACCTCCCCCCACACCCTACCCCCCTACTAATTTTAGTGTGACGGCAGACGATAGGGACTTGGAGGGTTACTATAGTATTGGGAACCCCTACCAAACAGGGAGGTCATGTTAATGGCCAGGGACTGGGCAGCTCCTGAGCCCTTGAGAGTCCAGAATTAGTTTTTAAAAAGAGTTAATCTCATTAGGCATTATTGCCTTAGTGCTCAGGAGACTGTGCATCTCCTGGCCACTTAAGTGTAATAAGGGGGATCTCCTGTGTCCTATTTGACCCACAATACCTTAGGCAAGGAGATTCCCAACCTATTTGGGACATATTATTTTAAAGGGACACTATAGTCACCAGAACAGCTTATTGAATTTGTTCTGGTCAGTGGAATAATTACCTTCAGGCTTTTTGCTGTAAACACAAAGAAAACACAAAGAAAACTCAGAGAAAACAGAGTGTTTACATTACAGCCTAGTGATAACTTCACTGGCCACTCCTCAGATGGCTGTTAGAGATCCTTCCTGGGTCATGGCTGCCTAAAATGCATCCAAACATTCAGTGTCTCCTCCCTCTGCATGCAGACACTGAACTTTTCTCATAGAGATTCATTGATTCAATTCATCTCTATGAGGAGATGCTGATTGGCCAGGACTGTGTTTGAATTGTGCTGGCTCTGCCCCTGATCTGCCTCTTTGTCAGTCTCAGCCAATCCTTTGGGGAAGCACTGTGATTGGATCAGGCTACAACTTCTGATGATGTCAGCAGGCAGTTGGCAGGTTTAAGGAAACAGTGACAATGCAAGCAGCTCCAGACTTACAAACAAGTAAGATTTTGTTATATTTATGGAAGCATGAGGGGCCCAGGGGGACTAGATGGTGGTTTTAACCCTGTTCACACTATTCAACAATGTCCAGATTTTGCAATTCAGGCACTGAATAGGTCTGAATTAGGTCAGGATTACAGCTGGACTGAATGCCGCCAGACGTCTGAAATCCAGACCTAAATGCTTCAAATCCAGGCCTGTATGCTTCTAATCTTGGCTTGCATTTAAAAGAAATAAAATCAAAAATAGTTGCCTGCTGGTAGCCCTAGCAGTCCTGTGTGTTAAATTAATCCCCTTGCCACCCCTCCAGAGTAAAGTAAAAAATTAATGATAATAATAATAATTAATTAAAAAATTAAGTAAAAGTGTCCTATATAAGTATGAGAGGTTATAAACCTTCCTATGCCCCCACCTGCTGCATATCTAATATACATTAGGATGTACTTCCACCTCTTTTTTATTATTTAATAGCCCCAGGGGCAGGCTGGGCCGGGGGCAGGGAGGCAATTGCCCTACATAATTGTATAATTATTATAAAAACGGCCGCTGCAGGGACAGTCCTGGGCACCAGGAGGAGGGGGTGCCGCGCAGAGCAGGCCGATGGTATGTCACAGGGAGCCCAGCAGGTGGCCAGCTGGCCACCTAAGGCACCCCGGTAGCAAGGCAGAGTAGGCACCTGCTTGTCCCAGATGACAGGTGCCTACTCTGCAGCAATATACTGGCCGCATAAGGAAGGAGGCAGGTGGTGGCGAGGGAGCACTACCTCTGCTGATGATCTTCCTGCTCCCTCGCGCACCCTCTCTGGTGATGCCGGGAGCTGGAATATGACATCATTCCGGCCTGCATCACTAAACTGCACAAGGGAGCAGAGAGGAGCAGAAAGATCATCAAAGACACTGGACCCCGGGGAGAGACCCCAGAGGAGCAACAGGAAATCAAATAAATTTTTGAGTGTGTGTCTGGAAGTGAGTGTGTGTGTGTCTGTAAGTGAGTGCGTGTGTGTTTGTGTGTGTCTGTAAGTGAGTGTGTGTCTGGGAGTGTGTGTGTCTGGAAGTGTGTGTGTGTCTGGAAGTGTGAGTGTCTGTATCTGGAAGTGTGAGTGTGTGTGTAAGTGTGTGTATCTGAAAGTGAATGTGTCTGTCAGTGTGTGTGTGTCTTTAAGTGTATATGTGTGTGTGTCTGGAAGTGTGTGTGTGTCTGGAAGTGAGTGTGTGTGTGTGTCTGGAAGTGAGTGTGTGTGTCTGTCAGGGCCGTCTTTCCACATGGGCACGCTGTCAGTAAGTGTGAGTGTTAGCAAGTGTGTCTGTCAAGTAAGTGTCTGTCAGTGAATGTGTGTGTCTGCCTGTCAGTGTGTGTGTGTGTGTGTGTCTGCCTGTCAGTGAGTGTTTGTCTGTCAGGGTTTGTGTGTGTGTGTGTTATTGAGAGTGAGTGCCAGTGTGTCTGTCAGCAGGGCCAGCCTTTAAGGTGTGCAAGCTGTGGGGTCACGTAGGGCGCCATGACAACAGAGGCGCCCGGTGGCCAACACAGCTCACAAGTTTGGGACACCAGCATATTTAATTTAAACGATTTCCTGATGGTCCATTGGTGTGCACCAGCAGTAGGTGCAGTCAGATTATTGCCTCTCCATCATGGTTTCGATGCTCAGTTAGTGAGTCAGAGCACAGGCTCAGAGATTCTCAGCCTGCACTCTAACAACATTGAAAGTCGGAGCCGCAAAGGAGTGGGTATGGCAAAAGAGCTACTGATTAGCATAACATCAATATCCGTTATAAAACCAAGAAAAGGTGGGCATGGACGGTGAGCTGATTCTGGGGTGCAATGGGCCACTTGACTGGATTGGCCCCCCAGGCCTAGGCTGCCAGCCCTCCCCTGAATACCCCCCACCTGCTTTAATCTAAAGTCCTTCAGTCTTGTAAGACAACCAATTAGAGTGCTATGACTTGCTCAGTTAGATTGAATTTCGACCAAATTTGGCTTTAGTAAATATGAGAAGTTTCTTTGTAGTCGGAATTAGGTAATTTTCACAGGATTTTGTCCAACCAAAAAAAAATCTGGTGTTTAATGTATAACCCATTAGTAAATAACCCTTTTAGTCTTTTGTTGCATGAGTGTTTGACGAAAAAAAAATAATGTAGTGAAGTTAAAGTTAAATAGAGCATTGTTATTCCAGACGTTCATTTTAGTTTATTTGATTAAATTGAAGTTCAAAAGACTTGCATTCATGAGGAGACAGTGAGTTTTTTCACAGTAATAAATATTTGTCAAGTTGTTTTTTTATTATTTCCTTTTAGTTTATTCAAACAGGTTTTTGTTATTGAATACACTTGAGTATGCACACATTTGTACATAACATGCACTAACCAGCGTTCGATTCATTTTTACATTAGTGTCAATCGTTAGTACATTTACCACTTTATTACATCATTTCTTAATTTGCTTTACACCTCTTTTTAATTTTAATTTTTTTTTAATTTTTTTTATTTACACTGAATGCGATATATTTGTGAACCAAAGAAAGATAACCAAAATGGGATAGGAAAATAAAATAATAGTAGAGGAGCAGTCAGGAATATTTTTTCCCAAATAATGGAATAAAGATATACAAATAATAAAAGCTCAGGAATACCAGTGTAAAACTAAACACAAGGCTTTTTAATTTTTTATTTGTTTAAATAAACCCATTTGGAATTGGAGCTATACAGTCTAGGTGAGGTTATCCCTACTACTAACATCATCCTTAAGAGATAATTGATAATATGAGTCTCTGGATTAATGTAATAAGGACTCATTAAAATAGCTGATCAGTAGAAGAGTCACAAATAATGATTTGATTTCTGTAACTAGGGGTTGAAATACGAGCTTATAACAAAACTGTAACAACTCAATTTACACTCAAGTTCCAAATAATTGGCTGTATTTTAATGACTTGGATGTTTACGGGAAAGCACCTAATTCTTAATTGTGTTATTACTTACTTTAAAGGCACACATCAGGGCTCGAGTCCTGCAGGAACGCATGGGAACGGCGTTCCTGCACTTTTTCCAAAGCAGGAACGCCGTTCCTGTTACCTGTCCTGCAGGACCGGCCCTGCTACCTGCACTGAGGGGCCAGCACAAGCTGTGTTCCCTCTCCAGCTATAACTCTCGCGAGACCCGCGGCTGTTACCATGGCAACGCTCCGCACAGGCGAGTCTCGCGAGAGTTAGAGCTGGAGAGGGAGCACAGCGTGTGATGGCCCCTCTCTGCAGCGGCTGGCTCCCTCCAGCATACCACCGGACCACCAGGCGATCTCCCCCCTCCCTGACAAGGTAAGAAGCAGGGAGGGGGGGATAAAATAAAAAAAAATATAGACACATAAAGTTAAAAAAAAAATGCTTCCCCCCCCCCCATCATCCAGCACTCACACACCCATCATCCAGCACACACACACCCATCATCCAGCACTCACACACCCATCATCCAGCACTCACACACCCATCATCCAGCACACACACACCCATCATCCAGCACTCACACACCCATCATCCAGCACACACACACCCATCATCCAGCACACACACACCCATCATCCAGCACTCACACACCCATCATCCAGCACTCAGACACCCATCATCCAGCACACACACACCCATCATCCAGCACACACACCCATCATCCAGCACACGCACACACACATCATCCAGCACACGCACACACACACCCATCATCCAGCACTCACACACACACACACATCATCCAGCACCACACACACACACCACATCATCAATCACACACACACATCATCCAGCACACACACATCATCCAGCACTCACACATCATCCAGCACTCACACAAACACCCATCATCCAGCACACACCCCCCCATCATCCAGCACTCACACAAACACCCATCATCCAGCACACACAAACACCCATCATCCAGCACACACACACATCATCCAGCACTCACACACACATCATCCAGCACTCACTCACACACATCATCCAGCACTCACACACAAACACACACACATCATCCAGCACTCACTCACACATCCATCATCCAGCACTCACTCACACATCCATCATCCAGCACTCACTCACACACATCAATCCAGCACCGCACACACAACCAGCACACCACCATCCCAGCTACACCCCACACACACATCATCCAGCACTCGCGACACATCACATCCAGCACACACACACACATCATCCAGCACCACACACATCGCTATCCACAAGAATACCACCCCGTATTCGGCATTATAATAAATAATTCTCACCTCACTCGCTAAAACACACTACATTCACTGAGATCCATTTATTATGGCCATTCTGCACCTACTGGCCAATTACATCTTCCACTATACACTCTATCTACTACGTATATACTGCATTCATTGTACACACTCTGCACCAAAACATAATGTATCTTCATTATATTAATACTCCCCCTGCATTCAATGGGCAAACACACTACATATCATATTATACACAATTCCTGCACTGCACTATAAGTGCATAGGAGGCACTTTTTCGCATGGTGGGGGCAAGGGAATCTTGGGTGAGTTCCCACACTTTTTTCCCCAGGACTTGACCCCTGGCACACATTATGCATTTTGTAACACTTCCTGACATCCAAGCGACAGATTCCAAAACCGCTTGGTCAAGGAGCAGAATTGATATACACCTGTATAACATATAATTAGTAATTATTCCAAGTAAGGCAACTCAGTATATACTCCGGAGGTGTGTACTCAGTGCTCAAATAAATAAAGTTGCTATATCGTTCAGACAAAAAAAAACAGTGCTCTACTATACAAAGATCCCTTTGAAGATCTGTCATTAAATATCTTCATAAATTGCTTTCAATTACATAAGAACACCAAATAAATATTTAACACCTTAACACCTCTTTCAGCATCTTTGCTAAAATGATTACCATGTTATTGAAGGCACAAAATGTCTTGTTGGTATACATTCCCCCAATCAGTCATGCATCTACGTATAGTTCTGATCATATTTTCTTAGCTGAGTCCACATTTAGTGGTCCCAGGTTGATAGATTAGATGTAAACAGCAAATGAAAGTCTGGTAAATAAAATGTTATATTGTTAGTGGAAATCTGTGTGG
>OW240915.1:207589932-207610792 GCA_933207985.1 Pelobates cultripes | reverse complement strand
TATATAGATGTTGATTTCCACTTCAAAGGAGGAAATATATTCTGCATGTATAGGCTTTCCTCAATGCACTGTATGCACCTTTTTTTAAATTTCATTACATGACCCACCATTGTGACATGCTAAAAGAACAAAACTGGCTATTGCTGGAATCCATCCATCTTTCCAGCCTTGTTTTTAATAGATTTTCTGGGAAGCTCCTACGCCACCTCAGTAGAATGCTCTCCCTAAAAGTTCCCACCTCCTATAACCTCCGATCCAGTACTTGAATTTTTTTTTAGCATACCGCAATACAAAAATAAAGTGGCTCGATCCTCATTTTCCTACAAAGCACTGCAATTACGGAACAACCTCCCGCACACTTTCAAATCTACCCCAAACCTAAAACCCTTTAAGAGATCTATGGCAATATACCTCAATACAGAATGCACCAGTAATCTGGTGCTGTATAAATAATATAAAATTAATAATAAAATAACTATTTCTTACCTGTTCTGTGTTAAATTTATATATGTATATTGTATTTTTTTATTTTATTTTTTGCAATATTATATTGTATCCTATTGTACTAGAAAACTATAGAAGGAAGTATCCTTCCTGGTAAAATATTTTATAAATAAAGAAAGAAATATCGCTGTGCACTTTGTTAATATGCATTTTTATTGTTTGTTGCTTTAATTGCAACTGGCGTACTTAATTACTGCTGCCTGTTACTGTTATATTTGTGGAAGTGAGACTTTGCACATTTTTTCCCCTGATTTACATATAATCACTTATTTGCACAAGCTTACTAGTTTAGAACACATACCTCCAGTGGTGTCATCACTGATACAACAGCTTTGGTTCAGGGTTTGTGAACGAGACCCAAGGGGTACATATCTTTTCACAGCAGAAAACACACTAATTCTGTGATCACAGCTCCAGTCTCCATGGACCAGCGCTGTGAATACTGTTTCATTAGATAATGCCGTCAGCATGCTGCAGCTCAGTGGCAGAGTCTCTGAACAGTGCAGACAGCAGGATTTGAGATCCATTGGGTTCTATGCACAGCATGGCAGAGGGGACTTTGGGATGATGTCATCAGTGACATCTCCAGGGACATGTTAGCCAGTCTATGGGGTCTGAATCTTGCAGTATGTCAATTTGCTCTCTCCTAAATGAGAGCAAACTAAAATACTATTACAAGAAAACAAAAAAAATCCTTGTCAATTAAAAAAAAGGGGGAACACCTACAATAAAACAATCCTTATAAAAATTGATATTAAATCACTTTTTCTCAAAAACAAATGATGCAAATATCTACTGAATTGTTTATTTTTTAAAGTCACTTGTGTGTAGGAGTCCTCTTGTTATTTCAGGTACCTCCCTTCTAATTCTGCAGTCATCCCAGTTTATCTAATTTCCCCCAATGTTCCTCATAAAAAATGTTCCACTCCTGCTCTCGTCTGTATTTACACAGATCTTTATCTTGTCTTTCATTACCATCTCTAAATATCACAACTGCCTGACCTTGTTTAGATGACCTCTCCTTCCTTCACATCCAGGCTCATGTCATCTTCAACTCTTTCCACCAAACATTTACATAAATAATGTCAAGAAAATTACACTTTCACATTATTAGTGAATTAGATAATGCTGAGCTAATGCTCCCCCAACTTTAAGCAACCTTATGTTGAAGAAGTACTGTTAATCACTTTTATATCAGCGTTTACATCAGCATTATAGTAATTTATAATGAGTACCAGGGAAATCTGCAGAATGTGGATAGTGCTCTTAACCTTTTGACTAAAAGGGTTATTTCAGACCCCTAAAACCCTTTAGCTTGCTTAAATGCTTTATGTGTGAAGAGTGTGTCCTATGTTGTTCATTTTTTAAAAAGTTCAGATTTCAATAGAAATTGCCACTTTTATAAATTAACCTTGTTACACCCCATGCCTTCAACCAGTCAACCTGTACTGTCACTTCCTGGTTTGGTCAGCTCAGTGGAGCTAAACTAAAGAGGCAGCAATTGCCCAGAGCATCTGCCTTGCAAAGAATTTTCATTTCTACATTGGAAAAATCTGTGATTGGACAGCCACAGAAAGTCTGGGTGGGGTTAGAAGGGGAGGGATGGTAAAGGCAGCAGACAAAAAAAAATTCAGTTTTTGCAAGCTGTTATTACTTATAACTCCAATGACAAAATGAATACAAGTTTTAATTTGTGGTATATCTACTAAACAGTTCATTTATTTTATATTTGGGCAGTAGAGTGTTCCTTTCAGTTTAGTGCATCACTGTGTCGCCATCCAATCTGTTCTCTTAGGGAAGTGGGGATAATCACTCCACTTAAATGGTAATTGTCATTTCACAGGAATTATAAAATTATGTTTACCTTAACAAACATGTATTTGTGAAAAATAAAATGAAATGTAGAAAGCCACACCACTTGCAACTAAATACCTTTAGCTCCCTGCCAACCATTGCTAAGTGCTCTATTATTTGCACCTGTCAGTCAGCATAGCTGAATTGTGATTTCATTTGCTAAATTGTTAAAACAAATTAAAAAAAACAAAAAAAAAACCAACCATCTCATGAAAAAAAATTTATAGGTGATTTTCAATGTTTTAAGACGTGGCAGATCCCTTTTAATGCTTAACCTCAGTTAAGGTTATTTTATCATATCTATGGAACTGGTTCTTTCAAATCAGGACACTGTTTGATCCAACCTAAACAATGAAACGTCGTACCCACTCAGGTCATTTAAAGGCACTGCAGAGATTGTTATTCAGCTTGAGAAATATATATAAACATCCTCTAAAACAAATTTTATTCACCAATACATACCGAGACGTATTATCATTGAACATCCATTAAATTACCCAGTGGTGTTGACTACATTATTAGTATTACACCACAACTCCAGAATGTTATTTCTCCATTTACTCCATGACTTATTGTCACATCCTATTCATACCTTGATTAAACAATCTAAGCAGTAATTGACTATGAACAAAAGCTGTAACAGTATCTAAAATGGACTCATTAAGAACAGGCATAATGCATATCAACATTTCAAACAAAGTTAGTCTGCCTTTTCAGACAGAGATTGTACGAATGATCTTAACCATGACATTAATCTATCGATTAGCTTCATTTTCTACCTAAAGATGCACTCTCAATTTCCTAATCAGCCTTTATTAGATTTGCATTGTGGCTGGCAGATTAGCGTCATTAAAACATTGCGTTTGAGCTTTTCATTCACTTAGTTTGTTCTTACACATTGAGTTTTTGTGAAGCAGTCAAAATCCCATTTCTTTAATGAATCTTGCTACGCCAATCCAATCCTTTCTAACAAAAAGATCACCCTAAATGTAATTGTGTTTTGGAATACCTATGGGTCAGTGGCGTACATACCGTGGTTGCAGGGGTCGCAGATGCGACTGGGCCCGTAACTCCAGGGGGCCCATGTGCTCGCCCCCATATGTTGCAGCCCCAGCCTGCACGGCAAACCACCGGGGCCCCACATGCAAGGGGCCCATCGGGTGGCCCATGCTGTTAGGGCCATCCAATAGAGCTTTAACAGCCAACCAGGATGACATCACAGCTTTGAAGAAGTGAGTCCCACCTGCCTGAGCCACCACTGGACCCCAGGGAAAGTCACCCTCCTACACCTAAAAGGTAGGAAACAGGAGGGTGACTTAAACATTTTGTATATGTATGTTTTTGTTTGTATGTATGTGTGTATGTGTTTGTGTGTCTGTGTGTGGGTGTCTGTGTGTGTGTATGTGTGTCTGTGTGCATGTCTGTCTGTCTGTCTGTATGTGTGTATGTGTCTATGTCTATCTGTATGTATCTGTGCCTGTCTGTATGTGTGTCTGTCTGTCTGTATGTGTCTTGTGTGTGTGTATGTGTCTGTGTGTATGCATGTGTCTCTGTATGTATATGTGTCTGTGGGGGGAGGGGTGGGCATGGATCAGTTTCGCACCAGGGCCCCATGGATTGTGTGTACGCTATTGCTATGGGTAGATTACATAGCTTTCTATGTAACAAATATTTTAAAGGGACACTCTGGCATTATTACAACTTTAATGCATTTAATATATATTGGGGCCTGGTTAATATGCTGCATTTTTTTAAGCTCAAATGTTTTTGAATTAAATGAATAAATGCTTTGCAGAATGCTACACCATATGCCTGCTTCCTTAGTCATGCCCCGTCAACTTCCTTACCAAATGTATGCACATAGTCTCATCCCTAACAGCACTGATTGAGATGTTTTTTCACAACCTGGCTGCAGACTGTTAGAGAAACTATAAACAGGTAGTAATATCTTACTTTATCTCTCCCTGGGTGTGCTCTCCTTCTAATGGTTGTTTGTAGTACAGATAACTTGTGCTGTCAGAGACTGTGCTGTGTGCATACATTCCGTAAGGAAGTCTTTTTCTGGAGTGAGTGGGTGTGGCTAAAGAGGTAGGCTTATGGTGCAGAATTCGGCAAACATTAATTTTTATATGTAATAAATATAAAGGTTTAAGTAAAAAAAAATACAACATATTGATTAAAAATTGCATTGGTGCCCAGAATGTCCATTTAAGGGGAGTTTCTTCGGGGGTGAAGCTGGTTTTAATATGTTGACGTAGGGAAGATGGCCTCTCCCTTACCCTGAGACCAGTCTTCTGAGGGATTACTTCTTGAGCCCCCACCCAGGACTGGTGGGGATTATATTGGTTCTTCTCTCTCTTGTAGCATCTTGGGCACATACAACAGCGGGGCCTTGAGGTGTTGGAGAGCCTCCTCTTATCTTTCTGCCTTACCAATATGGCAGCTGAGTGTTAGATGGTGAGAGACCACAAGGCAACGAATCAGCCTTTCTAGTTGCCTTCAACTTGTTATATACTCATTTCTGGGCAAATCTAGAGTCTCAACGAGTTCTCATGTGGCAACTTCCTTCCGTACAACAACCTACACTAAAATTTCACCAGATGAGGAATGAAGTCAAGGTTATATGCACACTGAATGAATATGCAATTCAGGAGCTGGATAGCTGGCTTTAAGCTATTTACTTTCTCCAGGAGAGAACTTGAGGGATTCACCCCCCGAAACTGCCTTCAATGACCAGATCCTGGCACCTGGAGTGACCAATCTGAAAGGTACTGTGTACTTGCTTATATATCCACCTGGTGGCAGGTTAGAGGGCACCCTTGTATTCCCTGATTATGAGCCTTCTGGCAGTTGGACGCATAGGCAACGTGGACTTCTTCCTTGGCTCGGAAATGGCAGAGTTCGTAGGTTTTTCCAACTAGAATTGTTCCTATGCCTCTTGTCTCCAAGATAAAAGTCACATATGCTACACTGTGCACCTGTTTTTGAGTTATTTCTAATTTTGTTCTCAGCCTTCTTGTTTTCCTTGATACTCACTCTGGGCTATAGCTACCTTGACTCTGTGCAAGTGTGATGTATGTAAATTGATTAATAAACACCATGCTACTGCATTAAATCAGTAAGCAATTCTGTTACTCTACAAAATTGTGATATTGCGTGCAATCAGTTATCATTTTTGATTTCTTGATTTCTAATTTTCCAAAACAAGTGGTTGGTTTGTCCATAATATATCATGGTGGTGTTTATGTACTATTCTCTTAATGACTTTGACTTGCCTTCTGTATCAATCAATAAATCACTTATTCGCTACAATTTAACTTGTCTGTATCATGCCACAATATTAGAAAAAAATAAAATAAAGACTGATGGAAAAAAAACCACATAAATAAAACACAGGGACATTCAGAGACACTGGATAGGCAGACACAGTAGGAGTAAGTGAAACACATTACAAATCTAAGAGATGCATAGATGCTGAGACAGTAGTCTGTTCCACATAGAGATGAGAAACAGAGAGAATATTATGTTATTCTATTTGATCAAACTGATTGACTACATGCAATGAGTAAGTGGCATTACCAAGGCTCAACTGGGACCATAACTACTACAGCCCACTGTAGTGGTGATGTTGCTTGGAGTGTTTCTTTAATGATAATCATAAAATATATGTAGTGCATAAATACACTAATTAGGAAAAATAAAATATATAGGAAAAGGGCATAGCATACAATATTTAGTTTTATATAAAGAGATGTTATATAATGATATGGATGATAATGTGGAAGCTTTTTGGGTAGAATTTGCATAGAGATAAGAGACGTAATAAATTAGTATGGGAAAAAACACTATTAAATGACAAATATTTAGCCTAATGAGGATGATCAACTGCTACCACAAATTTAAAAAGTTGCACAATTTAATAAAAATGTATAAGTTCAGGTTTTAATTATCCAGATATCAATGGGTGGGATGAGTTGTTTATCTACAAGAAACATGTTTTCATCCTGTTACGTTGTATCTTTATATCTATGTTAATAGAAGCACCAATTAGAATACTTACCTTTCTGGATAAGGTAATAGCGAAATGCTTGACCTCTTTCAAACATTGTGCACCGCATTTGGGAAACAGTGATTATAAAATACTGTCACTTAGGAACCACTGAAAAAAATAATTTATAACAAAACAATTAATTTTCAAATAGACAGTTTCAACTGGTTAAGGGCATCTTTACGACGTGGTGACTGGTAGGAACCTTTGTCCGGAAAAGAAAAAAAACCACGTTGCAGTTTTCAATTTATACTATTTGTAGACAAATTCAAAAAAATTAATGAAAACTAATGTGACTTAGTAAATATGTGAGTCAAGTAAGAAAAAAAATAAACTCTTAAAGGACCACTATAGTGCCAGGAAAACATACTCGCTGGGCTCTAGGGGGAGGAAGGGGTTAAACTTACCTATTTTTCCAGCGCCAGGCGGGGGACACTCCTCCTCCTCTCCGCCTCCTCTTCTGCTGAATGTGCATACGCGGCAAGAGCCGCGCCCGCATTCAGCCAGTCCATAGGAAAGCATTCTCAATGCTTTCCTATGGACGCTGGCGTCTTCTCACTGTGAAAATCACAGTGAGAAGCGCTGAAGCCCTCTAGCGGCTGTCAATGAGACAGCCACTAGAGGCTGGATTAACCCATAGGTAAACATAGCAGTTTCTCTGAAACTGCTATGTTTATAGAAAAAAGGGTTAAACCTAGCTGGACCTGGCACCCAGACCACCTCATTAAGCTGAAGTGGTCTGGGTGCCTATAGTGGTCTTTTAAGTCAGATGTGCATCAGTCATATGTAAAATACAAAGATAATATTGGCTGAACTAGAAAATTGCAGATGACACAGCTCACACATGGCCGGGTAAAAAAAATAAATTATTGTGGCGGGGTGGGGCTTACCGTGCGGTGGGGGTGGAGCTAAAAGTGCCGGGTAACTGCTGCAGGGGAAGCAGCAAAGAGTATGTCTGTCTGTGAATGTGTGACTGTCTGCCTGTGTGCATGTGACTGTCTGCCTATGTGTGTGTGTGTGTGTGTGTGTGTGTGTGTGTGTGACTGTCTGCCTGTGTGTGTGTGTGTGTGTGTGTGTGTGTGAGAGAGAGAGACTGTCTGCCTGTGTTTGTGACTGTCTGACTGTTTGACTGTCTGCCTGTGTGTGTCTATGTGACTGTCTGACTGTTTGACTGTCTGCCTGTGTGTGTCTGTGACTGTCTGCCTGTGTGTGTCTATGACTGTCTATCTGTGTGTGTGTGGGTGTGTGAGTGTTTGTGTAAGTGTGTGACTGTCTGCCTGTGTCTGTGTGTATGACTGTCTGCGTGTGTGTGTGTGTGTGTGTGACTGTCTGCCTGTGTGTGTGACTACCTACGTGTGACTGTCTGCCTCTGTGTGTGTGTGTGTGTGTGTGTGGCTGTCTGCCTGTGTGTGGCTTTTTGTGTGTGTGGTTGTCTGCCTGTGTGTGTGTCTGGCTGTCTGCATGTAAGTATGTGTGTGTAAGTCAGACCGTATGTGTGGCTGTGTGTGTGGGGCTGTCTTCCTGTAATTGTGTGTGAGTGTGTTTATCTGCCTGTAACTGTGTATGTGTGTTACTGCCTGTACCTGTGTGTTTCTGCAACTGTGTGCCTGTGGTGTATTTGACAAGTGTTTATGTATAACTGTGCATCTGACTGTGGAACTGTGTGCACATAACCACATAATATCATATACAGTTAATACACCCATTAGAAAATATCACACACTGCCAACACATAGCATACATATCCCCTATACAATCACTTCACTCCTGTACACACACACTATACATGGATGACAGGGGGGGTCGTTGTGAAGATTTTTTGCACAGGGCGCCTAAAGGCCTAAGGCCGGCCCTGTCCCCATTGTTCTAAATACTTAGCATAAATGCTTCTAATATACTTAGGACATCGGAATCTGTCACATTTATGGAGTCTATTTATTCTATACTCATAGAGATTCATCAAACAAAATGGAAAAACACAGAGAATTTTACATGTAGTGATCAAAAAGACATAATACTTCATTTTAAAATGTGCATCCTTAAACATTTAAAAAAAAATATATGGCTAATGTAAGAAAGGAGAGCACATGGGAAGGAATAATAATTAAAACTGAGTAAACAAAAATGTATAAGGTCAGGCAGTAAAAAAGCAGTTACAGCAGTGTCTTGTATAAAAAATGTCCATTTATTTGTATGCAGAAAATATAATGGTGCCTCTCAATAAAAATAACTTTAAATCAAAGGTAAGGCCTGCACCTTGAATGGATGGTGCATTGTGGGCACTGGGTTTAAAGAAGTATATTATGGAAAAAGTGCAGAGGTGAGTTACAAAATTAATACAGGGAATGGAAGATCCTATTTATGATAAAATGCTACACTTTACACTGATCTTAATTTAGAGAAAAAGAAAATCAGAAATGAAAATGCTTACTTTATATGAATTTATACATGGACAGCTAAGAATAATAAATATGTTAGAAGCTCTGACTTTTTGAAGGCAAGATATCATCCTGACCTTTCAAAAAGTCAAGGTGTCTACTATATATCATAGACACCTGAAGCTTGACTTGGAATAAAAATAACCTCCTTTACAACAATCATCTTAGAATATTTGCTAAGGTCTTTTAAAAACAAACTCTGCAACTACATTCTGTGTTACGTATCTCAATCTTATACATTATCCACTTCACTGCAGCTTATATTTAAATTCTGAGCCAATAACCTTTAAAATCCATAGGGTATCAGTTTCAATTGCCATCTCTTATAAAGCTGGAAACAACAACTGCTTTAATGTGATACTATCCATAATTTATTTAATTTACAATTGTTTTCAGATAAAAATAATTTGTGAGTTGATACAGGTACAGGTTGATACAGGTTGATACAGGTACGTATCAGTATTTCAAGTAGAGCTGTGTCTTTCATGCCTTTATGTAATGTATAACATGAAAAGGCATACAATTCCATAATGAGTTACAATTCCATTTTCCATGATATCTGCAAATTTTTGTAGAGAATATCTCTGACCCACAAGACAGGACAGGCATCTAATTTAACCAAACCAGTCCTTAAATCAGTCCCGAGGGACCCCATGAAACACTTAGAGGAATCATCTTCAATTACTCTATGACAGGTTTACTCTTACAGGAACCTTTGATGGAAAACTTTTTAAAACATTTCTAAGCCCATGACTCCTTTTGCATTTTATAAAATGTAAAAATATTCACTTGGATGACACAGCCGTATGCATTCAGAGAAAGGATTTAATATTTCCAAAAACACCGTTTAAAGAACAAAACCATATATTTTTAGAATGAAAACCATTCTGAAACAAGAATATTTTGTATTATGTGCATTAAATGCAGCACAGCCTCTAAGGATATATTAAATAATGGATTAAGGAATTCCCTTTATTATGTTGTCAAATTATATACTTCTAAAATTTTTACAACATATGAATTATCTTTTATAAAAATCCTAAATTGTTTGAGAACTTGCATAATTTTAAACTACGCTTCAACACCCAACATACATCTAGATTGTAAATAATATTAAATATTATATTATATTAAAACATTTTTTTAAGTCAGTACTCGCTAAGATGTTGTGCTCACTAAGACAGAAGGGTTGGCCTCACAAGGTAATTTCCCCAGGATGGTACCTCCGAGATGTTTATGAGCACTGGTTTAAAAGTTGTACTATTTGTTATGTTTTCGGCTTATGCCCATGACTATTCTTTTAACTATAGTAGGCCATGCCTGCCTGTTCATTCCAATGATATAGGGTCCAAACTTAAATGCTTAGCGACAGGAGACCTTCTTTTTAAAATACCTATGTGTAATACAAGCAATTTAAATTAAATGGGTTGGTAGTGCTCATAATAATAATTATAATAATTCACAAACAGATAATACTCACACTTAGGAATCCAGGTGCTTACCAAAGCCAAGGTTGGCAAAACCCAATTTAGGACATAAAATAAATTAGGTCCAGGCACACAGGATTGCTGCAGGAAGGCAGGTTTACTAAAACAAAAACTGCATCGTTTCAGCCAACACAGAGGACGTTATCAAGCTTGGAATTAACCCTTTAACCCCTTAAAGACCTATGACGTGTGACATGTCATGATTCCCTTTTATTCAGAAGTTTGGTCCTTACGGGGTTAAAGGGCTTCTACACATACAAGAAACTTTGCTGGTATCAGACAAAGTGTAAACATCTCTAAGGAGACAGGAAGGGGTGTTTTATAAACCCCTACATACTTAACCCTGAAAAGGGCTATAACATACAAATCACCTTGCTGGTATCAGCTAAAAGGCAAATTTCTCTGATGAGACAGGAAGGGGTGCTGCCCCTACATACTTATAAACTCTTAATAAGACCAATGTAACATAGCTGTGTGATACAAAATTCATATACAAACACAAAGATAAAGCACCGCGCTTACAGCTTAAGCTGTTGGATACTAAGCTACAGCTGCTGTAAGCGTGGTGCTTTATCTTTGTATCTAAAAATGTATTGCAATAGAGTGACACTAGAATAAGACATGAGATTATCTTGGCACACTAAATAAAATAAACATAATCACAGACCCAAAAAAGATGTTCTCTGTGAATCGGTGTAACAATCAATGTTATGCTAGATCAGGGGTAGGCAACCTATGGCACTAGTGCCATGTATGGCACTCGAGGTGTCTTTCCACGGCACTCAAGGCTATCAGGAGTCTCAGTGAAACTTCAGATATCTGCTAATACGAAAACGTGGTGAAGGAAAATCCTCAATTTGTGCATTGCAGAACGTAGAGGAAGTGATCTCAGATCAGTTCCTCCCAGCACTTGTGAATGGGATTCCACACTGTAGTAGAGCAGCCTGCAGCTGCTGTTGCAGCTCCTCTCCTTGACCTGTACCTGACCCAGGGAAGCCACCCACACTGCTAAATATACACAGAAATGCACAATAACCCTCCCCTCATACAAATAATACGAACAGCCCACACACAAACATACACATAATCCCCACAAACGCAACACCACTAACAATCCACATACATGCACACAACCACACATGCAGCCTCTCACATGCAATACCCCAAACAGCCCACACACACTACCAAACACACAATGTGACATATCCATCCACACACAATTCCACAAGCAGCACTCATACACAGCCCTCATTCATATGTATACAATATAATAGCTCATATACGCACAAATACAACGATACAAAGCAATTACAGTAAAAATAACACAAGCAGAATACGGCAGCATGCACACCTCAATTTAAAAAAATAGGATCGGCACGCTACGGGACATCACAATCCTATATCGGCACAGTGCTGATAAAAGGTTGCCTACCTCTGTGCTAGATGTTCATGAATGCTGAAAAAAATCTCAAGCATGCACTTTTCTATTTTAAGAAACTAAAATACTAATACTAGTATACACTATTACACTGACATGCACCCCAGTTCCAAAACGTATTTCTGTCTACACTGGAAAATGCTTTAGATATGTGATAGCTTACTGTCAATACTGGGACTGGTAGATTGGTGTAGTGTGGGTTTCAACCAGAAATAAAGAGGAGCTGGGTTAATTATCACTGACAGAGTTAGTCTTCTCATTTCCTCTGGGACTCGATCAGGAATATTTTACACAGGACGCAACAGAGAATAATTAAAGCAATGCATTTTAGTAAACATTTCAGTAGACCTTTTGTTATTGATCTGCATAATAATGCTATACCTAGTGAAGTAAAAAATAACAACCTGTAAAAATGTTGTGCTGTTTAAGGACAACACTGTCAGCATTTCAGAGTGAGCATGATTTTGCAAATAATATGCAGCTTTAAAAACAGGCTGCAATGAAGTTGTCTGTGCAAAATGAATGATGTTTTCAAAATTGTTTACCATATTTAAGATATTTTAGGTGTCTGGCATAGTGGCATTCCGCACAAATATCTCTACATACACTGAACAAAATTATAGGCGCAACACTTTTGTTTTTGCCCCAATTTTTCATGAGCTGAACTCACAGATCTAAGACTTTTTCTGGTACACAAAAGGCCTATTTCTCTCAAATATTGTTCACAAATCTGTCTAAATCTGTGTTAGTGAGCACTTTTCCTTTGCCGAGATAATCCATCCACCTCACAGGTGTGGCATATCAAGATGCTGATTAGACAGCATGATTATTGCAAAGGTGTGCCTTAGGCTGGCCACAATAAAAGGCCACTCTGAAATATGCAGTTTGGCTTCAATCATGGGTGCCATTCTTTAGACATAGGCTCTAAACTTAATAGCTGGTATGCTTTTAGGTAACATACAACTCCCGGCAGATCTTCTGTGTATGCTGGTAATTTCTTCCCAATTGTGTATATGCCACAGAAAAAATGTGGAGAGTTAAAAGACTTAATGGTGAGCTATAACACATAAATGGGTGTGCTCACCTGACATACAGCCCTCCAGACCGGCTCTAAGTACACAGTACACACTCGATGCTGCTCTTCAGAGTCAAAGAGTGAACTGTGGAAACCTGTTTCGCGCTTTTGTGGAAAATTACAGAGTATATCAATGTCTTAGGTAAGGAAAAGGAGGTAGATACATTTGTGTATATTTAACTTAATGTATAGACAAAAGAGGAGGAACTCCGCACTCTTTTTGGGATCCTGGTGCTGCCAGACTTGGGGTTGGCTGCCTCTACCGTAATAGTTTGAACTGAATTGTGGTCCAGGTACTCAGAAATCATTTAAACAGCAGATTTATTTGGAAAAAGTGCAACGTTTCGATCTCAAAGAGATCTTTCTCAAGCTGAATCAATTAAACAGCAGATTTATTTGGAAAAAGTGCAATGTTTCGATCTCGGAGAGATCTTTCTCAAGCTCAAGCACTTTTCCAAACAAATCTGCTGTTTTATTGATTCAGCTTGAGAAAGATCTCTTCGAGATCGAAACGTTGCACTTTTTCCAAATAAATCTGCTGTTTAATTGATTCCTAAGTGCCTGGACCACAATTTTGTTCAAACTATAATTAACTTAATGGCATGAATAAATATAGCCCAAGTACAGTTATGTTAAGCAGACTTTAGGTAGCTAGCTATAACAGTAATCTTATAATGTAAGGAATGGGTATGAAAAGGGGGTTGACTGACAAGGGGAGTGGTTAATTTAACCAAACCCAGATAAGATACAAAAAATATGTGCATCTAAACCTTAACTCAACCCTACAAATGAACAACAGTTTACAGACCGATCATCAATTATGTTTCACCAAAAAAGCATTTATTAACATGAATGAGGTAACGTGTCACGAAACATCTTGTGAATGGTTTTAACACATACGACTGTATTAATAAAAATACTGTATTATTAAAGACATGATATACTATAAAATGCACATCACAAGCTTTAAAATGTATAAAACACGGGGGAGAGGCTGGGCCGCCATGCTGCAAAGTCGCACAACAGAGCAGCTCCTGCAATTTCTTATATTTGTAGCCCATAAACACTTAAAAAATACCTACCTGACAACTGGAAGCTGTGGCTCAATGCAAGAAGGCATCCTGGCTCCGAGGAGAGGCCCAGTTCTAGTCCCTTGAAGGGGTGCTCTCCGTCGTCCATGATGGGGATCACTTGAGCGGTGAGTGGGGTGGACGGCTGCTGCCCCGCTATCCCGCCTAACAGCGCCATGCCAGAAGTACGAGGCTATGTGGAACTGGCCCTGTTCTCCCCCCTTTGGACCTGTGTGGGTGATCCCGGCCCTCACCCTGGGGCCAAAAGGTGTGCAATGACAACGATGTACTGAGCTTCCGGCAATGTCGACCCAGGGCTCAGAGGCTGGATCCAAAATGGCAGAGACAATGTGGCAAGCTACCACTGCCAGAAGAGAGATCGACTCTCCCACCACACTGGCTGATTGCCAGCGCAGGCCGGACGAATAACTGCAGTTGCCTGCTAAGAAGCAACCCAGAATCCGGGTTCCGGTCTTGGGACAAGCCAGGTCATGGTGGAGGAACTGGAGACGTACTAAACCACCGCATGCAGCACTGCAGAGGCTGACACCCGCAAATCTACCACTAAGCCTACCCTAGAACATGACTCACAGAATGAGATACCGCTCCGGCGTTCCAGCGATGCCTATCATACCTACCTAGCAGCCGCAAGGGAACCGCAACTCTTGGGCCGACTGCTTGCAGCTTGGGTTCTGAAACTAAAGATCAAATGTAACATGTATAATCCATGCACGAAAAAATAAAACATTTATATAATGATTTTTTTTTATAAAACACACTAACGATTTTTATATATACATATGTAAAAGCATACAAGGAATGGTTAAATAAATAATATATGTGAATGTTATGACCGTCAGAAAGTACTTATTAATCCATTGACACAATTACATAATAATTGCCAATTAACCTGTCTGTTCAATCTAGAGTTACTTAGAGCACGCTTGGATTAGGAAAATTAAAAAGAAAGACACTCATAATGACACTGGCTTTATCGAATAATCACAAAAAATAATGTTTTGTTCATATATTAATTTGACTGCATTCGCTAATTTTATTTGTTTTCACGTATATGCTATCACTTATCTGTATAACTGCCTGTGTGTATATCTATTTATATGCTGATTCTGGAAAATATTCTTGTGTCTCATGGTTAGTGAATCTCTAGAAATGATACATACAGACTGGTCTGTGAACTTTTTATGTCCAAAATTGTCATATCTTCAAAAAGTAGCTTCAGGCACTCACTGGGTTCAAATGAAGAGCAGTTTTATTGGATCATAATGCATAGAGCAATGTTTCGAAATTAACAAAGGTCCTTGTCAAGGTAACACCACACATCTTTCACCTATATATACAATGCATAATAAAAAAAAATTGTGTTAATATTCACTTACCCCATCATTCCAATTATGGGATAGGATTGGGACAGGCAATAAGGCAAGGCCCCAAAATAAAAACACAAAATATATCAATGGAACGCAAAGAAGCATATCAAGCGAGGGTGTAATGCAAGAGGTGAACCACCTCAATCAAAGAGCGCATGTGCAGAACCACATAACAACGTGGTAACGTAATAGGAGCAAAATGCCCACAATAAAATGTGCATATGCAAGGCACTGAGATTGAGTGAAGACCTTTCAAAAGCATAGAAAAGTAAAATGTGCATGCATGAGATTCTGGTAAACACCTGAAACCTTGCAAATGCGCACCAAATAGAGCCAGAAAGTCACACAGATTTTTTTATGCAGGTAAATGTCCAGCATTTTTAGCAGAAGAACCTTTGAGACTTGTCTGAAATGTAAGGCAATCCAGGCTAACACACAATATGTTGCTGGGGAACCAAATGGGATACAGCAGTTTTTATTCTTTTACACACCTTGTGCCAGCAAACCAATCAAACCTCGGATGAAGACAAAGTACAACAAAACTATATCTGGAACAAAAGTAAGGCCCGTGAAAAGAACACAAGTATATCCAGACAATTGGAGGAGTGTATTTTCTTTATATATAAAAAAAAGCAAACAGAAATATATGCTGGAGGGGATGCAGAGCAAGGGGGACATACATCCACATGTGGTGGACATGTCCAAGATAGAGAGCTACTGGACAGAAATAGGAAAACTAATGATAGAAGTCCTAGAGAGACCAATACATAGGGACCTGTGGACATATCTCTTAGCCAAGCCGCTAGATGGCCTCACGACACGAGACCAGAAATTAATAAATAAAATTACGCTAGCGGCCAGATGGGCTCTAGCCCAACAATGGCTCAATACAGACATGCCCCCTTGCACAAAATGATAAATAAAATAAAGGACAACTTCCTTATGGACAAATTGACAGTGCAGGTGCGTAATACCACTGCCTCATTTATCAAGGTGTGGCAACCATGGGAAGACTTCCTGGACAAAAACACACATAACCCGTAAACACACACACGTGGATCTGAGTGGAACACACGAACCTCCGCATTGGGACCAGCGCTCCCGGCACCCCCCGTTCCCCTCCCACATCCCACCCCTTTCTTCTCTACCTTCTTCTTTTGCCCTTAATCCCATTCTAAACAAAACAGCAGTTCAGAGTGGAGCAAACCACTAGATGGGCACACCAAGACAGAAGTTCGACAGAAGCCCAGCTCCAACGAGACTCTAAAGTAGATGATTCCACGAAATGTATCGCCATAGGCCACTTTATATGTCAATGCATAAGATTAGCGGCCAACACACTTATGGCAACCTGTACTGTATACCTGACATGTGTGCAACAGATAAGCAACGCTACATTCTTGAACTCAAAAATAAAGAATGATAAAAAAAAAAGCAAAGAGAACAGAATCATCTGCTAAACGTCAAAGACCGTGATATCTACATAAGGACATTGACAGACATGATAAAAGGGCATCGTCTATTTACTCTGCAGTCATAAAAAACTTAATCTGGCCAATAAAGTAATATATTTTCAAATAAAATTAAATTATAAATATACCTGACAGAGAAGATAAACAGTGAATACTTGTTACACAAACATACATAAACTATTGTACACACTACATTGCTGAAGGTATGTAATTGAGAACCAGTGAATGAGGTTAGAGGTTAATTGCACCCTAAGGTGAAGGTCAGCTAGGACACAAGATACTGCTCTTCATGATGACACAAACTAACTGATGTCATGATGCCAAGGTTTCACATAATGATACAGTTTATATGTATACTCTTGTAATTGCACCACAAAGGTCGGGAAGAAAATAAACGTTTTATGATAAACTGGTGTATCTACTACTAGACAGATACAGATTACTTCAGAGCTTAAGATTCCAACATGCTAAATATAGCTGCATCATTTATAAAGGATGCTTTGTTTACCTTAGCCATGTTAGCCCTGTATTTTAAACTAATGGAATATTCCAGCAATACAAATTCCATTTCATAAATTTGTGAAAATATAAAGAGTGAAAAAACAAACAAACAAATAAATAAGAGATATTGGTAGAATGGGAGCTAAAGGAGCTATGGGAGAAGCCACCTGTATGTCACCAACCTTTATTTTATTTTCATATCTTATGGCAGGAAGATAAAATAGCACAGACAATGGCTTTTCATTTATTCATTTATTTGTTATTAACAATTTTTCCTTGAGAAGGAATATGAATTTTGAGCTAAATAGCTGCTAGACTAATTTTATTGAACAGCTTTTGTAAGTGGGTGGAAGGCCCCCTATCATTCAGGAGAGGAAAAAGGCCCAGGAATCTAAATCAAATGGCCTAAATAAGACTTCAGTGCGGAAGTCATTGTTTGCATTAAAAAAACAGCTGCCAAGGGGCAAATCCACACCCGCAAAATATCCAATATAGGTATGAGTGAGTCTTTTTGATTTTTAACAATTTGATTGGCATTGTCTAACATCTAACCATTATCTCATACATTTGTTCTTGAAGGAAAGCACAGTTAGACACCCTGTAAAATGCTTCCCAAATGTCTTCCCACACCTTCCAGATGTATGCAAGATTTGTCTCCCATTGTTGAGTGATATTTTTCCCATTTTAATTACACCATTAATTCCAAAATGCACTGTAAAACTAGGAATATGTTGAGGGGCTGCAACCATCAGAAAGACTTTGGAAAATATAATATATTATCCTTTCTTCTTATACTGTGAGCATGGCTGGCCTTAGGGGTGTGCGAGCTGTGCGGCCGCACAGGGCGCCATGGGAGCAGTGGGCACCGTGCGCACGACACAGCTCACACATGGCCGGCAGGGTACAAAAAATGAATACATAAAAATTATTGTGACAGGGGAAGGGCTTACCGTGTGGCGAGGGTGGAGCTAAAAGTGCCGGGTAACTGCTGCAGGGGGAGCAGCAAAAAGTCCCTGCTTCCCCAACAAACAGTCTCCAGGAGCTGTACAGAACACAGGCAACTATGTGTGATTGTCTGCCTGTGTGTGTGTGTGTGTGTGATTATCTGCCTTTGTGTCTGTCTGTCTGTCTGTGTATGTGTGACTGTCTGCCTGTGTGTGTGTGTGTGTGTGTGACTGTCTGCCTGTGTGTGTGTGTGTGTGTGTGACTGTCTGCGTGTGTGTGTGACTGTCTGAGTGTTTGACTGTCTGCCTGTGTGTGTCTATGTGACTGTCTGCCTGTGTGTGTCTGTGACTGTCTGCCTGTGTGTGTGTGACTATCTGCCTGTGTCTGTGTGTATGACTGTCTGCCTATGTGTGACTGTCTGCCTGTGTGTGTGACTGTCTGTGTGTGTGCATGTGTGTGGCTGTCTGCCTCTGTGTGTGTGTGTGTGTGTGTGTGGCTGTCTGCCTGTGTGTGGCTGTCTGTGTGTGTGGTTGTCTGCCTGTGTGTGTGTGTTTGTGTGTGTGTGTGTGTGGCTGTCTGCATGTAAGTATGTGTGTGTAAGTCAGACCGTATGTGTGGCTGTGTGTGTGGGGCTGTCTTCCTGTAATTGTGTGTGAGTGTGTTTATCTGCCTGTAACTGTGTATGTGTGTTACTGCCTGTACCTGTGTGTTTCTGCAACTGTGTGCCTGTGGTGTATTTGACAAGTGTTTATGTATAACTGTGCATCTGACTGTGGGCATTAAGGTTTTGAGGCTGACGTTTGGCAACTTGAACCTTTAGCTCCCTCTGCAGATTTTCTAGGCCACTCCAGGACCTTAATGAGCTTCTTCTTGAGCCACTCCTTTGTTGCCTTGGCTGTGTGTTTTGGGTCATTGTCATTGTCATGCTGAAATACCAATCCACGACCCATTTTCAATGCCCTGGCTGAGGGAAGGAGGTTCTCACCCAAGATTTGACGGTACATGGCCCTGTACATCATCCCTTTGATGCGAAGCAGTTGTCCTGTACCCTTGGCAGAAAAACACCCCCAAAGCATAATGTTTCCATCTCCATGTTTGATGTTGGGGATGGTGTTGTTGGGGTCATAGGCAGCATTCCTCCTCCTCCAAACACAGCTAATTGAGTTGATGCCAAAGAGCTTGAATTTGGTCTCATCTGACCTCAACACTTTCACCCAGTTCTCCTCTGAATCATTCAGATGTTCATTGGCAAACATCAGATGGGCCTGTACATGTGCTTTTTTTGAGCAGGGGGACCTTGCGGGCGCTGCAGGATTTCAGTCCTTCACAGCATAGTGTGTTACCAATTGTTTTCTTGGTGACTATGGTCCCAGCTGCCTTGAGATCACTAATAAGATCCTCCCATGTAGTTCTGGGCCAATTCCTCACCGTTCTCATGATCATTGAAACTCAACGAGGTGAGATCTTGCATGGAGCACCAGACTGAGGGAGACTGACAGTTATTTTGTGTTTCTTCCATTTACGAATAATTGCACAAACTGTTGTCACCTTCTCACCAAGCTGCTTGGCGATGGTCTTGTAGCCCATTCAAACCTTGTGTAGGTCTACAATTTTGTCCCTGACATCCTTGGACAGCTCTTTGGTCTTGGCCATGGTGGAGAGTTTGGAATCTGATTGATTGATTGCTTTTGTGGATAGGTGTCTTTTATACAGGTAACAAGCTGAGATTTGGAGTACTCCCTTTAAGAGAGTGCTCCTAATCTCAGCTCGTTACCTGTAAAAAAGACACATGAGAGCCAGAAATCTTGTGATTGATAGGGGATCAAATACTTCACTCATTGACATGCAATTTAATTTATAACTATTTTGACATGCGTTTTTCTGGATTTTTTTTGTTGTTATTCTGTCTCTCACTGTTAAAATACACCTACCATTAAAATTATAGACTGATCATTTCTTTGTCGGTGGGCAAATACTTTTTTCCCTCAATGTGTGTATATATATATATATAGATATATATATATATATAATACAAGGTTAGCCAAAATTCAGAGTAGGGTTTGAAGATTCAATAACTTTTTTTATTAATGAACCAATTTTATAGATATTACAATGAATGCTTAACGTACGGAGATTTGTTTGGCTATTAGGGATGTACATGGCCAAAAAATGTGGTTTTGGTTCAGTATTACGAAATTTGGCACTTTGGCACTTCGGCATTTGACAATTCGGTTCGGCACTTCCGAAATTCAGCACTTCGGCAATTTAGGACTTCGGAAATTCGCCACTTCAGCACTTTTGAAATTCGAGACTTCGGCAATTCGGCACTAGAGCAATTCAGCACTTCATGACTTAGGGTAAGTGTAAGGCTAGGGGTAGGGTTAGGGTTGGGTAAGGGATATGGTTAGGGGAAGGGTTAGGAGTAGGGTTAGGTTTGGGTTAGGAGTAGGGTTAGGGTTGGGTTAGGAGTAGGGTTAGGAGTAGGGTTAGGGTTAGGGTTGGGTTAGGGTTAAGAGTAGGGTTAGAAATGGGATAGGAGTAGGGTAAGGAGTAGGGTTAGGGTTAGGAGTAGGGTTGGGTTAGAAGTAGGGTTAGGGCTGGGTTAGGGTTAGGGTTAAGAGTAGGGTTAGGGTTAGGGTA
>OW240915.1:207321514-207589832 GCA_933207985.1 Pelobates cultripes | reverse complement strand
ACTGAAGAAAGACAAGGTGCAGCTGTCATTATATGCCAACATTTGAGTATAATGGAGAATTTTATATATAGGGAAAGGAGTTGCTAAATGAATATGTTGTCTAATTTTATCTAGCACATGAAACCAACCCAGCTTTTCCCCAATCCCTTGTTGAAAAAATATAAGGGTTATGTAGTTCAGACATGGCTGACTTATCTACAATGAGTTCCTGTATGCATAAGTATCAGAGCCTTTTCATCCAGTCCTTTCAGAGAATATCTGTACAGAAATTACCATGAGAGAAAAAATTAATTACACTCTCTCTGAACGAGACCACCCTATTTCACCTACCTTTTTAAATATGAAATATCTCCAATACTATCATGCACTTCCTTCAGAATTGTGGCTAGACATTTCTGCTTTGTCATCCTCCCTTGATGCTCTGTTGGGTTGGATTGGATGCAGACATTGTGCAGAACATTATAGTAAGATGGAGTCACTATCTTGACAATTCTAGAACAGCACTCCAAAGATATGTATATCTTGTATCTTGGACAGGTTTCCAGTGTACCATCACCCTGTTTTGGTGGATATATAGTCGGTAGCCTTATTTTTCTGTTTTTCGTAACAGGAACACATACCTCCCAACTTTTCAAATGTTCAAAGAGGGACACTTTATAAGTGTGTAAGTGTGGGTATGGCTGGGTGATGGGGTGTTCTGAGAAATATTAGGTGACTTAATAATAATAATTTAAGTAAAATGTAACTTAGAACAAGAACAATGTATCTTATTTGCACAAACTGTATTCTTAATATAAAACATTTATTGTAGCTTAAAGAAGACACATTACTGTGAGCATTGTTACTGTTACGCTCTGTTATAAATGCAAACACACCAACAATATGGAGATCCTAGAAAAGGGTAACATTAGGAGAGAAAAGAGGGACATAAGGATTTGTGCCCAAAATATGGACCGTGCCTCCTAAATTAGGACAAGTGTTAGGAGGTATATGGATATGACAGAATATTAGTGAACCATACTTACATTAAATCCCAGGCAGAAACCAGAATATATACAAATATATAAGAGAAGAACACAACATTTCAAATGTGCCACAAAACCTAATTTATAAAATACTTATGTGATTTAGAGTTAACATGGCTCTGTCACAGTATTATTACCCTAATTTATAGGATACGGGAAACCCACAAATAGAGGGTCTAATAAAAACGTATTACTGGGCCTTAGAGTGGCTGGACTTAACGTTATATAAAGATAGAGACAAAGTCAGAAATAGCCACGTTCAGGACTATAGAAATACAGATATATGATAAACAAGCCGAGTCAGGATTCCAGAAATACTCAGTCAATAAACGGGATTCCAGAAATACTCAAAGTCAAGGTCAATATCAGAAATTTAAGAGAGACATAATGTATACACTAAACGTGTATCAAGGTAGGAACCACAAGAAGGCACCGAATAAGGGCCCAAACAAGCATTATATAGGCTTACTTGGCCTCTGATTGGTCTCTGCAATTCCAAAATGTATGAGAATGGGATCACCTATATGACATAGCCACATTAAGTCTGGATGTGGCTTTTCGTGAATTCATACAATATAAAGACGTAACATTCAAGTGGGCGGAGTCTGAAGTTTCATCTGAAGTATGATGATGTGGCTGAGCGGTGAATTCACCCCGCGTAAACAGAGAAGAGGATCGTCATGACGTCATGAAGCCTCTTTTTCCCTTTTCATTATCTCTTCCATTAAGCTGCTTTATTTTTATCACCATTATTTGTCAGTATCGTGTCAATGTTGTTATGAAATAAAACTTAAAGGAAAATCTAACAAGTGCAGTTAGTCTTATTGAATATACTGAGCTGGTTGGAGTTTTGGACTTTAAGTACCTGGGATCATTAAGGAGATATTGAATACAGCGTTGATAGTAATATATACATATATATTAATATATATATATTTATTTATTTTTTACTATATATATATATATATAAATAGAATGTAAGCTTATATCACCTGGATAAATAATTATATCAAATAACATAATACATTTTGCTTTTATGGTTTACCCTAAAACAGTTTTCTTGATTTTTTTTCTATCATGTCTGTATTATATATAATTTTCTTGAAAAAGCAAGTCTAGAAGTAAGCATCCAGTAAAATTACCAGTGAACATCTAGTAAAATTACCAGCACAATGACAAGAACGATGAATTGTAATCCATTAGGAGTTTAAAGGGTGCTATTACACAGTGTTTGGGAAGGCTTTGTGTGAGACATCTGTTACATTTTCTATAACCCTACCTTCACTGACATTCAGGAAAGTCAGACAGGGGGAAAATAACAGTGGGGCTCAAGCATTAACTGCTATGTAATAACAGTTCTGAAGTTTAAACAGCCGCAGATTACCACCTCATTCATAATTATGTTGGTCTGAGTGACCACTGTACAAAATGCAATAATACAAGGACTCTAATTTTCCAAAACATTTGTGTCCCCATTGAAATGAAAGCATTAGACTTACAAATGGCCATTTAAAATAAAGGCAATAATTTGCCTCCAGCTGGTGCAATTGTTTAATAAAATGCCTGCTGTGTTTCCAGAAATAATATCTTTTATCACAGACAGCAACTGTAATTAGGCTGTCTTTAGACCACCAGGATTTGTCATCCAAAATATTTTGAATTTGCAGTCAGTTTTTTGGGGGGAAGACAAGGATGCAGATTGTAAAAATAAAAGCTAAAACTGAAATACTAGGACGAAGTGGTTTTGCCACGCGTTCCGTGGCAAGAATGGATTGCCTGTGCAGTGATTTATTTCAACATATTTTGTTTTAATTTATCCAGCCATCTCTTATTTTGTAACTAATATTTTCTTTACCGTTAAAGTGCATTTATTAGCAACATCTTGAAGGGTCAATTGCTATTCAAAAAGGAGTATTTTCGGTACAATTGTACTCAAATTACACATTCGATACTTTGTTATCATAAGGACTTAGATCAATCCAGAGGAAATCTGCATAAACCATTCAAATGAATCATTCCCACCTCCCTCTTCAAAGTTGAACAGGTGAGTTTAATCAAGGACTCACTTTAAAGGTCTCACTATCACTACATTTTGTCTCATCTCTCTGAGTGTGGTGATCCATAGAAGAAAGGTGTCTTGCTACCTACAAATGCAAGCCTGCGAGAAAATTGAGCCTTATTACTATCAGGCCCCATTTCATGTGAGTGTACCCAGTTACTCAGACTGGTGCTGTTCCCTTAAGTTCCTATACCAGGCATAGGCAACCTTCGGCACTGCAGATGTTTTGGACTACACCTCCCATGATGCTTTGCCAGCATGGTGTGTGTAAGAGCATTATGGGGGATGTTGTCCACAACATCTGGGTTGCTAAAGGTTGCCTATCCCTGTCATATACCATATTTTGAGTAAAAGGTAAGATACCCCATTTTAGGCTTTCTCTTTTCTCTTTTATGTTTGTATTACTGCGCTTCTTCCATGCCCAACTCACTGCTAGACTCACTGGCAGGGAGAGTAGAGCAGATTAGCAAATAAAAAGATTTGGGGAGTCCCCTAGGCTCTTTCTCCCTGAATGCCCTCGGCTAAGAACAATCTGTAGTGGTTTTGGTGCTTGAAGTATTCCTTTAAAAATATGATGCTTACAGTACTTTCTGATCCCCATTATAGTACTAGGGAGTTTAATATATATCATCTGTTCTTGCTTTAATGCCTCAATTAAACAATCTGACCATGAACTGCAATATTCATAGCAGCCTCCATATAAACATTTTGACTGTGAAGGATTAATGCTCTGTATGTATTATTTTGGCCTAGAGGTGCTCCATTTTTTACTTTTTGCATTTGTCCCCATATGTTTAACTGAAACAAGTAAAAAAAAAAAAAATAGCACATTTGGCTGTGCAATACACACAAAGCTCCAATTTCTTTAAACGTTATGTATTTAGCCATTTTAAAAGTGCTCTGGACTTTCAATTGCAATTGTTTTTAAGAAAAAGTAATTTCCCATATCCATATCAGTTAGACAGAAACTCACAAATATTTCAAATTAATTTTTAAGAGGATAAGAAAAATATGCAGTACAGATGGAAAATTTCCCATGCAACAGAAATAGGGTTTTTCGATCATCCCTATTTATAAACATATATCATTTAAATGCCCAATAATCATCTCCGGTTATAATATCAGATTTTTACAATGAAAAGAAAGCCAAACGTGAGCAAATACCAAGAAAAAGTATAACATGCATAATTCTACTTCCATTCATTCAAAAAACTTTTAATTTTCCCCATTATTTTCTCAACATGTGTGCATTCCTACTAGAATGAACACCTACACAGAAAATTATTTATTTATTTTTAAAAATACACTTTTAAAAAATGCAGTTCATACATAGCATTTCACAATCTGAATATGTAAAAATAAGTCCATTGCTAAAGCAATCTGTACGAGAGGTGAAGCTAAAAGTGGCATACCTTATGTAAATGTTTAAATGGTTGGGTGATATTTTGGATGTTTAGTAGAAATATTGCATTGCTGCAATTGCTGTGTTTAAATAATTTTGAAGAGTACATGTATGCCTGTGGTTAAAAAAACAAAAAAACTGCCCTATATTATTGGTCTGATATGCAAATGTTTTAGGTTCACTCTGTAATGGCAGTGAGTAAAAATTATTTTGAGACATGAGCAGATTTTCCAAATTGCAAGCTACTGAGTTTCATTTTGTCCATTTTCAGAGTTCTCCTATATTTTGTTTTGACCCAGACTAGAAAGACTTCCTAGCTCTAGTGACTTGCTTCCTTAAACATATCAACTAAAAAGTAGCCTCTTTTGAATATTGCGTGCAGGAGGTTATTTAATAAACATGACAAATTAACCAGTGTGAACACAGGAGGCTCAAAATGACAAAAACACATTTTGTTAGGATAGAAAATAGAAACCTCTTCGTTCCAGAACACAATAGGGGACACTGGGAGACATGGGGACACTGAGAGACTAGGGGACTCTGGGAAACTAGGGACAATGAGAGACACCAGAGACACTGGGAGACACTAATGACACTGGCTGAGAAACATGGGGACACTGAGAGATCAGAAGCCACTGGGAGACATGGGGCCACTCTGTCACTAGTGTCTCAGGCTCCCCATGTACCCCAGTGTCTCAGTGTCCCCATGTCTCCCAGTGTCCCAATGTCTCAGTGTCCCCAAGTATCATCCTTTCCATGTCTCAAAGTTTCCCCTAGTGTCTCAGTGTGCCCAGGTCTCCCAGTGTCTCAGTTGTGTCCCCAAGTGTCCCTATGTCTCCCAGTGTCCCCTAGTGTCTCAGTGTCCCCTAGTGTCTCAGTTTCCCCATGTCTCACAGTGTCACCATGTCTCACAGTGTCCTCTAGTGTCACAGTATCCCAAACGTCGCTCAGTGTCCCCAAGTGTCCATATGTGTCCCCTAGTGTCTCAGTGTCCCCTAGTGTCTCACAATGTGTCTCTCAGTGTCCCCAGGTCTCTCAGTGTCCCCTAGTGTCTCCATGTATCCCCTAGTGTCTCCCAGTGTCCCCTAGTGTCTGTGTCCCCATGTCTCCTTGCAGCTTTACCCCCATCCCTCACTTACCTGAGCTATAGGCTGTCTCTGCAGGCTCAGAACTGCTGTCTGGACTCTCTGTGCAGAGCTGCTCCCCCGCGGATCAGTAAGTATAGAGAGGCAGGGAGGGAGATGCTGTAACCAGGGCCGGCACGTCCCATCCTCAAATACCGGAGAAATACTGGCCAGCTGGCAACCCTAAGAGTAGTGTGAAAAAATATATATATTTAAATTTTTTTTATTTTTTTTAAATCAATGGGCCTATTCCATGGGCCTGAGCCTGGAGCTGCAGCTCCATCAGCCCCTATGTTAATCCGGCCCTGCCTGTTATGTACCATGTCTAACAGTTTCTCGACTGTGTTTTAAAGCTTACTCAGATATTTGACATGTTTCCCTAGTTCAAAAGAAAACAAAAATTGTGCAGCCTGTCTGAAAGCCACAGCATTTTTATTATCAATCTGTTTTTCTTTATGCTTGTTAATGCTGTTGTGTCTCATTAAGCTTTTTGTTATAATTTGCACATCCTAAATAAAGATTGACAAAAAAAAAAAAAAAAAGATTGAATCCCTATATATACTTTAAACAAACTAAAATATTCTGTATTCAACATTGGGCTGTTTGTAGAGGATAAAATAAATATTTTTATCTATCACAAATAATTAAACATAATGCATCTCCTACATGTACAGATCAAAGAGAGTTATCGTATCTTTGTTTGTTACAAGTTCTCCACATTTTGCAAAATAAAGATAAACTTTGGCAGGTAAATAAATGTCAGAATCTAGCCATTTCTTTAGTTTTGGTTTCTGGTGACTGCTGGCAATAGCATTGTATGGGCATGGGCAAGACTACTGCAGGGCTGTTTGAAGGAATTTGGGGGCCCCAAGCAAAATGGACATGGAGGCCCCCCAACCCCTTCCCACCCTCCCCACGCACGAAAGCCTACAGGAACCACAGCATAGCCATACAGTTTAAGTTCACCCACACTTTATATAAATAAACACGGTTTACAGTGCGCATACTGCTGTTGCATATACTGTGCATAAATAAAAAATGTTTACAGTGCAAATACTGCTGTTGCATATAATGTGCATAACATTTGAACATTTTCAACAATTGAACATTTGCAAAAAACACCACTGTACCATAAAATCAAATATACATTAATAAAGTGCACAATAACTAAATTTAACATACTTAAAACACACACACACACTAACAGAAAAACACACTCACATTAACAGACACACACACACACACACACAATCACTAACAGACACACTCACACACTAACAGACAGACACACACTCACTAACAGACACACACTCAGTCACTAACAGACACACACACACACACACTAACAGACAAACACAAACACACTAACAGACACACACAGACACACTCCACCCACCCTCCAGCCTCCTTACCTTTGGGAATGCTGGGGGGGTTTCTCCCTCTCCCTGGGGTCTAGTGGGGCTGCTGGGCGGTCAGGCGGCACTGGCGAGGGAGCACCTTCACGCACCGCAGAGTGATGCCGGGAGCCGGAATATGACGTCAGGGGAAAGTGCTCCAAGCAATTGCTTGGTTTGCTTGCCTTGTTGCGACGGGCCTGGACTACTGTAAACAAATGTATTTATTGGGAGAAATACCAGCAGTAGTTTACATGCCCACTGTCATGTTTACTGGAATGTACTGGCATCTAGCAGGCAAGCATATTCCTGACATCACATGTTTCACACTCTGTGCTTCTCAGATATGATGCTAGCGCATTGACTGGCTGATTTATTTCAGGTATGTGGCTTCATAAGAGTGCACTGCTACACACAAACACAAAAATGCAGTTCCATTGGCACTTAAAGAGGAACTGTAGGTGTACCATTTCTGACTGTACAAGCCTGCTCTATAAGAGAGTTACACATCTTCTAGTAAAAGGCTATTCCAATCAGGTTATTTGACTTATTACTGCATTGTTAGGAAGACATTAATAATCATTAAATTTAAATGTATTTGCCTACATCTATAGATATTTAAGGTGTTGTAGCTTTATTACTAGTCTCTGTAACTTTGTGTTATGTAATGTGTCCCCAGCCTGGCCTGCAACTGCCTGAATAAGGTTTATTAACTAGAATTGTTATGTAAATAAAGCATCACATTGAGTAGTTGTACTGGAACATTCCTTTTAATGCATTATAAATGGTCTGCACCTACATTTCACATCTAGTACACCTACTTCCATCACATCAGCCAAAACAGTTGGCATCAAGAATTCACACCATATACCAGACAGCCGGAAATATCTCTGCCACCAAAATTGATGTGATTTTTTTTCCTATGATTGAGCAAGCCATCTAAAAAAAAAAAAGAGGAATTACACATATAGCATATGCATTTTATAATAATGGTTCCTTATAAAAGTTCATTAACTTTGAGAGACTGGTAAAATTTCCCAGCAATAACTTTCTGAACCTTCTCAAATGTTTCTGCGTGAGGAATGTCTATATCTTTTCTGAGTTCTGGGGTTAGAACAACACATTAGATAGAATCAGGTGACGGTGTCTGATAACATCGCTAACCTCAATCAAATGGGAGAACAAATCAACAAAGAAATTGGGAAAACTGGCTATTCTAGAAGATACTATAACAATCACATGGAGGAATTCATTACAGACCTATGCAGGATATAAAAATGTCAAAGTATTTTATAGTCATTGACTTGAATAAAAAAGTGCATTCTGGGAAATATTTTGTCTGAGATCAAGATTGTGTTTCTTTCATGGTGAAAACCTGTAAAATGTGAGGGTTTTTTTTTAGCAGTGTTTATCATGCTTATATCAGGAATCCGGGAACCTGAACAAACAGACAGAATCAAAAACAAGAATATTTGTAATACCGGCCCTTAGAATGGCCGGGTTATACAAATAAGCAGAGTCAGTATACAAGCCGAGGTCAAAGGATTACAGAGGTAAGGAATAACGATGAAACAAACCGAGGTTAATGGATTAGAGAGAGCAGGATAAACGAGAGACAAGAGCCAGTCAAGGTACCAAACAACTATACAGAAAGAACGCGCTATTGGGCTATCAAGCAACCACAACAGGGCAACAAGGAATGGGAGAGGTAAGTATAAACAGGCATCACTTACTTCTGATTGGTCCAATTCTACTTGGAATTGACTACTATTCGTGGAAGGTACATGACCTTAATCTGACCTCTGACGTCATTTTCATGTGCCGAATTCGGTCTACCGAATTCAGCGTTCGAATTCAGTAGTTTATTCGGGCGCATACTTATACACGTTGCAAGTGTGCAGCATCAGACGGAATGCCAGAGGGGATTGCGGCACCCAGAGCTGCGGCGGGAGGTAGGCGGTCAGGAAGCCTGACAACTTATATACATGTAAATAGCAATTCATGGTTAGTATCAATTTTAAATGTTATATGCATTGATTGATTTGGTCATGGATTCATTAACTGTTGGATGGAAGAATGTTCACAACTTTCCTTGACTATGGGAGTGCTGGTGCTTTGAGGAAGTATTGGTGTATGGCTTAGGTGCAGGGGTAGGCAACCTTTGACACTCCAGGTTTTGTGGACTACATCTCCCCTGATGCTTTGCCAGCATTAAGAGTGCCGAATGTTACATACTTCTAAATTAGGGGCTGCATTAAAAGAGCATTAGAGGCACAGATTTATAGGTAGTAGAGGAATGCTTAGGGACAACCCTTCCACTTCTAAAAACTCATCAAGGGCTGAATCATCAAGGGCTGAATTTTTTTTCCTGCTCATTTTGTCTCTTAAATCCATTTTATTTCAACAACCGCATTTGTACTGATGCTACTTTCTTCTTTGCACAGAATATAATCTGTGTGGAACAAGGCCACATTACCTGCCCCTAGTCATTACTTATCACACTTATTGGCATCTGTAGCATCGGGCAAGAGAGCGCAAAGGGAGCTCAAGAGTAACAGTGCCTTTTACATATACTTATTTTGTCCAACTCTGAAAAATTGTCTATGGTTGTCACTGTCAGTGTCTAAGCATGATGACAACTGGCAAACAAAGACCTTAAAGGGATCCTATAGTGCCAGGAAAACAGCTTTAGGGTTAATAGGTCCCCCCTCCCTCATCCGCCCATGCTCCTCCCCTGCCGACATCAGCCGGTGGAGACCTAATGTGCCTGCGTGGCAATGGTCGCGTGCGCATTAGATCTCCCCATAGGAGAAAGCATTATTCAATGCTTTCCTATGGGGAAAATCTGACACTGCATGTCCATGAGGACATCAAGCGTCAGATTACGGACCAAAAGTCTGTTTGGATTCCAGAAGCGCCATCAGTTCTCTATAACTGCAATGTTTTACATTGCAGCACTAAGTGCAAAAGGATCACAGCACCCAGACCATTTCAATTAGCTGAAGTGGTGTGGGTGCCTACAGTGTCCCTTTAATGAACAGTATCCCAATACTCAAAACTAGCCTACAGTACTGTGCAGCCACACATCAGAGGAGAGCAAGAAGAAAAATGTGCTCCCCACTCCCTATTCATCATGAATAAAGAAAAATGTGCTCCCCACTCCCTATTCATCATCAATAAAGCAGCAGAAGGAAAGAGCATGCTATATAACAAGATATGTGTGGGTGTGTGTCTATATGTGCTTGTGCCTCTATTTTTATATGTATATTGAATAGTATCTGGGGATGAAACAGCTCCTGGAGGCTAAACTACATATGTTATAAAGTCCTGAGGGTTTAGGCTTTACCGATAAGCAAACAAGGATAAAAGTTTCATGATTGGCCAAGCAACATTTTAATCTTCACAGAACTCTGGGATTTTACTGTATAGCCTATAGCAAATGCAGCAACTTTAAATTAATTTGCTTTCTCTTTTTATTGCATTATATTTACAATGTATTTTTTTTTTTTAAATCACTTCCTGCTTGGAATTCCTTGGCTATGCCATGGAACAGAATAAAAAGGTGAATTGTCCTAGATATCTATGGTATACCTTTGCCACCACCAGTTAGAATTCTGACTTTATTCTTATCATTTCAGTTAATGAAAGAGGAGTATACAAATCTTTCTCTTCATTTTCTTGAATTTCAGAGCACAAAGGATACATAAACACAGAGATGTAATTCAAAATACCAATTAAATGTGTACGTTTTCTAGCTGACCAGTTCAATAAAGAGCTAATTCAGAAATGCAAGTTAGTGAGTCCTCAAACATATTATAGTTAATGACCAGGGACAAAGGGTTTCATTCTACCATCACATCTGGCAATATGCCTAGTTAAATGGTGATTACATTATAGGAAGCATTTCAGAGCTATTAGTGACTTAAACCATGGAAGGATGCTAAAGTATTGCTATATTAAAGAGCAACACCTGTTCTGGTTGATTGGACAAATCACTTACATTTATATATTGGATTAGGCGACTAATCATTTTATTATTTTATTTGTACAAATGTAACAAACGAATGCAATTCATAATTAGAAAGTCTTTTGTACAATGTCATTACCGTTGGTATGCTGGTTGGTAATGTCAAGAGGTATTCATATTCAATATTCACATTTTCAACTTTTCCATTTCACTAAAGATGGTAAAAAAAAAATCCCTTGTGAATCATTACTGTCAGGTTGAACTTTAAAAGATGACAAGCTTTTTTTTGAGAAATCATCTAGAATAGGGTCGCAGTCATAACTGATAAGACAACACTGTAAAACATTTTAAGTCTCTACGGTTTTGGTACCTAATAGCATAGAGCTATGCATCCTAAAGATGGGGGTTGGTGGATGACACTGAAAACGGAATCCTCAGTCAGAAACTAAAAAAAGAGTAACATTGTCGAATGTCTTTATAGGCTGACAAAAACCTCTGATCTGTGCCAATAATAACCTGCTATCACCACACTATCATTGTCTGATTTACTAAATACATGGCACATACACAGCTATAAATTAAGTGAACAGGAACTGAGCCATCCTGATATAAAACAATTGCACATGTGCAGAGTGCAATGGCTAGTTTGCCTTTGCATGCACAAAATATACAGAATCAGCTAGTTATTGTATCCCAGATTTATGTGCATGTGTCATTTTAGGAGTGTGAAGGGGTGTCACTTGCCCCATTTCCTTTATCTAAATTAATAGTTTTTATGGTGGCAAGTAGATAAAAGGTACCATGGGTAAGTTGATTTTTATGAATTTGCTAGTCATATCTAGTCATATATCCACACAAATTGCGGCAGAGCTACAGAACATACTGTTGGATTTGTCAAGTCCCTTTGTTCCTATCTACTTTTTGTTTTGGAAATTGTTAACTCTGAGTTATAGATTATATATATATATATATATATATATATATATACACCTGAATATAATTTTTCTTACCCCTCCTGGATTCTATCTATATTCTTCATTCTCCTCTACCAGAGGCTTGGAAGTTCAGAAAGTTTACAGTATCTTATTTGTTCCTAGAACTGCACTCATCTGGACAACGATCTCAGATATCCCAAATGGAATCTACTGAAGTTACTCCCACAAATTGGCGGTCACAGCCCGAGTGTTCCTATTACAATTAAGACTAGTACTGCCTTGACTTTCCACATCCTTTCTAGCTCTTCTTTCAGTCTTTGATATTGGTCCACCTTCTCATGGTCCTACTTCCTGATTTTATAGTCACTGTGTATTGCCACATTCTCCACCACTTCAGTCTTATGTCATACTTGTCTACCACTACAATGTCAGGTTGGTTGGCCACTACTTTCTTGTCTGTCTGGATCTGAAAGTCCCACATGATCTCAGCCCTGTCTTTCTCAACTCCCCTTTGTTGTAAAATCCCCTGCCTAATATTGTGTAGGTCCCCCTTGTGCTTTCAAAATAGTTCTAATATATTAAAGCATGGACTCCACAAGATCTCTGAACTATCTTGTGGTATCTGGCACCAAGACATTAACAACAGATTCTTTAAGTCCTTCATGTTGTGAGGTGGAACCTAAATTCATCGGTTTTGTTATTCCAGCACATCCCTCAGATGCTCAATTAAATTGAGATATACGGAATTTGGAACTCTTTGTCATGTTCCTCAAACCATTCCTGACCAATGCTTGCAGTGTGGCAGGATGCATTATGGGAACACCATTACCATAAAGGGGAGTACGTGGTTTGCAACAATCTCTAGGTAGGTGGTATGTGTCAATGTTTAACGGTAAAACATTGCCCAGAGCATAACAGTTGCCTCTGCAAGCCTGCCTTCTCTCCATAGTGCATCCTGCTCTCATTTCTTCCCCAAGAAAAATGACATGCATGCACCCGCCATCCACCTCATCTAAAAGAAAACATGATTCACCAACCATCTTCGATTGCTCCATCACACAATTCTGATGCCCATGTTCCCATTAAAATTAATTTTGGCGGTGGACAGGAGTCATCTTGGGCACTCTGACTGGTCCTACGACTATGCAGCCCCATACACAGCAAACTGCGATGCTCTGTGTGTTTTGACATTGTTCTATCATGGCCAGCATTAAGTTTTTCAGCAATTTGACCTACAGTAGCTCTTCTGTGATGACTGTTCACTTATATTTCCCACAACTTGACTCCTTGCTCTAGGTATAATAGTTTGTGTGTCACTTTAGAGGTTTTTCAGACTTGAGAAATTGCCAGCCTATTTGCCAGTACTTGTAATGGGCACACATGTTAGTGACACAGAATGGGTTCCACAGCGTCACTTCCGCTTTACAGAGTATGCAAACTGATACAGCAGAAAGTGCCACTCCTCCTACATACAACACTCGCATTTGGCCGGATTGCGCCCCAATGGACCAATAAAATCATTCAAGGATGATTTAAATAGACTTAGACTAATGGAACAGATCATACTAATCTAAAAGCCACTGGAATCAGCAAAACGCGTCCTAGAGAGTTGGAGCAGTGACATATGAGTTTACATATTGTTACCCTTACACTTGATATACTTCACCAGGAAGCTATTGCTTTTGTCTGTTTTTGTCTCCTTTACCCTTAATCTAATTGGATAAAGACAGAAGAGGGTTTGTGACACCTGAGGACACACCTGCCCATGTGATTTGAGCCAGTCCTATTTGGCTCTATACAGTGTCAGATTGGAGTATTAGTGTATATATATATATATATATATAGAGAGAGAGAGATAGAGAGAGAGAGAGAGAGAGAGAGAGAGAGAGAGAGAGAGAAAAGCAAAATAGCAACAACAAAAAATAGCAGGTCCTTGCGCTCACGCTTATAATCCCTTAATATTTTGTTTATTGTTGATCCTGAAAAAGTCCCATAGGTGGACTGAAACATTGATCCTGATCTTTTAAACTTATCTAAAGAAGTATTGGACTTTATTGAAAAACCAGAGTGCAAACACCTTTTTGGATACCTATATATACAGTATCTCACAAAAGTAAGTACACCCCTCACATTTTTGTTAATATTTTATTCTACCTTTTCATTTTTCAACACTGAAGAAATGACACTCTGCTACAATGTAAAGTAGTAAGTGTACAGCCTGTATAACAGTGTAAATTTGCTGTCCCCTCAAAATATTTATTTATTTATTTATTATTGCCATTTATATAGCGCCAACAGATTCCGTAGCACTTTACAATATTATGAGAGGGGATTTTACTATAAATAGGACAATTACAAATAAACTTACAGGAACAATAGGTTGAAGAGGACCCTGCTAAATCGAGCTTACATTCTATATAAAATAATTCAACATACAGCAATTAATGTCTAAACCGTTGGCAACAAAAGTGAGTACACCCCTATGTGTGTATACGTTTGTGTATGTATGTTTGTGTATATATATATATATATATATGTGTGTGTGTGTGTGTGTGTATGTGCTTATTCATACATACATACATATATTTTGTAGTTTGTCTCGTTCTGCATGCTAAAGCTAGTTGTTCCCTCATCATTGTTGGTTTGTTAACTTAAATGTTATTCAACTATTTGCTTATTTCTAAAGACTTTCTCTGTTATTTCTGCTCCCCTCACTCCCTCCCTTATTTTATTGATACCCACCCGAATGGTCTTGCTTGACCAATCCTCACCTCCTCTGCATCTCCTTTCCATAGTTTAGTTGCAGGCCTTTTCTGATCCTATCATCTCTGTCTTCCACAGTCTGAGTTTTAACAAGTTCCCTGCTGCAAACCAGAACATTGCTCAGATGCCTATCCACCCCAACCCTCTTGCCTGTCCACCCCAAGCTCTTTACTACATTTATAGATATAATCTCACACACAACTTTAGATGATTGGAAATGACAGCTGCAAACATTGCCAGTAATCAGCACACTCCTTCATTCCCTTAACCCTTAACACTCAGCCCTCACTCTCCTTACTTCTGCTCATTCTGCTTTCCCTAAAAGTGCCTACTCATAGGAGCAATGCTCGATCTTCTCCTTTTCTTTCATCTCCCTCAGCATCAAAATATCTCCTTACATCCAGTTCCGTTAACAACACAATCACATTTACATTAATCCCTCTCTGATACACTCCCCCTTCTCTCATCTCAAGCCTTGCACTCATTTCTTTAATCTCTCTCTCTCCTGCTCTAACCCAATCTCATCCTAGACCCCGCCCATATAAAACCCATTCACACCTCCTGTCACCATCTTTCCATTGTCTGACCACCATCTGCTAACATTTGACATCAGCATACCCCGTACCCAAATTTCACCACCCTCAACTCTCCAATCTCGCAGAAACCTCAACTGCCTTGATCTCCAGCATTTCTCCACCAAACTCCAAACTCTCCTTACCTATCTCAAATCTAACTTGCATTAACTCTGCAACCTCACTCTACATCTCAACTCTCTCCTCTCAACTCAACATCATGGCACCTTCTACAATTAAACGCAGCAAGCGCCCCCAATTACAACCGTGGCACACCAAGCTTACCCGTTACCTCCAAAAATGTTCCAGAACTGCTGACCGCTGCTGGAGAAAGTCTCACTTTGGATCTGACTTCCTCCACTATAAATTTATGCTGCGCTCCTACAGCCTGGCTCTTTCCTCTGCAAAAGAAAATTACTTTAACACCCTCATAGGTACACTGTCCCATCAACCCAAACACCTATTTCACACTTTTGATGCTCTTCTTCGTCCTTTTACTCCCCCTCCTTCTACCACCTTGTCCGCCACAAACTTTGCATTTAACTTCACTGAGATCTCTACAATCAGAGAAGAGATCTCTAATTTTTCTCCTTCCCCTACCAGTAAATCACCCAACCCCACTCCCTCCCCCATTATACACTCATTCGCAACTGCTACAGCAGAAGAGGTTTCTGCTCTGCTCTGGTCCTCCCGTCCCACCACCTGTTCCCTCGATCCTATTCCCTCGTATCTCATCCGCACTTTGCCTCCCTCTCTTGCTCTTCCTCTCACTAAAATTTTCAATCTCTCCCTTTCCTCTGGCACATTTCTCTCAACCTTCAAACATGCAACTGTAATCCTGAATCTGAAAAAGCCCAACCTTGACCCCAACTCCCCATCCAACTACCGCCCTATCTCGCTACTGCCATTTGCCTCCAAGATCATCGAGAGAGTTGTGTACACCAGATTGACTTATTTTCTCGAATCCAACTCTCTGCTTGACCCCCTTCAGTCTGGATACCACGCTGGTCACTCTGTCAAAATGGCTGCGACCAAAGTATCCAACGATTTAATTGCTGCTTAATCTCGCGGCCATTACTCAATCCTAATTCTCCTTTATCTTTCTGCTGCATTTGACACTGTTGATCATCAACAGCTTCTTTGCATACTCCATAATTTTGGTCTACAGGATACTGCTCTCTCCTGGTGATCCTCCTACCTCTCCCAGTGCTCTTTCTGTGTTTCTTTTTCTGACTCTGCCTCTTCCTCCAAGCACTCTCTGTCGGTGTACCCCAAGTTTCTGTCCTTGGTCCCCTACTGTTCTCTATCTATACTGCCTCCCTTGGTAAACTCATCAGCTCTATTGGCTTCCGTTCTCATTTCTATGCGGATGACATGCAAATCTACCTGTCCTCTCTTGATCTCTCTCCATCCATCTTGACTCGTGTCTCTGACTGCTTCACTACGATTTCCAACTGGATGGCTGCTCACTTCCTTAAACCCAACCTGTCCAAAAAAGAATTTCTGGTCTTTCCTCCTTCAAGTGTTGCTACTCCCGTGTCTGTCTCCCTCCAAGTCAACAGCACTACCATCACCTCTACCTTGCAGGCTCGCTGCCTGTGTGGTCACTTCCATCTCAAAAACATAGCGCACATCCGCCCCTATTTAATGCCAGATGTGGCTAAGGTGCTGGTCCAGGCTGTTGTTCTCTCTTGCCTTGACTACTGCAATCCCCTTCTTAGTGGTCTTACGTGTTCCCAGTTTGCACCGCTGCAATCTATAATGAATGCAGCGGCAAGGCTCATTTTCCTGTCTGGTCGCACCTCCCACGCCTCCCCGCTCCGTCAGTCCCTTTTTATCCCCCATTCGTACCCATACTTTTACCCTTTGTGTCACTATACCCCACTGACTCTAGTGTGTAAGCTCATTGAGCAGGGCCCACCACCCCCTCTGTTCCTGTACATCCAGTTGTCTGGTTACAATTACATGTCTGTTAGTCCACCCAATGTACAGCACTACCAAATCTGATGGCGCTATATAAATAATAAAATAATAATAATAATTCAAAAGATATGTCTTTTGTCTAGTAAGTTTATTTTTTTAGGACAATCCTCCCTTCCCAATTCCTTCATATTAAGTAACATTACTCATATCCAGGATAATGTAGAACTTTATTTAAGTAAGAACAATAGGGAATGTATTCATTATAATTAGTGCAATGAGCACCAGACAGATAAATGTGGTTGCCCCAGTTCATAGTTATCAAGCTTTATCAAAGTCCAAATTGCTGGACCAAATTGCCGTTATAACTAGATGAAGTAAACTAAAGATTTATAAATATTGCACCTCCATTCTCTCTGTGTTTCTCATTGTATTTTACCTATACCACATATTTGATGTGTGGAAATATGATACACATCCAAATCTTTATGATAGGGCTATCTGACAGAGTATACTTCACCAGCACGGTGAGAGGTCAAACAAACAGCATAGTGATCTCCGAAAGGTACATCAGTCTGCTACCAATTGACAGAGGTTCTAGGGGTCAGGACAGCTTACAGGACATGCTATTCCTATGGGGAATACAATGAATTGAAGATGACATCTTAGATTCTTTAGAATTTTAAAAACTGACTGGTGATTTATATTTCTTTCTTAAATTACTACTCCATAGATTCTGGGTAAGAGATGAAAAATACAGAGATTGGTTTAGGGCAGGGATAGGCAACCTTTTAGCAGCACTGTGCTGAAATAGGATTGTGATGTCCCAGTCTTTTTTTTTAATTTTTTTAATTGAGGTGTGTATGTTGCCGTATTCTGCTTGTGTTATTTATACTGTAGTTGCTTTGTATATTGTATATGTTCATGAGTAGTTTGTGGTATCATGTATGATACATCTGAATGTGGGCTGTGCATGGGGGCTGCTTGTGGAATTGTGTGTTTGGATGGATATGTCACATTGTGTGTGTATGTGTGGGGCTGTTTGGGATATTGCATGTGAGAGGCTGTATGTGGGGTTGTGTGCATGTATGTGGATTGTTAGTGGTGTTGAGTTTGTGCGGATTGTGTGTTGTGTTTGTATGTGGGCTGTTCATATTATTTGTATGAGGGGAGGGTTATCCTGCATTTCTGTGTATATCTAGCAGTGTGGGTGGCTTCATGGGGTCCAGTGGGGACCAGGCTGGTCAGGTACAGGTCAAGGACAGGAGCTGCAATAGCAGCTGTGGAATGCTCTAGTCCGGTGCGGATTCCAATTCACAAGTGCTGGGAGGAAGTGATCTGAGATCACTTCCTCTATGTGCTGCAATGCTTAAATTGAGGATTGTCCTTCACCACCTTTTTGTATTAGCAGATATCTAAAGTTTCCCTGGGACTCCTGATAGGCCAGAGCTTTTTTGGCTCTAGCAGCCTTGAGTGCCGTGCAAAGACACCTTGAGTGCCGTGAATGGCACCCATGCCATAGGTTGCTTTCACCTGGTTTAGGGTCTACTCAAAGTAATTTTGCGCTCTCATTCGATGTTTAATATTGATATTCTGGATAAGACTATTATATTAGAAATGTTAATTAAACATGTATCTTTCCAATCCCCACCTTCAAAATATAATAAACAGATGTTACTTAAGAAGAAATACCATGTATATATCTCTACTGTATCTGTGTCAAAAAAAAAGTCCTTTGCTTGTATTATATATGATTTTTCACTAACAAACAAGAATAGCTGCTTATTGATTGACTTTCTTTATATGTGAGAAAAACATGAAGTTTTCAAGTCCCAAAACCTAAATATATTTTAATGGCTCTCACTGCGTGAGCTTTTCCATTTCAGGTTAGGAAAGCTGTCATGACCCATTAGCTCACTCCAGCCATTGTACGAAATCACTATGCAACTATGTAGCAGTTAGACATACAATTCACATAATTATCTATTTATGATGCTTTGCCATTACTTTAGTTCCAGTGCAAGAAATCAACCAATAATAATTTAATTATTACAGATTCCTGTGAGATTGAGAAGAAAGACATGCAATGCTGTTGTAATCAACATAAATTAAAATGAATATATCAATTGAATGTATTTTAATGCAAATTGCCGTCATTTTATTGATACTACCCATGAGATACCAGGTTTAAGATTATATTTAAGCTATGCATAATTTAAGATGGTATAAGGAGAAAAAACATTTCACAGTAGACATGTTTATCAACAGTTTATTTACTACCTTTAATGGTTACTGATGATAAATGTAAATAGTTAAATTATCAATGCCATAGCGGGCAGAACTAATAGCCATCCCCCACCCTGTAAAACCTGTAAAAAATATTTTAAAACTTACCTTAATCCATTGCAGGGGCAAAGCCCCCAGCACTGACCTTTCAAGCCTTCCTGATGTGACATGGCACTCGTGTGGTCCAATCACAGGCTTTTATTAAAAAAAAAAACCTTATCCAATTTAAGAAGAGAGGGAGAAGGGAGCACAAAGTGGGAGCGAGGGATGGGTAAGTAATCAAAGGTGAACATTTTTGTTTCTCCGCAGCATGCAGTGCACACTGACGACAGATGTAAAATATGCACAGAATTGACTTTAGGCAGCCTGGAAAAAAGTCACGTTTGCTGGGGGAGCAACTAGCCCCCAGCAAACAATTAACAGCCACTATGGATGTGACGTGTTTCAAGCTTAAACACTGCGCATCTAGACTCCTACCACCATAACCACTTCAAATCACTGAAGTGGTCATGGTGGTTTGAGTAACCCTTTAAAGGAAAATGGACTTTACCCTGTTGAATAAAATATTGAAATCCCTTATATGTTGTGGTGATGCATCATTTCTCATTTAACATATATAAAAAATGTAGCAGTTGACTTAACTGAATTTAGATTGGTCATAATCATGGCAGTAAACGCATTGGAGAAAACCATTATTTCTGTTTCTCTATGCTTTCACCATGCTGACTGGGTGCATAAGTCACACTCCAAACCCCATCGTTAACATGGATTCCCTTCTCCCAAACTTTATAAAAGAGCCAAATTCACGAGAAAGCAACATTTGTATAAAGGTGCAATGTTGTACCTTCTCACCTATCAATCAGACAGCCGAGAGGGGGCTTTCCTGACAGGCACTGCCAGTGCATCAAATTCATTTAGATCTTTAATTCTTTGTTAAGGATGGTCTGACTTTAACTAAAACCTATTTTAAGACAACAGATAACAATATATATATTGGTTTTAATAACTGTCAACATACGAATTAGGTAACTATTATCCCAAAAGGGCAATTCATGAGGATAAGTCCAAATTGCACCAGCAATGTAGATTGTAAAACCCAAATAGCGATTTCCGGGAAAAAGATTTGAAGAAACAAGAGATCCTAGGAATTTAATAGACAGAATTAAACAGGAGGTTTTAAAATGTAAATTATTTTATAGAGAGAGAAATTTTAGTAATACAAAGAATTTGGATATAGCACAGAGTGATTTTGGCTTGGCTTTTAATATCCAATGTATAAAAACGTTAGATTGAAAGAAAAATATATAGCTAAATGTTGCTTATGGGGATATGTTCAGATGTATCCAGTAAAAAGGTTTAGAAGCTCTTTATCTATCTTCCTCTTTGATACAGTGAAGCTTGTTTTTACATTTGAAATCACAAAGGGCCTTTATTTATGGGTCTACTTATTTTAAGCCTGAGATATAGGGGTGCATGTGTGACTAAAGCTGGGGGGACAGTGGAATGCCCCCCAATGCTATATTAACAGCTTCCACCAGTTGCCCATGGGTGGGGGCTATGATAGAGAATGGGAGGACCCCACATATTCTTTTATTAACCACCACTGCCACCCATGGCTGGGGGGACTTTAGCATGTCCCCCTCGTGTGTTGTTTTGTTTTGTTTTTTAAATAAAACCATGGTTGGCCACTGCTAGAGACAGACGATTAGACAGTGAACAATCCATCCCCATTATTTAATTTAGTTTCTGCCAAAATATGATGACCATGGAGGGATAAAAGTAACAGCTCCCCTTCCTTCCCCTCATCATTTTGCTAGCGGCTGGGCAAAAATAGCTATCCAGTTGGTAGTTTTCATTATGGAACTATTAATTATGAGCCAGGAGACTTAGCATATTCTCTAATATTATATTATACATATATTTTGCAGTACATTGATTGTCCCATATTAACACCCTTTTGGTTCGTATGGTTGAGTTTTCATATCAGTTTTTCTGTACTGAAATTCTGTCAAGCCAAACTGACATTCAGTCGAAATTTGGGCCTCCTAAAAAAATTTCTGTTTTCAAGAAAAATGATTCTGACAAGTCGAATTTTGTCGCTGTGCACATATCTAGTTGCTACTTTGTGTAAATACAGATGAAAGTAGTATCACTGTGTGGTTATGTGTCATTTCACAGTGTGAATGTAGATTTGAACATGTATATAGTGATATTGTATGCGTGCTTGCAGGTCTGTACATGTGTGAGGTACAACTACTTGTTAATGCATATACATATGTGTGAGCAATGTCAGTATGAATGAATGTCTGAGCTCCTGCATAGGCTTACGGTTAAACCCCTATGGTTGGGCCCTTCTCAGCCCTTAACACCTAGCTGTTCAGTTGATTCTGTTTGTAAAGGTGCACTTCTCCCTTCTCCAAGGCTATCAACACGTAGCAATAATATAGCGTCAAAACATAAAAATATTAATAAATTGAATGTCTTGTGGTTTCAGAACACTGAACTGTTTTTTTTTTTATTACGTTGGTAAAAACAACGCTTATGTATAGGTTTCCTGTTAACCTGTGGATTTGCCTGTATTAAGGTCCCCTTCTGTGATGCTTCAATGACAAAACAACTGAAACCAGCCAGTAGCCATATACTAGCTCCTGGAATGCTGATCATAGCAGCTTTTTAGCTTTTTCAAACTATCTCTGACCACATAAATTACAGCAGAGACATGCTAAATATATGACGGTGATGTGCTTACACTTAGTAAAGATCTCCTAATTCCAAGTGTCTGAAGACTTAATTAAATTAAAGCAACTAGTGGCATGAAATAGATTAAAGCCACCAGTGGCCAGGAAAGGCCATGCAGTAGAACCCTGTTGCGGCAAATCACCCTCCGGCAGATGTTCAGCCAAATGATTTGAATGACCGCATTATCAGGGTTTGAAGTTGGAAAAGGTGTCAATCCTAAGTCAGACATTGAGCAGTTCTGTACACAGATATGGCTAACAGCATGAATGCATTATTTTTTTTTTGGAGAGTTCAAACTGGTAGAAGATTTGATGTTTTCTGAAACTTTATTACACAGTTGAAGGGGTCTTTGTGAAAGCTGTCCAGTCAGCTTCCTTATTATCCCTTGAGGCAATGTGTTCAAGCTGCTCAAGTAGTACTGAGTGCAGGCCAGGAATCTGGATTACATAGACAAACATATTACAAGTATCAGGTGTCGGACTATAGATCAGAAATTAAGATAACCTACACAAACATACAACAGTATCAGGTATCAGCCTGCAATCACTATCCCTGCTTTTTACTCAAATATATTTTGAGAATCAGGTTTCAAGAGTTTGCAGCAAATGACCAAATGGGAATAGACTACAGGATATATATTAAGGGAGGAAACTACTAACAAGAACAAATACATCGTGGACAAGGGAGCTGAACAAAGAGATAAACAAAAACAAGAAACCAGAATAGTGTGTGATGGATCAAGACTGCAGAAGACGGGGTAAACCAATCCAGGAATAACATGTGTAAGGGGAACAAGATGGTAGGAAATTGTGCTATGTAATGTCTAGAGCAGTGGTTCCCACATTTTACCACACCAAGGTACACTTTAATAAGAGGGAAAAAACTCAAACACACACTTATTTTTTACCTTTATCAGGCTGATAAAGGTCACATTTACTTGAAGCCCTACTAGAGATATATGGGTACTTCTAGCAACATTATTTTTTGTGTAATTTGTTTTATATTCAAACATAGATTTATAGACTGTGTGAAGCCTGGCATAGTATATGCTTGTGGACATATTACTTTGAATTAACTGACAGATGGTACTCCCAATTTAAATGGAGACATTTGTAAAAATAAACACATTTAAGGACTGCCTTCAACTTGCCACAGCCCTGAAGTCAACGTGTTTGTGGTGTACTTTGAGGTGGTCTGGGGCACATCAATGGCCTAAAACATCAGCACTCTACAAAACAAAAGCTAGATAACAGCAGTACAAAAACTAAACTAGATACAGTAAAAGAAAACTAACATACCAGGATTCACATATATTCCAAAAATTTTAGAATATAGTTTGCGTTGTGCTTATATTTCTTACTTCAAGTTTTCCTTAAAAAATAACATTAAAAATAAACAATATAACGTCTCTTAATGCACTCAAAGGGCTAACGCAGTGTTACTCCCACTTCGAAGCGCATAAAAAACTAGTGTATAGGTGGTACCTAACTCCCCAACGGCTTCATCAAATGTATAGAACGGTTCCCCCACACTGCTGGAGATGTGGAGCGGAAAGTGGAACGATGACACACATTTGGTGGTCATGTCCACGTATCCGCCCGCTGTGGCAAGAGGCACAAACTATACTGCGAACCATAGGCATCACCACACCACTCCTAGACATACACACAGGTATATTTCTCACATACCCTAACCTCGTAACAAAAAGGGTTAAAGTTATCATGGCACTCATAGCACTAGCAGTGAGAAACCTAATCGCAAATCACTGGAAGTTAGCACGTTGCCCCTCTAAAACTCTCCTAGTGGCTAAAATCCACCAATACTATACCCACGAGTGCTTATCCACTCAAACTGCGGCACTTAAAGTGCGACTCCTAGCAACTTGGGCCTCGTGGGTGGAGTATTGGGAGGGGCAACTCACGAACCCTTCCTCTTCACCCCATCAAGGCAGCCTTCTCAAAAACCCAACACCTACAGACTCTGACTCGGACTAGGGTAACAAGCGATGGTGCGTGTGCATCGCACCCCAAGTATTCTGTACTCTGTATTCTGTATTCTGCATTCTATGTTTCGTACTGCGCATCATGTACTAATTATTATTATTATTATTATTTTATTATTTATATAGCGCCAACAAATTCCGTAGCGCTGTACAATGGGTGGACTAACAGACACATGATTGAGATCAGACCACTGACGTACAGGAACAGAGGGGGTTGAGGGCCCTGCTCGATGAGCTTACATGCTAGAGGGAGTGGGGTATAGTGACACAAAGGGTTAAAGTAGGGGAATTAAATAGTTTGTTACAGAAGGGTTTATTGAGTGCTTGGTAGGTCATTTTTGACAGGTGAAGGAACGGAGTCATGGGGTGGGGGATGAGAAACCTGCTGACAGTTTAATTGATACGCTTTAATAAAGAAGTGAGTTTTCAAAGATTTTTTGAAGGAATGGAGGCTGGGTGAAAGTCTGATTGAGGAGGGAAGGGAGTTCCACAGAATAGGTGCAGCCCTGGAGAAGTCTTGAAGGCGAGCATCAGAGGTGGGGATCCGGGCAGAGGATAGGAGTAGGTCTTGGGCTGAGCGCAGGGGTCTCGTCGGGACATACTTGTGTATGAGGGAAGATAGGTATGTTGGAGCAGCATTATGTAGGGATTTGTAAGCAAGCACCAGAATTTTGAATTGGGCCCTATATCTAACTGGAAGCCAATGCAGGGACTGACAGAGCGTGGAGGCGTGGGAGGTGCGACCGGACAGGAAAATAAGCCTCGCAGCCGTATTCATTATAGATTGCAGCGGTGCAAGCTGGGAACATGTAAGACCGGTGAGAAGGGGATTGCAATAGTCAAGGCGAGAGAGAACAACAGCATGAACCAGTACCTTAGCCGCGTCCGGCGTTAGATATGGGCGGATGCGCGCTATGTTCTTGAGTTGGAAGCGACAGGATTTGGCTATCGATTGAACATGGGGAGTAAAAGTGAGATCAGAATCAAAAAGAACTCCTAGGCAGCGAGCCTGGGAGGTAGAGGTGATAGTAGCGCCGTTGACTTGGATGGCGACAGACACAGGAGTAGCAGCACTTGAGGGAGGACAAACTAGAAGTTCTGTTTTGGACAGGTTGAGTTTAAGGAAGTGAGCAGCCATCCAGTTGGAAATAGCAGAGAGGCAGTCAGAAACACGAGTCAAGGTGGGCGGAGAGAGATCAGGGGAGGACAGGTAGATTTGCGTGTCATCTGCATATAAATGGTATTGGACGCCAAAAGAGCTGATGAGTTTACCAAGGGAGGCAGTATAGATAGAGAACAGTAGGGGGCCGAGGACTTCACGCTGTATTTTATGACGAGATGGATCATTATTAATCCTGACATCCCTGCCCCCACCCCTCCTTTCTTCTTTCTGTACCCCTCCCCACCCCCCTGAAAAAAATTGTCAATAAAACTTTAAATATAAAAAATAAATAAACAATAAAATATAAATAGTGTATACAGCAGGTAATTAATTATTTTCTGTAACCACTTACCGTTTCCATCTATTGAACTGTTTAAAAAGTTTTGGGTATGATTTTTGCTCTTATATTTATTTTTATTTCATACTTAGATATATATCTTCTTAGACAGATAGTCTTATCTACACATTTATATATATGTGTGTGTGTGTGTGTGTATATATATATATATATATATATATAAGATAACAAAGATGGGATTTCAAGATTACGTTGAAAACAAAGTGTCACTAAAAACAATGCTATTGTACAGGGTGCATTTTTTAAATTAAACTTTATAAAGAGAAAAAATAACAAAGATCAGTAGAACATAACTGTGTATTTGTTGTGATAGGCAATGTGATCAAGAACAATATAATTTGGTATTAGTTCTATGGGTCTGGGATTCGGACATTCAGCTACCTCTTAACAAAGGTACGTAATCAGTCACATCTTGAAATATATATTACAAAGGACTGGACTGATCAGGTATTTGTGGTCTTGTAGTTATTGCAAAAGTCTTTATTTTTTATTTATTTTTTGATAGTAACAAGATTAATAAATTATGTAGTTTATGACATCTGACGTATCCTGTCAATACTGATAACAATGGTGTAGTAGGATATTTTCTTTTTTTTTTTTTTTACAATATTGTATTTCATCTCAATAATCTGTTAAATCTTATAACCAGAATGCATTAAATCAGTCTGATCTTAAAAAGGTTTCAACTTGAGAAGGACACAGTTTATAAAAGGCCGCAAGAATAAATTTATTTACGTGACCTTTCTATTGTCATGAATGAAAAGTGGTTCTCCAGGATTGCATGAGATCTGACATACATACTTCTGTCCTATCACTCTCCTGTCCATTTTACTGAATAGCCCTGATTATTGTAGCCCAGAGGGGAAAAACGAATTTTTAAAATTGCTTGTTCTTGTCACTGTAAATCTTAAATGTGTTTAATGAAAGTTCCTTTCAATGTGAACTTATTTCCATATAGAAAAAGGAGAAGACAGCAAATTAGTACAGTGAATCAAATATCCTTAAAGTCAGATTTAATTGGGGCAAATCCCTCCAGTGAAAAGGGAGAGATGACATCTGTCTTCATTGCCAGGGTGGAACGTTAAACTGAAGACAGGGCTGAAATGTCAACGTAAAATAATGCTGATAATTATTCGCAATGTTACAGTCTCCTTGACCTTGAAATTTAAAAGGTCAAGATTTAAGGCTTTTTGTCAAAAGTTAAGAAGTCATCTATGACACTACTGACATTTATGATTAATGTAATCTGGTAACATTAAGGAAGCAGTACAGGATACCATTAGATTACAATGGTCACTTAATGATTTTCTTCTAAACTCAATGGAACTCATTATAAATTAAAAGAAGCACTTTTTGTATTGTGCGCAGAAAAGGTTTCCATTAATACAGTCCTTTTGAATGGAATACATTTTAAGTAGCTATTGGTGCTGTTATTCACTCAAGTGGAGTGTTGGGTGATATATATCCCATTGTACAGCGCTACGGAATGTGATGGCACTATATAAATAATTAAATAATAATAATAATTAATAATTTTATATATATATATATGGAGAGAGAGCTTACATTCTCTCTCTCTCTCTGTATATAGATATTAAATGAACTTACAGTCTATGTAAGACTATATACAGATTCTAGAGTCTATATATATATATATATATATATAGAGAGAGAGAGAGAGAGAGAGAGAGAGAGATAATGCAAGCTTGTTTAAGCAGGGCCCTCTACATCCACTGTTCTGGTGCATCCAACTAAACTTTATACTTCTTACAACTTGTAACAAATGTTAGTCCACCAATTGTACAGCATTGCAGAGTTTGTTGGCGCTTTATAAATAATAATGATATATATGTGTAAAATATTTACACATTTGTTTAGAAGCTCATTCTGCATAGATCATTATCTGTGCTACTATTCCCATAATACATGGATAATAATGCACAGATCACAGCCCCTGGCCTGCCATGAATTTGAGGGAGCTAGACTTCATAGTGGCAACTACCGCCATTTTAATGGCGGCGACTGAAATAGTGGACACACCAGACTGTAACTCCCACTAGTCTCATGCAGCACTCAGTGATGAATATCCCGGTGCTGACCACAAAGTAAAGTCCACTGTAGTGGTTATGCTGCTAGGAGCGCCCTGCATCCCTCCTAAGGTATTTAAATTGTTTCAGAATAGTGTGACAACTTACCTGGATCCCTTGAGTGCCTAATGCAGATGTCTTCGTTGGGTTAAACAACGCCCAAAAAAGTGACATGCTCATTTGCTGAAAGCGCCCAGCTGATATTCTAAGCCAATGTGAGTACAGCGCTGCACAACTCTGCTTAGTTCCAGTTACTTATCAGACTCTCTTCGCAGGAAAATCCAGAAGCAGGGCACTGGCTGCATTAGCCATTAACCCCTACAATAGCATAAAAACGCTGTAATTTATTTTATGTAAATATAGGTTGGTACAACTTATATACATAACAGTGAACTATACATTATCAGAATATTGGAGTTCTGATGAGGTATAAACCAATTGATATTTAGTTTATTCTGATGTCCCTAGAGCACCACAATGGCACTTTATCCTTATGATACAGAATTCACATATATATATATATATATATATATATATATATATATATACATAAAAGCATTATTCTAATAATCAAGTTATATCAGGTCGAGACCCACAATTTCTTGTTCCCGATTGCATTAATCAGAATGTTATTTGAATCAAAGTCCTGCTTTGCGAATATGATTCCAATCTACCATCACAGCAGCATCAAAGGAACTATCTCAGACTTCATCTGTTTAATAAGTCAGGTTTTGCAGGAAGTCATAAACAAGATAAGCAACAAAAAAAAACTTAGTGTGGCAACATTTAAGAAGGTTCAGAAGTTAGGTTCTTCTTCCTTGGGGTGCAGGAACCAAAGGTTACCCATGAATTACAAGTCTATAAATTTGTCCGGTGTTGCTTTTATGTTTGTTATTAAGATTGCAGTTGAAAAGACGATAAGAGATTACAATAAAAATGAAGCCACCAATAGAGACAAAGTTTGGCTAAGAACTACAAATTACTTATTATTAAATGACCTTCTGAAGAGCAAGCATGACAACATCTAAAATCTGGGGTCTAATCATATATAACTTGTGTGTTCATTTGAATCCAAGCCGCAGTTTGATTGATGATCCCAACAGAGCTAATAATGAACATAACAAAAACTTTGTTAAGGTTTAACTCTTTTAATGCTCGTTAAAAGTTAAAATAAACAGATACAATATCTGGACTCATTATCTCTGGTGGCAATTACCATATTCCTTTCAGAAAGCAGTTTATGAATAAACATTGATGCGGTGTACGTAATATGTATAATATATGCATGTAATATATAATTTTCCTCTCTAAATAGCAGGGCATGCAATAGAGGCATACAATCCTCCTTCAAGGTAAACAGTGGAGACATAATCAACAAAGTATGGCCTAGATTTATAAATATTTGATACGCTTTTCAAATGATTTAGAATTTTTGGATAATCTTTTTAAATGATTTAATATTCTAAAAAATATTTTAAGATTCATATATAATATCCATATATAAAATATTTTTTTATATTGTAATATAAAATAATTAAAATGTTATCCAAAAGTATTAAATTAAGGTCTACGTTTGCCAAATTAGCTATTTTTAGTATGAAAATGTTGGGGAGCAACTCCACTTGTGTTTTTTTCTTTATGACTCGTAGTGATAATAGTGCGTTCTGTCTCTATCTTTGTGCTCATGCAACTCCTTAATAACAGCTCACATGGCTATGGTCACCTTTTGGCTTTTGTTCACTATGAATAGAGTACAACATAACTCCAGAGTAACAGACAGAACAGGACATTTGTCATACGTGGTTCAGACGGCCCCACTTTGAATTCTTGAGTTTGTTTGGAAAAAAGATTAGTAGTATAATGCTCCTTCAGGTCACTTTTAGTGGGATAGGGTGACGTTCCCCAAGTGACTGTAAGGAAGGTGTGCTGAGGAACTGAAATTTACTATATACCCCTTTTTTAGTTAGTATGGTGGGATAGCATTGAATACATGGCTTTCCAGCCTGTGATTGTTTCTGGCTATGCTTTTATTGAGAACATAAGTAGAATGCTGTTCATGGGTTTAGAGGACAGGACATAAAAGGTGGGGATATGTCCTGACATATCTCTATCTCCCTGTCAGTGTAGGCGTCAATGAGTTTTCCTTTAGGCTTAAGACCCAGGTGTTTCTAAAAACCTACACCACTGTTAAGATGAATCATATAGCCATGTGGAAGTAACATGGACTCGAAAAATACAAAGTCAGGATCAACGCAAAGGGTCAGGGCCACCTGCTGAGCTTCAGTGCCAGGATCAACAAATTTCAGAAATGGATAACAGGAGCACAGCAATATACAGGGACACCACATTTAGAACCAGGAAGGGAACATCTTGCTCTGGCAAGGCTGATGTGAAATAATGGGCCTTTTTTCAGATAGAGATTTGATTGTCTCTGTTCCTCCTATAACAGAGGTAGGAAACCTCCGTCACTTAAGATGTTGTGGATTACATCTCCCATGATTCTTTGCCAGCATTATGGCTATAAGAGCATTATGGGAGATGTACTTCACAACATCTGGAGTGCCGAAGGTCAGGGCCGGACTGGCCAACCGGGATAAGGGGAAATTTCCTGGTGGGCCGCGGCACCTAGGGCTGGCAGTTAGCCCTAATGTGTTATTCAAATCATTTTTCCTCTTATGCCCTGGCCCAGCATGCATGGAAGCCCCGCCCCTGCATGGAAGCTCCACCCCTGTTTGGAAGCCCCGCCTCCGTGAGTAAGCCCCACCTCTAGAACTCAAGCAGCAGACCTTGCTGCAGGAAGAGGCCTGAAAATGGCCTCCCAGAGAAAACTTAATCTCCCACAGCCTCCAGTGCCAGGTAGGGTTTAAATACTGTGTCTGTAGTGAGTGTGTGTGTGTGTTTGTGTAGTACGTGTGTGTAGTGTGTGTGTGTAGTGAGTGTGTGTGTCAGTGATCTTGTGTGTAGTAAGCATGTGTGTTTCAATGATCTTGTGTGTTGGTGAGCTGAGGGGGGTGATGATGGTGTGAGGGAGGGGGTGGTGATGATGGTGTGAAGGGGGTGATGGTGTGAGGGAGGGGATTGGTGATGATGGTGTGAAGGAGGGGGGTATTGATCGAGTGAGGGTATTGATGGAGTGAGGAGAGGTGATAATGTTGGGAGGGAGGAGAGATGCTGGTAAAGGATTAAATACTTTTTTTTTAGCTCCCTAGTGGTCCGGTGGCCATAATATCTGGTAACCCACAGCAATGCTCTGATTGGCTAGGTCTCGCAAGAGACATGGTCTGCAGCTCTGCACAGTGCGGAGCTGCAGACCTGTGTCTGCGATTAGCGCTTTCCGGCCGGGCAGACTGGAGGGGCCTCGCACCCATTTGGCATACAGAGCAAGCGGCCGGGCCCCCTCCTGGTGTCGCGTCCTCGGTCACTGACCGAGGACCCAACACAGTCTGCCCTAAGGCGGTTTAGGCGGCCACAATCTACCACCCGGTATTAAAACAGTGATTATATTAAAGCAGGAGTGCAAGGCAAGATTGAACTGTGTATATATATATATATATATATATACACACACACACACATATGCAGTGCATGGCACAAGGACTTATGGGGCTAGCATACATTTTTTTTCCAGGGCTGCTTTGAATTTCCAGTCCGGCCCTGCCGAAGGTTGCCTACCTCTGTCCTATAACATTGAAGCCAGTTGCATCAATATGATACTGCCACCACATGTCCCCACATGTGTCAATATGGCTGCAGCTGCAGGACAGCAGGACATTGAGAAACAAAAGTTGACTGAGGCAGTAGATAACAGAAGTCAGCAAGAAGCAAAGATAAGATCTTCATCTAAAGCAAGAAATGAGGCCAATCTATGTAAGGTTCATTAACCATAGAAATGGGAATTTAAAAACGGGATGTGGAGAGACTAGATTAATCTCTAACGCATTCTTTATTTAATGCTGGTTTTCTCAAGTTCTTGTTCTTTGTGTATTGTAGTCACCGGGACTTAAGCCAATGTTGTCAGTTAGAAACCTTTGTACTACTGTGTTTTTGTTCAATGCAAACATATCTTAATTGTGCTGCCTGCTTCCTTAAAAGAATGTTAGATCATATTGTACAAACTTTGAGCTGGTAACACAAAGCTAATCAATAAACTCCACATCCTTCTTATTGAAAGATACAAACTGTCAAAAGGAAGGTGGGAATGAACAAGTGATTATTTCAACTTACTTGCAGTTCATAGAACCGAGAACGTGAAGCTAGCATTACTTACACTCAGCAGATCTTAAATACAGCAGAGTCTATTGATTCCGAAAGCACATTTCTTTGAAAGTGTTATTAACCTTGTATTGTTTAATACGTGAACTGTGTCAGGTTTCATATTTCCTTTTCGTTTATTAAACAGGTGAATTAATTTTCAAACTCTCCCATGTCACTTACCTGAATGAAGTGCTTTATTTGCTTTTCCTTTGAAAAATTTTTTGTGCAAGTATCAAAATTAAATAGTCCATCAACTTCAGCCCGACAAAGGTCTCTTCCTGCTGTTGTTAAGCAAACATTTTTGCACAGTTGTAAATCAGTGTACATTACATGCTCATTGCCTGATGATTTCTCCAAATAGGGGTTTAAGCAACTCTGTCACTTTTCAGTATTAAAAAGATATCGTCTTTATGAAATTATGATGCTAACTGCATACGTAGCTAATTTGTCATGTCTCACTGTCAAACGTCATATAATTAGGTGCTTGATCCATTTGTGATAATAAAAAAGTGTCATATATATTCTTTGAAAACCACACTGTTAGTGTACAATATTCAGGTCAAGCTCACTAACGAGATAAAATCAGTCAATTTGGTAAACATTCTATATTACATTATTTGAAATGACAAAAAGAATTCAGCAACATCAAAGCTGTGCTACATTTATAGAACTGACAGTGCTTAAGCCACATATAGTGTATGTCCATGCAGTAGGATTGGGGGGGGGGTGGGGGAGATAAAAAGCAATTGCCGTAGTTTTTTCCATTGAACAATATAACTAAAGAAGGTCTATTCAAGTTTGGCAGCTGACGGGCTCCAAAGGCCTAAGGTGGTGATGGTATGGCAGATTAGAAACAAGCATTCTGCTGCAGAGTAATCAATGGCACCTCTGAATTGCTTATTCAGTTTTTGATAGCACCCTTTTCAAATGCAAAGCGAAAGTGCATTAGCACACAGATAACATCTTTTTGCTTTAACGCTATATTGAGCGTTTCAATGACTTCTGCTGTATATTTGTGGTAGGTCCTCTCACAATGGAACTTGGTGTTTGCACAGTGACAACTCTGAGATGAGGGCATAATAGACTCTTAGTAGGAGCTTATTCCATGAGAGAAAGAGACTGGACAGTGTTCTATGAGACATAGCAATAAGCTGCACAACCTTGCACATCTGCTTGACTCTGAATGTAGAATAATCTCCTCCGAGTTTTGTAATGAATATATATATGTAGATAACAGAAAGGAACAAAGAGAGAAAAAATATATATCATAATAATTTTCATAAACTCTATGGCTCTCTCACTGAGTATTTTTTAAATTCGAACTTATTTCTTTTTGATTTCGTAGGCATTTTTCATGCCACTTTCCAGTTTCCCAAAAATTCAACCCATTATATTTCCTTTTTTAATTTGTATTGGTAATGAAAACACAGTTTGCAGGTTGTGTAAAAAGTAAATCTGAAGGTTTTTAGCAGTGTAAGTGTTTTTTCACACATCGGAGGCTATTTATAAGATCCTTTGAATTTCTAAATCAGGGCAGTTATCTATAAGCAATTGGTGGGTTGGATGATATTTTGTATATAATGCATTTCAATGCATGAACCAGTCTTTGATTTCTATTACGGGACACTCTAAGCAACCATACCACTACATTTTAATGTCGTAGTTTTGGTTCATAGATGTTGCCCCTAGGGTCTCTTCTTCTTAACCCTTTCACACCATTAATCGTGTATGCACAGATTTCCGGGGTATGCTTCCCAACCCCGCCATTGTATATACAGGGTACATAATTCTAACCACTGCAGATTCAATTAATTTATTGCAGTTTAATTTTATTTGCAATGGCTGTGCTGACAATATCATTCTACCGCTGACTCTGCTAAGGCTCCCAGCTGCATGATCCCAGATCTCCCTGCATAGCCCTGCACTGCTCATCCACCGGGCTGCACCTCGCTGGGAGTAACTCTCTCATGCTCTCTCTCAGTCAGAAAATGGAAGGGGACATTCAGAGAGATCTGCACCCAGCTACAGGTGCAGGGAAACTACTGGACCACTAGGGTATGAAAGCAGGAACGGGGCTCAGGTAAAAAAAAAAAAAAAATTATATATATATATATATATATATATATATTTATATATATATATATATATATATATATATATATATATATATATATATATATAGAAAAAAAAGAGCATCACTGTGTGGGGAGGCCGGACAGGGAAATGCAGCCACCTACACACAATCTACCCACCAACTCACCCCGCACACACAGTCATATTGTCATGTTGTCACATTCACCCCCACACACAGTCATATTGTTCCACTCACCCCCCAATACACAGACAGCCTTTCACACTCATCCGACACAAAAAACACAAGCAATTCCCCCATACGCACAACACTGTCAGCAGCTACCCAACACACATTCCACATCAAGGTAAAAGTCTTGAGTGAGTTGGTCAGGTGAGTTTGCACTTTGATTGGCCATTGGAGTGGTACTAAAACCCTCCCAACCTCCTGTTATTTAATTGTGCACAGGAACTTGGGATAGTGCACATGTAACTTTTTTTTGCTTATCGTCTATGTTTTGGGGTTGATGTACACTGTAACCATTGCTGCCATCCAGGAGTAGAGGGGGTTTGAGCACAGGTCCTCATTTTGTCTGTTTGTATTTGCTTTTGTATCACACATCCATGTTGCAGTGCTTCCGCCCACTCCATGTGTTCCCTACTAAGGGTTAATAAATGTGTAGTGGTTTATAAAAGTACATTCATTACCTCATATTAATACTGGAAACATAAGTTCTCACAAGTAAACCACAGAAATAAAAATAAATAAATGTAGTGTAAATCTGTGTGGATAAAATATATAAATATGTGGAGACTTACAAATGGCAACTCACATAATATAGAGCCAAACAACACTTGGCTCTTGCTGGTGTTGCAGTTGGTGTCTTAAAGGTTCCATCCCACCTCTGGATGAATGAAGTTGCTGGATAGTAACCTCAAAGATAAATACAAAGATTCGCTAGATGGTTATCAGGGATATTTGAATAAAATAAGTTGTCACAACTCACATAAGCAAGAGCCCAAAAATCAATGGTATATATCATTATGCTATAAAGGGATAGCACCATCCTCTCCAGAGGACAATGCACCAAACATCAGGCATTTGGATCAATATATAGAATATATATATATATATATATATATATATATATATATATATATTACTTATATAGAAAGCCTCTGGGCTGTACATATATAAAAAAAAATTTAAAAAAAGTTAAATACAAAGAAATACAAAGAAATAAGAAATAAAGCTTTATTGTTAATTATTCGATTTCCTCCTTCCGGTCCAGCTTTTATGGTTTTACACTATTTATTGGTAAATTATAAGAAAAACTCTAAATTACTTTTTTTTTTCTATTACCGTGTAAGGTAAAATACAGCCTATTCCTGTTTTGAAATCTTGAATAAATGCAAAGAAAAATGTCCGCACTTTTAAAAATGATTCTAGTCATTTATCTTTAAGTGATCAATCATCAGTCTCTGTGGTCTGGTCTTCTGTGAGAATTACACCTTTCAAGAGCCTGACATATAACAATGTAAAAGACTTGTCAATAATAATTGGTTTCCATAAGGATTTCAAACCAGCATTTTAGGGAAAGACTAACTTGTTTTTTTTTGTATTGGAAAAAAATTAGATCATTATTTTATATCACTTATTAAAAACACATATTGATCAAATGTCATGTATGATTATTTCATTACAAACCTTACAATACTTTATTCAGATAATTTTTGTTTGATATATTTCTAGACTGAAAAATTGTTTTATTGACCATATCAATTATACACAAACACAATATAAATTATACTATGTAAATAATACTACAGTGAGAATTCAAAGTGAAGTTCACATTTAAGGTCAGAGTTGCCTAACTGACTTAGATAATTTTTCCATTTTGGCTACTTTGTCCTTAAATCTTAAATTCACTTTGAATTCATCTCGGGGTCTCGCTTTAGTGAATAACCTTTATATATATTTTATCTAGAAATCATGGAATTGGAATGACAGGTTGTGAGAGCATCACTTTGCTTAATGAATTATTCTGAAAACTGCATCAAGCAAAGAATAGGATCTTACAAGAGAACAGTGAAAATTATATTGGCAGCAGAGTAAACTGTGTCCTTACTGATAAACCGTCATCAGTGACTATCAGTATCATTAAAATGGATGCTCACCTAGAAGATGGATTTTCCTAAGTGATTGCCTTGTAATTGCATAACAATACTGGATGATGAGGTTAGTTATTTGTCACCAGGCAGGACATAGTGTACGAAAACTCAAAGGCACAGATTGCGGGGTGGGATGCACTGTGCAGTCATTGTATCCCATTCTACATGATAATGGCCATGTGGGATTATATCAGAACAAAGAAAAAGAAAAAAAGTGTTCTGATGCTAACTAATGAAACTCCTCTTCTTTTGCAATTTTAAATCCTTTTTTCCTTCTACACTATAAAGCATCAGTATGGCGCTCCAGTTATTTTCTCCCTCATCAATTACAGTTGAATTGCATCAATATAACAAGTAATATAATAAGCAAAACTTGGAAAGGAAAGAAAACCATTAAAAGTAAATCTATATTTAGACTTATTCAGACTTCAGACCTCTTCATTTAATCTTTATGGCAGACTAGCCAGATGTAAGGCTCTCCTCACTGCAAGACACATGAAAGCCCACTTCCAATTTTCAAAAAGGTACCTAAAGATCCTGAGACTGAGAAAAGCAAGATTCTCTGGTGAAATGAATATCAAACTGTTTTGCCTCAATTCAAACTGTCATGTCATGAGGAAATCAGGCACCACTCATCATCTGGCAATACCATCAAAATGGTGAAGCATGACCTTTTATAGCACCCTCTATAATTTAAGGGAAGAAAAAACCCTATACCAACCAACCGTTTCAGACATTGAGGGGTACCTACAGCGGATACCACTGCCAACCCTGACAAACGAACAAAAACACAAACTGTCTGAATAAATCTCGATAACTGAACTGAAAGACGCTATCACCAGACTGCCTACAGGGAAATCCCCAGGCCCAGACGGATTCACAAATCAATATTACAAGACCTTTGCACCTATACTCATTCCCCACATGAGACAAACATTTCAGTACATAATTCATACAGGGACAATCCCACAGGAAATGCTTACAGCCCATGTGGCCACATTGCCTAAACCGGGGAAAATGCCAGAGAGAGGACAGAACCTACGCCCAATTTCACTTCTCAACACAGACGTTAAATTACTGGCGAAAATATACTCCAATAGATTAGCCACCATACTTCCAGATCTAGTGCATGAAGACCAGGTCGGCTTTGTAAAAGGAAGGCAGGGCACGGACGGCACTAGGAAGGTTTTAGATATACTATACAGCTTACACAAACGAAAAACGGTATGCCTATTCATGTCACTAGATGCCAAAAAGGCTTTCGATAGGCTGAACTGGGACTTTCTCAGAGCGACCTTAGCGAAATTCGAATTCCCATCAGCATTCATGAACACTCTTCAGGCACTTTATAGCAACCCTACTGCCAGAATCACCAACGCAGGATTCCTCTCAGACCCGTTCAGAATCACGAACGGAACCAGACAGGGATGCCCCCTCTCACCCCTGTTATACGTCCTAGCGCTAGAACCCCTCACGACCCTCATTAGACAACAACCATCAATCCTGGGCGTCAAAACAAAAAGCAAAGAACATAAACTCACACTATTCGCAGACGACATACTATTGACGATACAAGACCCAGAAGCCTCTCTACCACACTTCCACTCCATACTAGAAAACTACAGTAAAATGTCCTACTACAAACTGAATATATCCAAGACGCAAGTCCTGTGCAAAGGACTCCATCCAGACATCACCCATAGACTAAAAAACACCTACACATACGACTGGAGAACCGACTACATCACATTCCTAGGTATACGCTTCAAAAAATCACATACCGCACTATTTAACGCCAACTACGGCAAGCTAAGTATAGAAATAAAAAAACAGCTACAAGATTGGAAAACATCATTCATATCTTGGTCAGGCTGCAGAGCAGCAGTCAAAATGATAATCCTCCCCAAGTTATTATATCTATTCAGATCACTAATGATTCATATACCCTCCACTTATTTTACCACAATCCAATGCTGGGTAACCAGATTCGTATGGAATGACAAAAGAGCATGTATAGCCCTGAAGGTATTGCAAATGCCATTCAAAGAAGGGGGTATGAATATGCCAAATCTCAAACAGTATTACCATGCAACCATACTAAGCAGCATCATCCAAGCAAGACCAGGTACACACGCACCACAATAGAAGCACCTAGAAGCAGAATGGGCCGATAATGCTAGCACTGACAATTTAGTGCGGATACCAAAACATAAACGGCCGCAATTGCAAGACTGCCTACCGACCACAACATTATCACTAAAAATATGGGATGGGGCCCGACCTACCCTAACAAATGATTCGCTCATCTCCAAAGCCATGCCACTTAAGTCACTAGCGCACAATATCCCGGATTTTAACTATAGAATGTGGGAAAGACATGGCATAAAATTCCTACACCACATAATCACTAACACGGGTCAAACGACCTTTGCTACATTACAAGACTCCCACAAGTTACCAATAGTAGTGCATTATTCTTACCGCCAATTAGACTCATGGCTACGCACACAATTTCAGGAGAAAGCAATTAACATTAAGGCACAAAAGATGACGGCATTCGAGGAAATATACACCAGCCCCACACCACCCCAGAAAATCATATCCTCCATCTACACAACAATATCCACAAAATGCAAACTGCACGAACACAACTTTATCAACGCATGGGAAAAAGAGATCCACAAAACATTCACTGAACCAGAATGGGAACGCATGATCTTAACCCCCAAAACCTTTTTTTTATGCTCAAAACATATAGAGCTCGCCAAAAAACTCTTATATAGATGGTATCTCACGCCCATAAGGCTACACAAATATAACCAAACTCTCCCAATACACTGCTGGAGATGCAAATCAGGCACAGGGACAATGGCACACATATGGTGGACTTGCCCACGCCTACAACAATACTGGAAAGACGTAACCAAACTTATCAAAGACAGCACAGGGCGCACCTTACCTCATAATTTGGAACACTACGTGCTCTTCGACATCCCTGAGTCGTTACCCAAACCATACAGATAACTTATCTTCCATATAAATATAGCAGCTCTGGGTGCCCTAGCACAGAACTGGCTATCACAAACGATACCCTCCATCCCCATGTGCATACAACACATAAGCCAATCTGGCCACTTCGAAACCACAATGAGACGGCAAAACACGCCTCCCAACAAACCCCATAAAAAGTACCGAAGATATTGGGAAATAGCATGGGACAAATGGGAAACATACAAAGGCGATACAACAGGGGAACCACTTGTCGTGAGCTGACCTCATGACCAAATCAGGGCCCACACAAAGACCGAACCCCCATCAAAGAATACTTCTTCACACAGGAAGGTTAGATAAACTGATGACAAGGAGCACGACCGCTCCAAACAACAAAAGAGACCATAAGGTGAACCCAACTGGTAGCTTGAATAACCCTTATGTAATCCCCGGCACATTTCAGACCCCCCCTGAGAAGACATGGCAAATATTGCTACCAAAGCATTAGGTCAGGCCCTAACCCTCTCATCCAATTCACAGATATGGAAAGTACAAATACCGACTGTCAAATATTGTTCAATGGTAATATATGCACTGCTACAACTGTGACTCAAGAGATTGTTTGTAACAAACACCTTGTACAAACCCTTCATGGAATTGCAACCTCTCTCCTCCCCTACCCTCCCCTCTTCTTTTTTCTGTACCCTCAAGTTTATGATGAATGACAAAACAATAAAAATAGTCAAATTTGAAAAAAAAAATGGTGAAGCATGGTGGTGGTAGCATCATGCATTTGAGGTGTTTCTCAGTGACACTGACTGGGAGTCTGATTAGGTTTGAGGCAAAGCTGAACACAGCAAAATACAGAGATTTCCTTTTTGAAAACCTTGTCCAGAGTGCTCAGACAAGGCTGCAGTTTTACCTTCCAACAGAACAATGACCCTAGGCACACAGCCAACACAATGCAAAAGTGAATTAGAGACAACTCTGTGAGTGTCCTTGAGTTGTCCAGCCAAAGTCCTGACTTGAACTCACTCAAACATCTCTGGAGAGACCCCAAAATGGATATCCACCAACAGTCCCCATCCAAGCTGACAGAGCTTGAGAGAATGTGTAAAGATGAATTACATAAAGTACCTAAATCCAGTGGTGCAAAGCTTATACCCTACTAAAAAAAAAAAATTGAGGCTGTTGTCACTGCAAACTAATTGGTGTCTGAATACTTTCTGAATGCACTGTATATAAAAATAATTTCAATGGAAGATAAATGGTAAGCCCAAAAGTTAATTGAAGAATGGTAAATAGTAGCATTTCAAGTTAGTGCTATATCTAAATTTAGCTGAATTTTAAAAAAAAATCTAAATTTAGATATGTTTTCAGTTCATCGAATTTTGCATAGAATTTGAAATACACTTTGAATGCCTGCTAATTCACACTTTAGTGACTAACACTGACAGATATTACTTGTGACTATACTATGTGACTATATTGCTATACATTCTGAAAGAGTATCTGTTATAGACCTAGCTATACAACCTTAATTGAAACAAACAGAGGGTTGTGAGTTGCCATTTGAAAATATTAAACATTAAGATGACAGAGAATGATTAGATGTTAAATACCTCCACAGTTTAGGCTCACCAGAACCACTACAACTTTACTCGCTGCCACTGGGAGACATCATCAGGCACAAGATATCATTGCTATGCTGATGACACACAACTCTACTTCTTCTTTACTTCAGATACTAAAGACCCGACATGCCACATCAACAGTTGCTTAGCAGAACTCATAGAGTGGATGAATGCTTATTGGCTAATATGGACAAAACAGAGTTACTCTTGGTGAGAGGACCCAGGCAGCAAAAATACCGCATGACAACCCAATATGTCTGAACTCATTAGTTCAACAGAGGTACAAAATCTCGGAGTGCTGATTGACTCTGGACTATCATTTAAGCAGTATATATTTTCTCTGTAATACAATCCTCCATCTTTCATTTTAGAAACATAGCTAGGATACAACTCTAAATCCCACCAGATGATATGCCAACATTAATCCATGCATTTGTGTCCTCTGGTCTAGATTACTGTAATGTACTCTACTGCCTTCAGACAGTACAAAATGCAACAGCCAGACTATTGACCAACTAAACTCGATTATGTCTCATAACACCAGTTCTCCATTCCCTGCATTGGCTTCCATTTAAATGGTGAACATATTTTTAAATTGGCCTAGTGACCTTCAAAACCTTAAATAATCAAGGCTCACAATACCTGAAAAAACACCTGACACTTTATATGTCATCTAGCTCCCTTTGGCCAACCAAGGAATCCGTCCTGTCAGTGTCTAGAAAAAAAACAACTCAGGTTCCAGGGCATTCAGCCACGCTGCCCCCACATTCTGGAACTCTTTACCTTGCTCATGTAGAAGCTTACTTACCTTGATGTATAAACTTATTTGAGCAGGGTCCTCATCAACTTAGTGTTCCTTTAACATTTTGTACTTGTCTCATTTATAGTTAAAGGCCCCCCTTTATAATATATGGCAATATATAAATGCCAATAATAATAATAATAATGTGTCTTAATTTCATTCTTAAATGGACATGCAATACACCGGGTCCTTTAAGCTATAATATATATCCTCTAAGTTTTCAGGATGCATAGATAAACTCAAGAGTACAAAAATAAATTAATAATAAAGTCAATAGTTTGCTTTTTCTACTTAAAAAATAGAAGCCAGAGTCAGAGTTGTGACATAGCATGTGCTATCTGAAGTAGAAAAATCATTAGATGAATAGATGATGCCCTCCTCAGGGAAAATACACTTATTATTTAAAAACTAGTTTCCTTTCACACCTACAGCAATCTGTAAAAATATATTTTTAAAAAAAAAAAAAGTATAAGAAACTCAGGCACATTAATTCACTTTCAAAATGGCTGTTGCTTCAGGTATTTTTCTGTTTAAGAAGTTTATAATCTGTACCATGTAAAGTTTAACACACTAAAAGGAATGCAGAATGCGCCAGATATACACACTATCTAGTCCAGTGTGTATATCTGGCGCATTCTAGAAAACTAGTTTTTAAATAATAAGTGTATTTTCCCTGAGGAGGGCCAGTGTGTATATCTGGCGCATTCTGCAATATGCATGGCTATCAGGCAAGTCATGACCCTTCTCTGGCTAAGCAAGATCGCAACAGGCTGACAGCATGAAGATCTAGGCATACAAGGGGGTTTAAAATTGCTCATTTATATAATATTGTCAATATTGAGTTTTATCATGTGAATTTCTTGATTATGAAGGATTTATAGATTTGTAGTTGACTGGGATTTAGTGCAACTAGCATTACCAGTGCAGATTCTGATACTTTATAGAAGTGGGATAACAGTGTGTTCTATACCTTATATTTTATTATATTCTTTTTTCTATAGCCGACGAGAGTTTTTACTAAAGTATTCCTGTTAGTTCAAAGTTCTTTCTAAAAATAGTCGCATTCAGTTGTCATTTCTAAGATTGTCCTGGCTTTAATATCCATGTCCTTTCCAGAAAAAATGTGGAAATTAGAGGACAACTGACTCTCATGTGTTAGCTATAGGATGGAGACTCATAGGAGGAGAAAACGGCTTCATGACCCTGAAGATGTCTATCAAATGGCCTGCTAGACTCAAGTCTTTGGGTTAAAGCGGTGTTTCCCAACCTGGATTGGGAATTTCAGAATTCTATTTCTATGAGCATATTGACAAAACCTGGACCATTAAAATGCCTTGAGAATTACAATGAGAACTGGTCTATGGTGGGAAAGAGAGGGAATTTTACTTCACACTATGCACTACTGGGTCTCACTACCAAATGGGCACCTGTATTGTGTGCCAGAAGTCTGACATGACTGACACTCCAAATCCATCAAGAAAAGTAGAACAAATATACGAGTAGTTCCATGGCTTCCCAGTTCTTAGTGAGTGTGATAATTAAGCACTTCACTCAAGTCACCTCTCTCTCTCTTCTCTCTGTCCTGCCTTGTACTGTGTCTCATTTGCACTGTGTGGAGAGCATTGGGCACTGCCACAGATTATTTAATCAGAGGTTTTATTTCTCTCTCAATATTACAGGGGGCTTCGGGCTAACAATGAAATGTGCCAAAACAAGACTCTGGGCTTTCCAGCATTCCACTCAGGGCTCCAGACTTGGTCAGCCACACTAGAAACACCCCTAAACTCCCCTATGATTTATCAAGGCAATATTTCTCTGTGTGAGTACAATATTGCAATTACAATTTGATCATTGCTGTAATTATGTCATGTCATTATAGTTTTCATTTAGTATCTCATAGCTACCATACAGAAGCCAGGCACTCGGAGGTAAGTACAGGTACAGTATGTTCTATACTTTCTTCTGTTTCACTCCTCACCCCAGCAAATACTTCAATAAGATTCACTGGGGAGAGGGATTGAGAAACCCTCACATTCAGAGAAATCGTAGTTCCTATTTAATAAAGAGATGTTGAACAAAAAAAATTAAACTTGTTTTATGTAAGCTAGGCAATCTGGAGACCTTCAGCCATGCACTCTGGCCAATGCCTGTAATTTACCAGATTGGCTGACACTAATCTCAGGGCAGCACTGGTACCTACATTAGCTTGCCTTAGATTAATCTGAGTAACTCTCCTTGGCAGCAGCTGCCAATAATTCAGCCCATTTCCTGTTAAAGATAAGTAAGAACAGATGCCAGGGAGACAGAGCTTCTCTCCCAGCATATCACAAGGGGCTGAAGTCAGGAGAACAATCCCATGTCATTAAAGGAATTAGAGGACCACTCTAACCAAAACTATGTTTTGGTTGGAGTAACCCAAGGTGACCTGCCTCCTCAGGTCAGATGGAAAGAAAGGAAAAACACATTTTTTATCCAGTGCAGAGGCCAAGTTCTCGCTGCAACCCGATCCTCCTCCATTAATGTCACTGTCCCTTACTGTAGTTGTAGGACTTCCCAGAAAACTAGTAGAAAAGAGGACTTGGGCAACACATGGTAGCTGCTTTTGGTTGTTTTTTGACGGCATGACGACAGACTCCTATAATGCACAGATTTAACCTTAGCCAACCCAGAATGCTCGTTGCATGCTTGCTAATGATGCTGCCAGACATGGAGTTACACCTCCAGCAGCAATGTGCTATATGTTAGTATGTACTGCTTTTCAAACTGAAACACATGCAGACTCCAAGCACCATGACCACTTCAAGTCACTGAAGTGGTCAGGGTGCCTGGAGTAACCCTTTAAGGACAGCAGCCTCAAATAGCAGCTGTGCCCAAAAATGTAATAAATCGATGTTTCAGCTCCTCTAGGGAGCTTTCATCAGGACACATGAAAGCTTCCTAGAGGAGCTGAAACGTCGATTTATTCTTCGCAATAAACAAAGATTTAAACATATGGAAATCCTTGAGTGCCGTTTTTTTCCTTCTCTTATGGTTCAGCCACCAGAGCACCAGGTATCTTTTGTGTTGTTATAGTTGGAGTGCAGGGGTTTTCTATATTTTTTATATATATATATATATATATATATATATATATATATATATATATATAGATAGATAGATATATGTATATATATATAGATAGATAGATATATGTATATATATATATATATATATAGTAGTTTCCTTTTTCAATTTTTATTTTTATTTTAAACAAAAGCAGGCAAAAACCAATAGGAATTATTCTCTTTGAGACTATTTAGTTCTTGGAATTATAAAACTTGTGGAGTGATTCTGAATGATGAATGCAGAACAACAGACATGCAGAGCATAAAACAAGTAGTGTACCTTGGCTCTGTGCTTTGACACCTTAACAACAGAGAAAATATACCATCATTATTCCAGGCAGGATTTTTTAATAGTATTTTAAAACAGTAAGAATGTCAAGACGCTCCTGTCACTCACTATCTTGCATACATATGATGCATTAGTAACTGGAGTAAAATGAGGAAACCATGGGTGGTAATTTAATGCATCCCCAAACCCCTGTATTAGCGACACGTTAAAAGACTAAACATTAATCTCTGCCTTGCTTGTAAAACATTGATAGATAATTGTTGGCAGGAGTCCAACCAAATGAAACCATCTGTACCTTCAATCAACGTTTACCTCTCTAAAGAGAAGAGATCCGTCTTCAAGTACATTTAAAAAATACACACATCACAAGTAAACTCTCTAATATGAACACAGCAATTTAAATAATTTATATATTGCCCAGTACTGCCCATATCCTTGTTTCATAAGTCACATCTTCTACGATGGGGTTTAATTAAATTAACATTAAATAAATTAGACATGACAAATCTAGCACTTTATATTTTCCTTTACTGTATTTTTCTAGAATACAATACTATACAATCACAATATCAGAGAGTATTTCTAAGGGGGATATGATGCTCTGGCTTTTTGGTTATATTTGGTATTTAGAGTAAGACATTGCAAATTTTCGTGTATTCTCTCTTATTTGGAGAACAAATCATGCAGTGTGTTCAGTTTATGGTTGCCAATGCCAGATTTATAGTAACAAGAGTAGAAAAATAAGGCAAGTGAGACCAACTATTAATAATCTCTATTATATATAGAGCACATAAGTAAATAAATGTAATCAAATACAATCAATCTTTAGGTTTAAAGCATCATTTGGAAAGTGCATTGAATTTGTTTCCTTTTTGCATTATTTTCTTCATGTTTAACGGACATGACATGTGACGTGCTTTTACAACATCCAGAACTAGTTGCACCGTACTCTAAATTTCTCCTGATCAGATGCCACCGTAGGACCATGACTTTATGCCACCATAGTGTAAAAACCTCCAGAAAAACTTTTATCAATAAGATATGTGCTTATGGGGGGCGGGGCCGGACCGCCATGCTGACCGGTCGCATGGCGGAGAGGCTCCGGAGGAACTGGGCCGTTAAGCCACAATAAGCAGATAATCTCACCTGAACGGAGCCTGAAAATACCCACCCAGCTGTGGGAGAGGTTGCAGATCCCCGAGATCGGGAGTTTCGGACCCCCCATGGGAAGCACGAGACTTCGGGGGCTGCAACCTACCCTGGAGGGAGCGGAGTGGACGGCCGCTCCCCTGTCTCCCCACCACACTGCCACACGCTATAAGGATGGGGGCTCGCCGGTCCTGTTCCCCCCCCTCTGGGCCGAGGGGGTCATCCCGGTCCCCATTGGGACGAAATCGAGCCGACTAAAGAGACGACTAAAGGGTGCTGAGTACCCAGGTCCCACAAGCAAAGATTGCGGTGGCTCAGATCACCTAACCAAACACACCGGCAAATTAGAAACAAGCCGCTGACCTAACTAAAGGGCGAAGCGGGCACGCAGTGAACCCCGGCTGGAGAGCGGAAGGGACCAAGAGAACCACCGGACCCTCTGCCCGCAACACGCGCCTCCCTGGCTGAAATATGCAATACTCACCTAAGATGGCGGCTTGTCAAGACCTCAAGCAACAACCACCATGCAGCACAGCAGCAATCTTACCGGAGCCCAACTTTTCCTGAGGCAATCGACACTGAAAGAGATTGGGACTCTCAGAGCCTCCTAAACAGCGGCCAAAAGAATCCAGCTACGTTAGAGCCTAGAGCTGAAATATATTACCTATGTTTTTCTTTTTGTTTCTTCTTCATGTTGCATAACGTCCATGCCATGTATAGCCTATTCCTGTTTAAGCATAATTAGCGACTACTGTTTCTTTTAAATACTCATAAAGAGAGGATTGTGTAGTCTCGCGGCTTTGGACAGCATGTTCACCTAGTAACAAACTACTAAGTAATAATCTCTACCCAGTGGCACTGCTAGTTAGGTGTGTTTGGGCATTGGGAGATAGATTGAAATACATGCACCCACCTGTAGATATATTAATATATGTCAACCTGTGCACCTGAAGCATGTTAATCTATGCCTTGCCACCTTACCATATATTCCTACATAGATCTAGCATGTTTATTATAATGTAAAAATGTGCAATTGTATCAAATGCCATACAATTGTCTATTTTGAAATGCTTGCATTAGCTATTGTGGCATTGTGAGTTTGATGTAATTTTTTGCACTACAAAAATAAAGAATAAAAAAAAAAAGATATGTGCTTATGCTATTCTATCTCACAGAAAATCTTCTCCAATAAAAAAAATAAATATTGGAAATAGACTTTGATTTGTCAAATGAACTTGGTAACTACATTACTGTTCTAGAATCACCTAACAAAAATAAAACAGTGCAATTTGTTAGCAATTATTGGGTGCCAGCTAAGCATGTGTAATCTTCTAAACCCAAACAGAAATAAGACCATTATTGTAAAGAATAGCATCTAAGTACTACATTCTGGCTTGACCTGGATGATGTGTGAATTTAGACTATCTTACTCTGTATGTGGACATTTCCTATGAGTGACGGGAGCAAAATTATACATACCCAGGAAAAACCCTTTTAAACCTCGATATCGCAATGAATGAGAGTAGATCCTACATGTTTATATATTAATGTAATACGTTGTCATGTAAAACTAGCTCATGAATCAAATATCTGGAGGAAATGCAGAATAAGGCAAGAGAAATAATAAGTACTGCAAATACAGAGGTGTGGACAAGATGTTCTTTGAATTGTACATTAGAGCTCTCCAGTAATTATCTTGGCTAGTAGCCTGTTGAAGTCATGGAAAATGTTCTGAGAAGCATGAGTAATGGTATACTTTGTATTTCCTGCAGTTCTAATGATGGTCAAGCAGAAGTAGAAAGACTTGCAGTTTGATCCTTATTTTCATTGAGATGAGAGAACAGGAGCTGATGTCTATATAACTTCTGCAGGCTTTTGGGCAAAGTGCAGTATAGTTTAATGGGCTGAGAGCATACTAAGAGTCTGGAAATATTCGACAGTAATGAGTCAAAAAAAAACAACAGCAACATTCAACATCCAAGTCCAGAGTAAATATTGCAGGCAGCATTCAGCATCATTGAGTAACATATCGTCGCCATTAAACCAGATAGCCATCAGATACAGGAGAGAGTTATTATAAAGAGTGCACAACCATTATGCAAGGCCCCATAGCGAATATGTGGATGACATCTTTACAGGCTTAGCCTATATACTCACTGGATGTACTTTCATATAATAAAGCCTTACAATGAATGTGATCTTAAGTATAGCAGCAGCCAGTGAACAAGGGCATGCAAATATATGCATTGAAAAGAGGTAATAACTTACACAGAATCTTGGCATTATAAAATGATGCACATGGGGGCTATAATGCAATATTTTATTTAACTTATAAGTAAGAATTATGTCAGTTTTTCTTTCACAAGTAAAGCTATATAGTACTCAGAGGCATAGGCTGAAGGTCAGAACCTATTAAAATTAATGATATTTGAACAAAATGAACTATATGAACCATCAGTTTATGCAATATATCCCTCTTACTTGCCATGTAGTTAAATAAATATCAATTTACCTTATCATATCTCTCATCTCAATCCTCAATACACCTTGACTCAAAGGGGGATGGATCCAGTTGGAATGTCTGCAGACACATTTTTAGGGGGACATTCCTAGAGATTCACAACATGAATTGTTTGATTATTGTGTTTAAAAATCCCCTATAACTCACACATAATTAAAGCACTTACTTAATTTAGTTTTAATTCTCTGTACAAACATAAAGGGACAATCAAGGCATCATAACCATTGCTGCAGACTATAGAGGTTTTCATCCCAGCATTGCGTGCACCATTTGCCAGTTCTACGTAAATGTTTTCAAGCAGAGAGCAAAAAAATAATATTCACGGATATCATTTTTAATTTGTGGGGTAACAGCTTCTTGATTCAAAGAGAGATTTGACTGCCATCCTAGGGTCAAGAAGGAATTATTTTCTAGTATTTGGGATCTTTTGGATCAACAGCAAAAACAGATGTGAGAAAGGCTAAACTTGATGGCTGCATGTCTCTTTTCAGCTTTGTAACTACGTTGAGTGGCACCCAGATGCTTATGGCTATGATGGTCAAACTTACAAGTAGTTGAGTAACTTTGTATCTATATAGACACTCCTCACTTATGTCCCAGTCGTAGAACGAATTGGTCAGTAGGAGATAAGGGATTCCCTGCTTTGGTGCACTTGTCTATGTTCAGGGAAATGTCCCCGAACAGAGATGAACGCACCAGAGCAGGGAATCCCTCTAATCTATGTTTGGACAAATTTCCCCTAACATAGATTTAAGGGATTTCCTGCTCTGTTGCGCAAGTCTGTCTTCAGGGACATTTCCCCTGAACATAGACAAACACACAAGAGCAGGGAATCCCTCTAATCTATGCTTGGGTACATTTCCCGAACATAGAGTAGAGGGATTCCCTGCTCTGTTGCGTTCGTCTATGTTCGGAGAACATAGACAAACGCAGCAGGTCAGGGAATCCCTCTAATTCCCATGACGGCTCGCACTTACCACCCCGCAAGAGAGCTGGTTGTAAGTGCGAGCCGTCGTAAAACAGGTAGGTGGCAAAACAAGGACCACCTGTATATTTGCTAACCACGTACCCAACACAATGTATGGAAGGTTTGCTATTTCATGTTCTTTAAAACTGACAAGTCATGTTACTTGTGGCATTCTGTAGCTCTGCAGAGCTTATATGTTAAGCACAAGGGTTTATGGGATTTGTAGTTCAAATCTCATCTTTCTACTGTACAAAGGAAACTGAAATAAAACCCCAAGGGCATTAATGGTTTTGGAAGAAAAAAAGGAAAAATTTTCTTATGGAGAAAAAAACAATTGGTTGTTTTTATTTTTAAATAAAGATTGATTCATACATAATAAAAAAAAACACCCAGAGTAACTAACTATAGCAGTACTTATGGCTACTGACGCCTCATCCCAATATCGACTAGGCATTCCTTCCGTGGAGTTGTATGGATGTAGCATCATGGGAATGCTCACACATCATGGGAGACACAGTGATTTGCAACGTAGCTTGTCAAAAGAAAACTTCAATAAACCATAAATATTGCAGGGTTATTCACTAAAATTAGAATTTAAGGTGAATTCAGACAATTTCAAGTTCAAGGTGAAAATAGGCAAACTGGAAATATTCTCTCAGACAGCTATGCTTTCAGTTCATCTACTCATTTAAAGGACCACTATTGTGCCAGGAAAACATACTCGTTTTCCTGGCACTATAGTGCCCTGAGGGTGTCCCCACCCTCAGGGTCCCCCTTCCGCCGGGCTCTGTGGAGAGGAAGGGGTTAAAAATCTTACCTTTCTCCAGCGCCGGGCAGGGAACTTTCCTCCTCCTCTCCTTCTTCCTAGCAACGTCATCGGCTGAATGCGCATGAGCGGCAGGAGCCGTGCGCGTATTCAGCCAGTCTCATAGGAAAGCATTCAGTTTCTCTGAAACTGCTATGTTTATTAAAAAAAAAGGGTTAATCCTATCTGGACCTGGCACCCAGTCCACTTCATTAAGCTGAAGTGGTCTGGGTGCCTATATTGGTCCTTTAATAAATAAACCTGTCAGTGTAAAAAAACAACCCACCTTAACTTGTGCAGTAGCCCTGTAACAAAGTGATCCCCTTTAAATGAGCACATGCTAGGGATCAATATTCCTGCTCTATGTTACATGTCGTATACATTATCTCACTGTAGCTTTCACTGTATTTTATCTGCTGAACAGGTTAACGTGCTGATATCATGCTGACGTAATGCTGAAATATGTCTCGTCCGTCCAGATTGATATATGGAAAATGAGCAGATGCACTCTCTAGCTAATCAGGCTGAGACTCAGCAGGATAGCTACAATCTCTGCTGGCGTTCACCTCCCTTCATAGAGTTTAATTAAAGAGCTTTCTGCTTGCTTTTGTTTAATCTGCTGCCAGAGTTTCACTATTGTGGCATCTCTTTTGGATAACTAACAATTGTTCCTGATAATCTAATGAGAAAAACCTGCAGAGGGTACACAGGATGGTTTAGAAATAATTTCCCAATTTTTCAAATATAAAAAGTATTTATTTTCCATTTACCACCCCAGTTCTGTGGATAGGAGAGTAGACAGATGTGTTTAGAGTCAACCATGCGCCCTGTCAGAATAATAATGTCAGAATAATACGACAACCAACATTCTAAGTGCTGCACAGAATCGTTGGTAAGACTTGTTCTACGAGGCCACATTTTTTTCCCATGCTCTGCAAACTACAAACTGTCTGGAGAAGGAATAAAACTTAAAAAACATCAGAAGAGCAAAGGTTGAAATCTTATAATAATGTCTTTGCACCCTCTCATACTCTTGAATTTAATTTCAATGAATATTTTCATCAATGGCTTCAAGATGACAGGTGGTAAAAACTCTACTCAACAAATATTTGTTGAAAAAAGAAAGACTAAACTTAAAAAAAAGATCACTAAATGGTTTATTAAGGATGGAGATATTAATAGATGTGTCAGGACAGTGTGATCCCCAACAAGCAGAACGTAAGTAACCAAAAATCTATATACCAGAAAACCCTAAAATATATTACGGATCCTTAGAGTAGCCGGATTTAACTTACGAAGAATAAGTAGGACAAGCCATGGTCAGGAGACCAGACAGGAAGTAAATGGTAAGACAAGCAAAAAGGTCAAGGAGAATAGAAGAATAGTCAAGGCACAAGCCAATAGTAAAAAAACACAGTAGAATCAATAGTATAAACACATCAGATTACCAGAATGAAAACCACGACAGGGCACTGAACAAATGTCTTAGTTTAAATAGCCCCAGAAAGGCTGTGTTTCACCAGTAATCACATGATGTCGGAACATGAGTACACAATGCATACAGGATGACGTACACATGTCCGTGTCATACTCATAGGCGCAGTCTTTAAATGGCTCCGATTCACATCGGCGGTGTCAGTTAACACGCCGGATGCAAGCGCCACCAGAAATGGTGTCTGCTGCGTCACCCTGTAGACCGCAACCAGTCACGTAAGAACGTGCTAAGGGTAACCGAGACCCACAGGTGGTGGAACACGATGTTAGGCCTTCCCAGCTGTAGCTGTATGTTAAACTGAGCCCAAGGGGTACTGGGCCCACAACATGAGGAGATTGCAGAAGAAGGCGTAGAGTGCCTCAACAAAGACAAAAGGTGGACTTATATCTTCAAGCAAAAGGCTATGTAATATGAAAGTGTTGCCAAGGCACTTGTTATGAAGGGTTTAAAGAGAATCTCGAGAAACATGTTTTCCTTCCTTAAAGGACCACTATAGGCACCCAGACCCCTTCAGCTTAATGAAGTGGTCTGGGTGCCAGGTCCAGCTAGGTTTAACCCTTTTTTTTTTATAAACATAGCAGTTTCAGAGAAACTGCTATGTTTATATTAGGGTTAATCCAGTCTCTAGTGGCTGTCTCATTGACAGCCGCTAGAGGGCTTCCACGCTTATCACTGTAAATTTTCACAATGAGAAGACGCCAACGTCCATAGGAAAGCATTGAGAATGCTTTCCTATGGACTGGCTGAATGCGCTCGCGGCTCTTGCTGCGCATGCGCATTCAGCCAATGACGGAAGAAGAGTGAGGAGGGGAGGAGGAGAGATCCCCGCCCGGTGCTGGAGAAAGAGGTTAGTTTAACCCCTTCCTCTCCATCCAGCCCGGCAGGAGGGGGTCCTTGAGGGTGGGGGCACCCTCAGGGCACTATAGCGCCAGGAAAACAAGTATGTTTTCCTGGCACTATAGTGGTCCTTTAAAGTAAGGAGGAAAGTATGACATCCACTGGAATCAAACGAAATTGGGACAAATAAGGATACCTTCTAGTAAAACGAGAAAGAGACTGTTTGTTGCATTGCATTTTCTACAAAGGTGTATATATAGTAATAAAGTACTCCATGAAGTATTCCATGACTTGCCTAGGGCCCTGTGAAATCTAAATCCTAATCTTAATCCTTCTCTGACTACCAGGGTGTCATAGCAGCCTGGATTGTATACATCACTATCAATGCTGTAAAATGTCAGATCTCAGCACACTACTAACTTTCCTTGTGCTGTTTAGCTGAGCTCAGGGACAGATTACTGTGTCTGGCTCAGGGCTGCACCAATTCTCTATGTGTCTGATAGCAAAACTACTGTTATGCATCACCTGCATGTCTCGAGATGGACTTTGAAAAGCTTTCCTTAGGCATATAAACTATAACTATAAGTTCATAGCTTGACAAGCAGAAGAGCACAGACATGCATTGTGATTCAGACTGCATACTGAATTTCTGCAGTTACCGTTAGCAATGGATGCGGTTTTAAATACAACTTTTAAAAAACAAAAACGTAGCATGTGTTGTGATCTAGAAGAACCAGTGACCAGAACACAGCCATGGACTGCAGTTTCAATCATGTGGTTTTCGTCAGCATGACACCAGTTCTGGTCTGAGCTGCATTACCAATAAGGCAAAATAACCGGCTGCCTACGGCCCGGCCTCAGATATCTAAAAATGCACCACAAGTCTGTATTATTGAAGAAAGATACAGAAAAAGAATGTACTACGACCGGCAGATGGTCTACTGGTACCAGATTCTGTGCAGTTCTCACCACTTACTACCAGTGGTACCTCCTTCACTACTACCTCCCTTAGAAAGAGCAGATAGTGACGGGGATAGTGCCAGTAGTTTAAAGAGGCAGGCTGAACAGGGACAGCCAAACTACTCATCATCAATGTTGTGGTGATGGTTGTAATATTTTAAAATGGTGGAACTGGTATGTGGGTCTTTAATTGCTGCTGCTCCCCCCTTTTTTTAAAAATGTCTTTCATTGTAGTTGTTTGCATGCCTGCCTGAAAAACAGCTATTATAAAAAATATTCTCTCACACCAACTTTACAGCATTATTAAAAATTATGTAATTCATGAACTGTAGATTAGGGTAATTATTTGATTAGGAGCATGTTAAAAACCATTCACACAGAAATGACTCCTGGGTCATCAGAGTCCATGACATACTATCCATTAGAGGGACACTATAGTCACCAGAACAACTACAGCTTATTAAATTTGTTCTGGTGAGTAGAATCATTACCTACATGCTTTTTTCTGTAAACACTGTTTTTTCAGAGAAAAGACAGTGTTTACATTACAGCCGAGTGATAACTTCACTGGCCACTCGTTATATGGTTGTTAGAGATCCTTCCTGGGTCATGGCTGTCTAAAATACATCCAAACATTCAGTGTCTCCGCCCTCTGCATGCAGAGACTGAACTTTCCTCATAGTGATGCATTGATTCAATTCATCTCTATGAGGAGATGCTGATTGGCCAGGGCTGTGTTTGAATTGTGCTGGCTCTGCCCCTGATCTGCCTATTTTTCAGTCTCAGCCAATCCTATGGGGAAGCATTGTGATTGGATCAGGTTACCACTTCTGCTGATGTCAGCAGGCAGTGGGCAGGTCTAAAGGAAACAGGGACAAGTAAGCAGCTGCAGACTTGAATTAAAGTACGTTTTTACTATATTTAGGGAGGCATGAGTGGGACAGGGGGGCTAGATAGTCGTTTTAATGCTATAGGGTCAGGAATACCCTATAGTGCTCCTTTAATTGCACACTTACAGTGTGCAAGTCTTATTAATTCGGTCACCCTTAGATAGCCTACAACATACCAAGACAATAGAAATGGTACAGAAAAAAGAAGAAAGAAGAAAGAAGTTTTTTAAACTATGTTGTTTAAATAAAGGTATTTTGGCCACTTACTTACTGTGAGTTAGCCATCTTACTTTTAATTACTATTATCATTTTACTTTTTTACTACTACCATCCTTTTATCCGGCACCAGAAGTGTTTTTACTTTCCAATGAGGATATTACTCCCAAGAATCCTAGGTGGGGATTATACCACTCAAGCTGTATTCATTGAACAGTTAGTCTGTTCAACTAAATGTGAGTAACCACTTGGTTTTTTATCTTCTCACCTCTGGCATTTTATACTTTGAGCACCATTGTTGTTCCCGATTTTATTTCCACATATGGTTCCCTAATCAAGAAAGAATACTAAGACCTCATGTATCCTATAAGTGGGGATTATACCACTGTACGTTATCAACACTAGAGCCATAGCTCATAAAAACGTGAGTAGGACCATATACTCTTTTATTGCTTCTCCCCCCTTCGGGACATACTATACCATCAGTTGTTATTTTCTCATTTCATATGATGTACAAAGACGCATCTACACCACTCTGAAGAATCCCCCACTACAAAAGACTGTATTCACCTCTACAAAGATATACCTCATTGTTTGATTCATCTTCCAGTCAGACTATTTATTCTGGACTTCTATTTGCTTATTATCTATTATATATATTGCATTCTAGTCTGCCTATTCTATGCTCTTCTAATTTATGTGGTTTGTAGTGGCGCTGCCTTCCTTTCTTTTTTCTGTACCATTTCTGTTGTAAGGCCTGTGAGGGAGCCCTACTTTTTAGGTGTGCTGCCACTTTTTACTTATTTATTATTGTTTCTGTTGTATTTTGTATAGATAGAGAGCGCTGATCCCTTTCTTCTGTTCTATACCAAGACAATACCCTGAGACGAGCAGACTTTCTGGAGATACCTGCAACATCAAAGCCTGTGTCTAGGGCTTTGGCAAGGACACGTACGTTTTATACATTTTTACTCAATGTTTAATTGTAAGTCTACTGCTGATAACATTCTATTTGGCTATGAGGCTGACAGTATGGCATGAGATTTGAAATGAATTATTAAGGTAGCCAGTTTTCCCAGCTATAAACTTACACATAACCAGAAGTATGTTAGTTATATGGCTGTGTTCTAAATCATCAGTAGCATTAAAAATAGAGGAACACATGTATGTGTGTGTTGTTTTGGTCCATTTACTGAGCTACAGTCGCGGTGAATGCCTTCTTTAATGGGTGTGGATAATACAGAGTGTCTTGAATACGAGTATAAATTCAGACAATAACATTATATTATGTTACCAGTGCCTTAACCATGAAGTATAAGTAAAACATCTGTAAGTATTATTTTTTTGGAGACATAATCTCCTTCAGCAGATACCATTTTTTTTAATTTTGTGAAATGTTTACACTGGTTCACTATTTCCATTTTACTAACTGCTATACAGTGCCTGGGACAGCATTTCTCCTACAGCTGTTTTTTCGCCATCCGTAAGGCAACAACACAGCCCCGCAGTTCTGTACAGATTGCAAGAACAGATATATACAGCTAATTGCTGTCAGAATGCAAAATGTTTGTAGGTGTTTACTGATCTACAATAAGAAAAGGAATTCGCTCATTCTTTTATGATTCCATGAAAACTGTGAAAAATGGATTGTGACAAAAAAAGCCATTATAAGACAAGGAATTACTCAGTAATGCTGAGTTTTAGGACCTGAATCAAAGTCCTAAAATTTGGAGAATTTGGTGCTTGACTGCAAATCCTTGGTGAGCTTATTGTTGAGATAGATTTTTAATTCTTTGCATCTGTCTTGGCTTAAAAGATCTACTCACTGAAAATTGTCTGTAAGCAAGCTGTTTATTTTTACAATATGTCTCTGTTTTGGTCAGGTACCTGTAACTATAGGCCCAGACCATTCTAATCCTTCAGTTACACCAACCTGGGTGGGATACTTTTTTTGTTTGTTTAAATATTTATTAGCTTTTTAAGTAGAAAAAAAAAAAGACACGAACAATTACATATCATCAAAGATAGAATATTTGACATCCCATATCCCCTAATAGATAGTAATACTTTTTTTGTTTTTTTTGTTTGTTTAAATATTTATTAGCTTTTTAATAAATATTCCCCCTATAGATATTAATACTCTTGTTATTTCAGTCAAACATTGGTCTACCTGCTTAGAAACTCAATAGTTCCAAGACATTAACAAAACTGAAGACAAAACAAAACACACAACCAAACCGATGGTCTCTAGTCATTGGTAAATACAATAAAATCTCAAATTGCAGATCTTCATAATACATGCTATACATATAGATCATATTTTATATTTGAACTATAAAGATCTTATAGAGGAGAGAGGTGGGGGGGAGGGAGATATCCCAAAGCTTTGAGAAATACAGATATAGATTCATTCAGGGAATTCTCTCAAATTTTATATTTAAAATAATATGTAGGGTGGGATACGTTTTTAGTGAACAAGCATGATGACAATCATTTCCATTTTATCTGAATATGAGCAGAATCATGATTTACGAAACTGTGATTTTGTACTCTGCCCTACACACTTCTCTAATTCGGTCAGAGAATCTGGGGAAATGCCCAGATAAATTCTGTGTTATTGAAGTAGAAAGTGAATGACATTATATGAATAAGTAATACTGTTTGCACATTCAATTAATATTTTAAAAACATTCCCTCAGCATCGTCCATCTGGCGCATCATGTTGGCTGACCAGATTGTCAGACTTTGAGAGAAATAATGTGTAAATAACATTTGCTAGAATGTATGTTATTTTTAATGCCACGGTCATTTGATTCTAACCTTTGCACAGTTTCCTTTTTCATTAGATGAGTAATCAATGGCATTAAATAGAGCAAATTGCTTTTTAATTAGCAATTTATTTAATTCATCCTATACAATTAGAGCTCATGTTGTTTAGAAAGCCATTTAAACTGCTAAAAATTGTTTCCAGAAAAGAGACTTCTTGGTTAATAGCTGTTCTTACCTAATGAAGACAAAGAAAACTCTGTGATGCAGTTAAAATGTAGCTACAGGTGCCAAAATGTGTATCTGTATATTCCTATTCCTAAAATTCATATAGGAGGAGAGAGAATTCCATAGACACAACAGAATGAAAACCAGAACTATAATAAATATAACCAAACCAATACAGAAAGCAAAGGGAACATCTCATACACATTCTAACATTTTACTCAATTCACACCATGTGTGCAAAAATAACTATAATTTCCCATTGTACAGCTCTACGGAATTTGCTGGCGCTATATAAATAATAAAATAATATTAATAATAATGCAATGTATTCATCAGAGATGTGTGAGTGTTATTCAAAACTACAGCAGCTCACACAACTATAATTACAGGTTTTACTCAAGTTTTGAATAAACCATAGCTCAGTGGTGCCCAATAGGTAGATCCCCAGCTTGCTTTCAGAATGTCTGTAGAATGAAAAAGCATCATGGAAGCTGTCGTTTTAAAACATCTGGGAATCTACCTATTGGGCACCCCTTTCAAAGCTTTTCATTTACTAGTCCTCCAATGGTCTATGGTATTTTTGTGATTTTCAAAAATGTTAAACAAAAATCTCTGGGGGTTTCTTAGATATCTCCACAATATTATTTTTGTTCCATGCTGTGAGTAGTGAGCATGTAAGACACAAAGAACACGTGGTTGTTTAAAATGTTAATTTACTGGTCATCTTCTCAAATCAACACTCTATCTATGCTGGAAATAGTTAGAATTTTCTTAATAAAGAATACTTATGTGTGCATTGGGATGCATGGCTGAAGATCACAAGAGCTATAATTGATTAGCCCACTCTACCTATAAGCAGGTCTATGTCATAACCGTAAGATATTATCTATAAGGAATGGAATGTAGGGTCCTTGGAAGAGCGTGATGAAGCCACAAAAAGGGTGACCCTGCTTTGGCCAGAGCTTGACTATGGGTTGATGATGCAAAACAGTTTTTTTTTTTTTTTTTTCAAGAGGCCCAGCAATGAGATTTCCAGTATAGAGAATAAAACCAAGAACGTTTCAAAGTATAAAAAAACAACATTAAATTTTTATGGAATTCTTAGAGAAACTGAACCAAGATGAAACTCAATGTAAAGGAAAGAAAGATAATTATTTAAATATTCTAAACAAATTGGTGTTGCCTATGAGCATGGATACTTGTAGCTGCAATCCCAAATTTTACTTATTTCAATATCCCTATTTAATAATGAAAAAATTAAATAAAATGCTGCTTTGCACTATGTGTTACTGTTCATTCAATCCCATCCACAAATACTTTTTATTTCCTTTGGAAAGTAATAAGAAGACCATATGTTATTTATTTATGAAATAAGGATTGACTCACACATATGATTTGTAAAACGAATGCTACAAATTGAAACGGAATTCATTTGGGAATAAATTTGGAAACAAACTTCGGCAGCCAAAGGGATATTTCCAGCGTGGAATCACAGAATATACACAGTGTATAAAGGGTTATGAGTTTGTAGAAGACGCGTTTGCTCATATAACATGCAAAGCTTCTCCCTCCCAATTACACGGGGCTATATGAGGAATTAAGTGTTACTGACTTTTCCAGAAAAAACATCCATGTAGCATAAATTCAGCTGTCACCAATATAAAAGTGCAAAATCAATACATACAGGCACATGCACATCATATAGTATGGTTTTAATACAACATGCTGGTGTGGTTTCCACATTACAGTAAAATCACCTAAAGTAATGAAAAAGAGGGCTTGTTAGCCAAAATATATGTTAGATGAGAAACTGTATGCATTTCACATTGGGAAAATATATATATATTTTGTGTGAGTTAAGCCTGGAATAAGTTCAGAATAGGTAATGTCCATTTAAAAGTCAACTCCATTCCTGACCTCATCTTACCTCTTTCAGTCACTTACATTTTAACTCGTATGACCTCACTACCTCTTCCCAAATCTAGGAACAACAGTAGGAGTCCCCAAAAAGCAAACTACAAGCACATCATTAAACTGTATTACAAATGCACAAAAAAAAAAAAAAATGTGCAAGCCATTTCTGCCCAAGGAACTCTGTATCTGGGCATCTTACATTGACATGATGCATGCCCTCTCCTTGGTTGTAAGGCATGGTGGAAGGATGTACAGCCACATGTTTTCAGAATAAATACTCATGTTTTTTGTTCTTCCTCTTCAATTTGTATTTGTTACTTTCTCTTTGTGTTCGGTTGATTCTCCTTGATAACAGAGCCCATAGTGTCTCCAGTAATTCACACTATGATAGTTTATGCAATTTGCCTTTTTGCAAAAAAAAAAAAAAAGCTTTAAACAGGTTTGATAATTTGTTTGTACATTATATGACAAAATAGCAAATCAAAAACAATCAACTATTTTGGCTTAAAATTTAAATTTTGTTTCTTAGTTCACACACTTTTGATTTAGGCCTAAATCTCATGTGATAACCATTTATTAATTTTTGTTACATGTATTGTCTGCTTGTTTTCAACGTGATCACAATCCATCAAGGTGTTATGTCACAAAAGTTAGAATTTAGAAATTAATATCAGTGTAATCACATGATATTAAGATTGATACGGAGACATTACAAATTACCAGAAAGAATGATAATATTGTGTTAATTGAAATTGCATCACACGTTGAAGGTTATTGACAGCCAAGCTGCTAACCTGCCATTATGTGACTTTTGGGAGCTTCAGATGGCACTATAAAAAACCCCAGATAATATCCAATCAAGGAGCACAATAATGTAAAACAATAATGTAAAAAAAAGGATAGATATCTAAATTATTAGATAGGTACAAAAAAGATAGATACCAGCCAGAATAAGGTTTCTTTATTCGCCTGAAATCCAAGTTGAGCCACAGAATGGCCCGAAACAATGAAATGTTTAGCCAAGGGAATATGCCGTTTGTTCGTGCAAATGGTACTTTTGTGTTCCCCAATACTTTTTGTATTGGGGAACACAAAAGTACCTGGAACAGATTATTATATATGTAATTTGTTTTCAGACTGATTTATTTGTGTTTTGTTTGGTTTCCTTGGCAGCCATAATCATGTGATTATGGTTGGTAGGATCCCAGTCATTATGGGTGGCCACCCATCACATTCAGGTGTTTCTCATGGTTCTTATTATTTTGGTATATAAGGGTGAGTCTCACTCTTCTACAACAGTCTACCTTGATAATGGCATCTCTTTTGCCAAAACGTTGGGGGCTTGCTGTTTGATCTTTCTTCCCTCCTCTCACTAGTTCTGGTATGCATTTATTTTTCTTATATATTTTTTGATGGGTTGTTAGGATTTTATATCTCTATCAATTATTTATTACATTGATATTTAGGTATTTGCTTACTATTTATCTTGCTTGGATGCTATCATAGAGCCTCTGATATTTTTTTATATATTATCAGCATGTGAGTCATGTTTTGATCTTTTTTTTATATGCATTGTGAGATATCTATCTTTTTTGTACCTATCTAATAATACATTTGTTTTCACATTAATGGTTGTGCTCCTTGATTGGATATTATCTGTAAGTTTATTTGGTCCTTCAGGAATAGGACCTTATTTAAGTGAGCACCCAGGCTTAAAATAATTTGTTTGGTTATTTTCTGATCGACATTTGACTGAGTGTGCCTACCTACTTTTAATTAAAACTATAAAAAAAAAAAACCTTCACAAAGTCTTTTTAAAAAACAAAAACAAAAAAATGCGTTATAGTGTTGCTAAATCATTTCCAGAGTGACTGTGATCATTTAAACTCGATTGCTTAACATGAAGGATTTCATTGCTGAACCGGTGATGCCAAAATCGTTGATGGAAGGCACAGGTAAGATTGTGATTGTTTTGACCATTGAAAGTTCATTGGCATCTGATAACACATTGATAATTATTATTATTTTATTATTTTTACCACACTATTGGTTGTGACAGAGGCTTTAGTAAATAACTTTATGCAGACACTTCAGTTTAAATTATACAATTTTACAGCCATTGTAATAATTGTGCTGATTAAGCAAAACATCTCTGGAAACTAAAAATAACCTTTTATCAGTACTTTACAGATTTCAGGGTTTCATGCATAGGTCTCACTATAAAAAGCACCGGCTAGACTCAAAAGGTAGGATGGGGAATTCAAAAACCACTTACGGTGAAACACATTTCCGCTGACGGGCAAATAAATAGCTCACTGGTGACCTGGAAAGTCATGCCAGGAAAAAGGGGCATAAGACTAATCACAGCAGACATCCTGCACAAGCTTGACTCTCACAAATTACAACCAAAAGCTAAAATCGGGTTTATTCTAAACATAGTGACCTACTAATCTAAATTTTATTAAAGACATAAAGGCGAATATTTGCTTATCTTTCTTTACTGTAACTCCCAGCAGCAAAGAAACAGTTAACAATCAGTAAAACGTTTAACCATTTAGAATGTATAACAGAGTATGTCTAGTCATCAGGCTCCTCCCAACTCCTCTTTATGTAGCCAACCGTCGTAGAGTCAACCATGTAAACGATGCAACAGTAGATCGATGAGTAGATCCTAACGTAGTAAACCATGTAAACCGGTGTCAATAAATGAAGATAACTCTTTTTTGCAAAGGAAAAAAAGAGAGAAATTGTGAAAGTATGGTCTCTTGGGTAAGATAATCAAATACTCCTAAAAACAGTGCAAATCAAATACTCTGACTAACATAAGGCTATGACTTAAAGATGTGTACAACTAGAAATGCATTCTGTAATATAAGAACAGGAAACCCTAGTAGAGTACATACAAAATAATTGAATAACGAAAATATAGAGGTATTACGAGTTACCTACCTAGCAGGGTGGGGAGTATTCCATGGGTCTCCTGTCTTTAATACAATTTAGATTATTCAGTCATTAAGGTTAGAATAACCATGAATTTTATAGCAAGACAGGAGGCTTAATATTTGCTGTTTTAAAGCAGGGAGAACATGGAAAGAGACACATGAGGTGACAGTCTAAAATAAAATGTGCGGAAGGTAGATTCCTTGGACTAATTTGTGGAAGCTAAACTTTACACCAGGGAGCCTCCAGCTGAAAATGCTGAAGAGGCAGCTGCGCCTCTAACAGAATAAGCACCAAAAGATGTGTCAATGACAGCTAGGACTTGGAGCCACTTGATCCAGTGAGCAATCATGGGATAGGACACTGGCTTGTGAGGTCGCACATAAAACACCAGTAGGGGGCCCATTTGTGCTCTAAGGGGAGTAGTGAGAGAGATGTAGAGAAATGTAGATGTCGGACACAACGAGCTACACATAACGTGGGTTTATACGGGAAATAAGGATAGCTCACTGTAGACGAATTGGTTTAAGTGCATCAGGTAATGAAGAAATGTACTCCCTCTGGAGTAAAGTCAAGGGCATGAAAGTCAAATGATCTGATGTCCGAGACTCTCCGGAAGGATACCAAACAGAGAAGCAGTGCCAATTTGGCTGACAGTTGTCGAAGAGAGAGTGCTTCATTAGGAGGCCAGGCCTCTAAAAAGGCGAGTACAATAACAACATCCCAAAACGGATTATATTTGGAAACCGGAGGTCTTGCGAGGAGGATACCCTGGAAAAGTCTACATACAGAAGAATGTTTGCTAACTGAAGAGTTGTCAGTTGGAGTATGGGCCACAGAAATAGTGTAACGAAAGACATTAATCGATCGATAGGATTTACCCTGATCGAAAAGGGACAACAGAAAAATCATGATGGTAATTAAAGAAGCTGAAACGGGATCAATGTCCCTTTCCAAACACCAGCCAAACCAACCTCACCATGCCGAGAAATAAGACCGTCTTGTCCCTGGGGCCCATGAATCCCATAGGAGTCCTCGAGCAGTAGCCGAAAGGCCAGAGACGTTCCAGGATCCCCTGAAATGGTCCAGGCCACCAAATGGAGGTGGCCTTGTAGTGCTAGTGGAGATCGTAGGAGGTGGGTAGAAGTAGGGGGTATTTCACCAACATTTCCAGGAGATAGGGGAACCATGGTTGGGTTCACCACAACAGGGTCACCAGTGTTATCTTGACACCCTGTGTTTTGAGATAATGTATCATGCATGGAATCATGGAGAAAGGTCACCAGTGTTATCTTGACACCCTGTGTTTTGAGATAATGTATCATGCATAGAATCATGGAGAAAGGAGGGAAGGCATATGCTCCGGACATTGGCCATGTCAGGGTTCTCACCGTGCCATACAGACGGCCAGGCATGGGTGCCCGACAGGGAATGTGAACCTGGGTACTTTGCTGTCAGCATCACTGGCTATGTCTGCAGCACTGGGGGCTGGACTACGTCTGTGGTCATTGCAAGTGCTTCACCTAACTCAGATCAGTCATCAGTAGGGTATATAAACTCAGCCTCACCCTGGGAACATATCAAGTCTCTGATCCTGTTGTGTGTGTTTAGTTCCTGTGTTCCAGTCTCTTGATCAACTCCATATTGACCCCGGCTTCTGACTTTGTTAATCCTGACTTCTGGCATCCTTTGACTTCGGCTACACTTCGGTAATCCTGACTTCTGGCATCCTTTGACTTCGGATTTCCCTCGACTATCCTGCTGTTTATGTCCTTGTCGGTACTGCATTGGAATCCTTTCCTGCACAGCCCCTGTGCACAGATTCACAGTCCAGGTGGCTTCTTATCTGGTCACCTTGGATCTTATCTGGTCACCTTGGACTGTGTCTATCTGCAAGGGTGAGCATACATATCTGCGCTAAAGACTCCCATCTCAGGTGAGACCCTTACAGGCCATGCTTGTAGGAATGCATTGATTGCAAGGCATGCTGGGTTTGGAAGCCAGCTTAAAAATGCGGCTGTCTGACGATTCAGGCGAGACGCAAACAGATCTAGGGTGGACGTTCCTCGCCGGAACCAGAGACGGTGAAATATTTGTGGGTCCAATTGCCAATCGCTGGAATCCCTCCAGTGTCAGGAAAACCAATCTGCGATGAGGTTGTCTGAGCCTGGTAGATATTCCGCCCGAAGGGAGATGTTCCTGTCCAGGCAGAATTGGTACAGCTTCTTTGTCAGATCCAATAACCTCTTTGATCGGGAGCCACCTAGGCGGTACACATATTGTACTGCTGACACATTGTCCATTCTCAGAATAAGGCAGCAATTGTACGGGTTCTTGGAAAAATTGTGGATTGCGGAGGAACCTGCATTCAGTTTGTGACAATTGATGTGTAGTGCCCGTTCTGATGGGGACCAGAGACCTCCGGTAGAATGTTCCTAGCAGGTGGCCCCATCCGAAGAGGCTGGCATCTGATTCCAGAATGAAATTGTGTTGCAATCTGAAGATAGCTCTCCTGTTCCAGGCTTCCATATGCTGAAGCCACCAGCTGCGTTCCAGATAGACTTTGTCTGTGAGAGAAATATGTTAGGCGTAAGAAGTTGAGCAAAGTAATGTGTCTTGAGGCGTTGCATTGCTTGATAGTGGAATGGAGCTGGAAATATTGCCTGGTTTGAGGCGGAAAGTAATCCGATTATGCGAGCTAAATCCCAAAGGCGGAAAGATGGTGAGACTAACAATCTCTGGATGTCTTTTTTGATGGTTTTAATTTTTTTAAGTGGGGTGTTGAAGAACTGCCTGAACAGAGTCTATCTGGAATCCGAGGAACTGCACCGTCTTAGATGGGATTAGAGATTATTTCTGGAGATTGATTATGAAACCAAGATTTTGGAGGAGAGTCGAAGTCATGTCTGTATGAAGGTGTAGAGTCTCCTCGTCTTGAGCCATAAGGAGGATATTGTCCAGGTATATGATGGATCGAATCCCTTGTGCATGTAGTAATGCTATTAGTGGTTTCATTAGCTTGGTGTAGCACCAAGGTGTGGAACATAGTCTGAAGGGAAGGCAGGTGAACTGCCACAGTTCTTGATTCCAGCGGAGCTGAAGGAGACTGCGATGGTCCGGTCGGTGTTAATGGTATCGTGAGATATGCATCCTTGGGGTCGAAACAAGAGAACCAATCTCCCTCGCAGAGATGGTAGTAGATGGATGCCTTCCATCTTGATATGTCTGTACCTAATTGACTTGTTCAATTCCCTTAAAATTATGTCTGGTCGGAAGTCTCATGACTTTTTCTTGACCAGAAACATGTTGCTCACAAAACCTTGTGGATTGAGAGATCGTTCTACAGCACCATTGGCGACTAATTTGTTGAGCTCGACCTGCAAGGTTGTGTCGCCCGTTTGTGACATCCTGATTGGAGTAGGGGGAACAATTTTCATTGGATTGTCTATAAAATCCAGATGAAAACCGGACACGGTCTGAAGGATCCATGGATCCTGAGTGAGTTGAAACCACTGTTGGGAAAATGGATTAGCCAGGTACATGAGAATAAGGAGAGTCCATTACCTGTAGCAGCCCGACCGCAGAAGGAAGCAGATCCACACAGTGGCGTACTAAGGGGGGGGCGGGGGGGGCGGTCCGCCCCGGGTGCCAGCCGGGTGGGGGGTGCCATGGCCAGCCCCCCGGTCCCCCCCATGCTGCAGCCGCCCGAGCGCTCTGTATTGAGCCTCAGGCGGCTGCAGCTTTGCCCGGGCGGTGCGTCCATGAGGGCGGACCGCACCGCCCGGGCGCAGCCTGAGGAGAGGCTGACAGGAGGGAAACGCTCCTGTCAGCTCCCTCACTGCAGCATGATAGTCCACGGGTACAGAGAGCAGCTGTCTCCTGTACCCGGCCGGACTAACAGGAAGGGAACACTCAGTGTGCACTTCCTGTTAGTCCGACCGGGTACAGGAAACAAAAGCTCCCTGTACCCGCCGGCTATACTGGGATCGGCCACGCTACAGGGAGGTGGGGGGTGTGAGAAAGAAGGGGGTGAGAAAGAAATAAGGGGTGAGAGAGGGTGAGAAAAAGAAATAAGGGGGGTGAGAGGGGTGAGAAAGAAATAAGGGGTGAGAGAGGTGAGAAAAAATAAATAAGGGGGTGAGAGGGTGAGAAAAGAAATAAGTGGGGTGAGAGAGGGGTGAGAAAGAGAAATAAGGGGTGAGAGAGGGGTGAGAAAAAGAAATAAGGGGTGAGAGAGGGGTGAGAAAAAGAAATAGGGGGGGTGAGAGGGTGAGAAAATAAATAAGTGGGGGTGAGAGAGGGTGAGAAAAGAAATAAGGGGGTGAGAAAGAAATAAGGGGTGGAGAAAGAGAAATAAGGGGGTGAGAAAGAGAAATAAGGGGGTGAGAAAGAAGGGGTGAGAGAAAAAGGAGGGGTGAGAAAGAAAAAGGGGGGGTGAGAGAGAAATAAGGGGGGTGAGAAAGATAAATAGGGGGGGAGAGAGAAATAAGGGGGATGAGAAAGAGAAATTGGGAGGAGGAGAAGGAAATTGGAGCGGGAGGAGAGATTGACATTCATCACATACACACAATGCACCCCTTGCACACAGAAAAACACACAGACACACATACACAAGCAATGCAACCGTTACACACAATGCATCCCTTACACACACAGAAACACACAATGCATTCATTACACACACTCAATGCACCCCTTACACACATTCAATGCATCCCATACATACACAGAAACACACCTTGCAGTCCTTACACATACAAACACAATTTCACACAATGCACCTTACACACATATCAGGACATCCCCTACACACTCCACCCCCTGTGAACAAACTCATTGGTGGAACATGAAGGTGGACCCTGGGACCCAGACCTTGATCTGTGTAAAGGACCCCCAAAAAATGGAGCTGCTTCCAGTTCTCCCAGAACATTGATTTTTGTGACCACAGTTACAAACCGCCTCCAGAGAGCCTGTTCTGCACCAGACCAGTGGAGCCAGACTGCAGCTAGAGCCCATCATCATCCTCATCTGGTTGTAAGTAGGCAATCTAGTATATTATTCGTGGCACTAAGCTCTAATTTACCTCACATTAAAGAAACACTATAGTCCCCAGAACCACTTCAGCTTAATGTAGTGGTTCTGGTGTCTATAGCCTGTCCCTGCAGGCCTTTTAATGTAAACACGGCGGCACTGCAGCACTGGCGTTAGTTAACATGGCAAATCATATGGTTGGGGCATTGTCATGTCACATGGGGGGCGGCAAACTTTACTTTTGCCTAGGGCGGCAAAAATCCTTGTACCGGCCCTGGCTGGAGGGGGCTGTGTGAGCTGTGGCCGCACAGTGTCCCATGGTAGTTAGGGTGCCGTGCGGCCAGTACAGCTCACTCAAGCAAACAGCTGATAAACTGGCCGCACGGAGGAAATGTGTATGTGTGACTGTCTGTCTGTAACTGAGTGTGTGACTGTCTGTCTGTAACTGAGTGTGTGACTGTCTGCCTGTAAATGTGTGTGTAGGGCTGCAGGGATTTTGTAGAAGGGGGTGGGGTTTTTGTATTGGGACAGGAGTCTTTATAAGGGGGGATAAGCAGGGGATTTGTGGAAGGGGGTTGCGGGGGTTTTGTAGATGGGGCAGTCAGGGCCGGATTAACATAGGGGCTGATGGAGCTGCAGCTCCAGGCCCAGGCCCATGGAATAGGCCCATTGATTTAAAAAAAAAAAAAAAATTTTTTTTTTTTTTTTACATTTTTTTCCCCACACACTCCTCTTAGGGATTCCACCTGGCTTTTATTTTATTGGCACAGCCAGTATTTGAGGCTTCCTGGCTGGTGCCAATATTGCAGTGATACTGGCAATACAAATGCTGGTATTTTTCTCAGTATAAACAAGAGATTACTCTGCAATACCAGCACTGGCCAGTAGGGGTCACTGTGTGTGGAGACAGGCAGGGATAGGAAGTTCCAGCATATCCCTCCCTGCCTATCTATACTCACTGATCTGCAGGGGTGCAGCTACAGAGAGTCCAGACAGCAACTCCCACCCTGCAGAGACAGCTTACAGCTCAGGGAAGTAAGGGATGGAGGGAAAGGCTGCAAGGAGACATACACTGAGACACTAAGGGACATTGAGGGACATTATGACACAGACACATGGGGACACAGTGTCCCCATGTCTCCCAGCCAGTGTCCCTGGTGTCTCAGTGCCCCCTAGTCTCCCAGTGACCCCTAGTCTCCCAGTGCCCCCAGTCTGCCAGTGTCTCACTGTCCCCATGTCTCCTAGTGTCTCCATGTCTCTCAGTGCCTCAAGTGTCACAATGTCCCCATATCTCCAAGCTAGTGTCCCTAGTGTCTGTGGCCCTGGTGTCTCAGTGTCCCCATGTCTCAATGTCCCCATGTCCCTCAACCAGTGTCTCTAGTGTCTGTGTCCCCATGTCTTCAAGTGTCCCCTATTTTCCCATTGTCCCCATGTGTCCCAGCCAGAGTCCCCTAGTCTCCCATTGTCACTGGTGTCTCCGTGTCCCTAGGTCTCCCCATGTCCCCAGGTCTCCCCATCTTCCTAGTGTCCTAGTGACATGGGGACCCTGGGATACACGGGGAGACATGGGGCATTGAGACACTGTGATACATAGGATCACTGGGAGACCTGGGGACACGACACTAGGGGACACTGGGAGACATGGGACACTGAGACCCTGATACATAGGAACACTGAGACCTGGAGTAATCGACACATGGGGGCACCGAGTCATGAGGGCACTGGGAGACATGGGGGCACTGGGAGGAATCCATCTATACAGCAAAATCAAACTAAGTAGTTTTTTGGTGATTTTACATCATTTTCTCTTATGTCACTCCTTGTGATTTACATCATGTGATGTCACTATACATATTTAATTATGCAAATTGTTTTTCCAAGAAAGGTGGCAACCCTAACTACTTTTCACATACTCTTACTTAAGTATGGAAACTTAGGAGGGATGTATGGGAACAAAACTTGTGTGGACTGGCTGACAATGAATATAGTTAAAGGGACACTATAGTCACCAGAACAACTACAGCTTATTGAATTTGTTCTGGTGAGTAGAATCATTACTGTCAGGCTTTTTGCTGTAAACACTGTCTTTTTTCAGAGAAAATGCAGTCTTTACATTACAGCCTAGTGATAACTTCCCTGGCAACTCCTTAGATGGCTGTTAGAGATCCTTCCTGGGTCATGGCTGCCTAAAATTCATCCAAACATTCAGTGTCTCCTCCCTCTGCATGCAGACACTGAACTTTTCTCATAGAGATTCATTAATTCAATTCATCTCTATAAGGAGATGCTGATTGGCCAGGGCAGTGTTTGAATCATGCTGGCTCTGACTCTGATCTGCCTCTTTGTCAGTCTCAGCCAATCCTATGGGGAAGCACTGTGATTGGATCAGGCCACCACTTCTAATGATGTCAACAGACTGCTTGTTTTTATGAGTCTAACAGCATGCAGAGTTACAGCTTCAGGCTTGAATATAGTAAGATTTTGTTATATTTATGGCGGTATGAGGGACCCAGGGGGGGCTAGATGGTGGTGTTAACACTGTAGAGTCATGAATTCATGTTTGTGTTCCTGACCCTATAGTGATCCTTTAAGGTAATGCTGACTTTGGTCTCTCTAACACTGTGGCATGTTCCCTTTCTTCTACACTCACTACATACAGCTTTTCTCTGTCCCAGACTATATACCAGGAGCTTCTTCCTGCTAGTAAGAAGGTAAGGAGACAAGTGGACCAGCGAGTGCTAGGGGACAGTCCTTAGAAAGCGTTGAGTGAGCGCATCATTAGATGCATTTATGCCAAGCTCAGGGTGCTGTCTGCATGGTATGCGCTTAGTTGGCCAGCTGCATGATTGGCAGGCAGCCTGACATTCATTCATGCCAGGCTGGCCTTCTAATTCTTTGGGCAGACATGTTCTCTTTTTGGGCATGTTCGCCCCTTTTGGCAGGTTACGTGATTTGTGTCAGTGGCACACCCTTTTACCATGCCCATTGACTTCCTGCTTGACTGGACACTGCTGTTAGGGGTTATGGATTTACTTGAAAGATGAAAACATAAATTAGAGCGATATTAGCCTAGGGTATGTGTTTTCTTATAGCTGCTGTTTTCTTTCTCTCCAGCACCATCTCCATCAGATACATGACGCTTGGGAGTGTTTTACTGTTTTTGGTCGATATGATTCTGTAATTAGGCCCGTCATAATTGTCAGCACCAGGCCCACTGGGCTCTTAATCTGGCCCTGGGGGCAGTACAGGATTTGTAGAAGGGGCAGGACAGAGGTTTTGTGGGAGGGGCAGGGCAGGACAAGGGTTTTGTAGGAGGGGCTGACAGCGGTTTTGCAAAGTTTACAAATTGTAAAAATAAAAGAAATAAAACCTTTAACATTTTTTACAGGTTTTTTTTTTTTTTTTTTTTTGGGGGGGGGGGGGGGGGGGGGGGAGGGGGTGCCAAGCACAGGATCCGCCCCGGGTGCCAAATGCTCTAGGTACGCCCCTGGATCCACATCCTCTATTAGATTCTCGAGAGGGGAACAACTGTCTGTGGTGGAAAGGGTATTGCCTGAGTTCCAATTGTCCGTGGGTCGAGGCCTATAGCCTGTGAAGGCAGCCCTGCCAGTCGCTTGGCCTCTGTAGCGACCAGCTCTCCCAGAAAAACGTGGGTCCTAAACACTTTGCGGAGGGAAGATTGTGCTTTGGTAAGCTTTGTAAACATGGAGACATGTTTACTTAGTTCTTTATTAAATTTGCCTCCAAATAATATACCGTGTTTCTCCGAAAATAAGACCGGGTCTTATATTAATTTTAGTCACAAAAAACACACTAGGGCTTATTTTCAGGGTAGGGCTTATTTATTTACGGTACCGGTATGTACATTGAACCCCCCCTTTAATTAATCCACCCCCCTCTAATTAATCCACCCCCTCTAATTAATCCACCCCCTCTAATTAATCCAGCCCACCCTTTAATTAATTCACCCCCTCTAATTAATCCAGTCCACCCTTTAATTAATTCACCCCCCTTTAATTAATTCACCCCCCTCTAATTAATCCAGCCCACCCTTTAATTAATTCACCACCCCTTTAATTAATTCACCCCCTTTAATGAATTCACCCCCCTCTAATTAATCCAGCCCACCCTTTAATTAATTCACCACCCCTTTAATTAATTCACCCCCCTCTAATTAATCCAGTCCACCCTTTAATTAATTCACCACCCCTTTAATTAATTCACCCCCTCTAATTAATCCAGCCCACCCTTTAATTAATTCACCCCCCTTTAATTAATTCACCCCCTCTAATTAATCCAGCCCACCCTTTAATTAATTCACCCCCCTTAATTAATTCACCCCCCTTTAATTAATTCACCCCCCTCTAATTAATCCAGCCCACCCTTTAATTCACCCCCCTTTAATTAATTCACCCCCCACCCCCTTTAATTAATTCAGTCCCAGACATAAAATATCTACCGGTACTCACATTTCAAAGTTTCCTTGCCGAGTCCGACCACTGGGAGCCTCACCGCCCGGAAATGGATCCTTCCGCTGAAGATCCGTGAAGGCAGACTGACGGCGCTGCAAAATGTCGTCATCACGTTGCGCGACGCTCCTCCTACAGCAGAAGAAGGAAGTCTCGCCGCAAAGGTACAATGCCTAGGTCTTATTTTCGGGGTAGGGCTTATATTGCAGCCCAACCCGAAAATCCGACTAGGGCTTATTTTCGGGGTAGGGTTTATTTTCGGGGAAACACGGTACCTTGTGCCTCAGGACCAAGCTCTTTAGTGCCTAATCGGCAAGCTTGAAATCAATCTTATATAAAACGGCTTTAAGCCGTTCAGTCGAGATGGTAACATTCACGTTGCATAGTAGGCATAGTGCCCTCTTTGCCCATTCTCGCACCATATGTGCATCAAAAGTGCCACCTGACAAAGTCTCATCAGCAATAATAAATATTTGTATAAGCAGGCCCGCAATATCCATAAGTTTATCCTGAGTGGCCTTTAGTCCTTGTTCTAAGCCTTTGCAGGATTCTTTCCCCATTTTATATAGGAAGGGTCAAATTCTGTGGTAATTGCCACCTTGCCTGCGATAATAGGACATGGGCACTCTGCCCTTAATTTGTCTCTCACCTCTTTCACTATGGTTTACGGAGCCACATCCTGCAGTACTTAGCGATGTGATCCACTCAGCGGATGTTTGATATACCTAGGGTCGAATAAGGGGCAGCCAAAGGAATCCAAAAAAGTATTGTCAGAGATGGGGTCAGACTCTAAAAGAGCCTCATCGTGTGGAAGGGTAAATGACTCTTTAACATACTTAGAGGGAGAGAGGTCACGTGAAGTCTCATGAGATGGAAGATCCTCATCTGAGTACTCCGCACAGTATTCGTCCAATACTTGAAGGTGATAATTGGGGGTCGATCCCTCTAATGGGTCAAAGTCATGTTGGGGATTAGCTTCCCTAGGTTATGACTGGAATAATCTAGGGTTTTTGGCGGGTGCCTTGCCTTTACCAGCAGCAGCACAAGCGCCTTTCCTTCGTCAAGGTCTGAGCCCTAGGACTCCTCAGAGCCTGACAACTGAACAATAGGAGCCATAGGGTCAGACATTGTCTGATAGCGGAAGGCTGCTAGAGCTTTGGGGATTGAATTGGCAATGGTGCTATACAGCCATGCTTTAAGCTCCGCAGAGACTGCAGGTTCTGGTACATCAGACATATTTGACTATAAATAACGATAACAGTGGGATCACCACAATAAAGTTAAAAAAATATATATATATTTTTTTTTATGATGTACAAAATAATAATAAAATAACAGGCAGTGGACTTATGTTAAATAATTTAAGGGTTCAGTCATCAATAGAACGTGAGGGTCATCCACAAATAACAATAAAGGGGTTCATCCAATGTAAAAGGACAGTGTCACTGTCCAGAATCAATAACAGGGGGAACCTGTTTAATCAAAGTAAGGGATTACCCTGTAAATGAGGCAATAGGAGATCACCCTCAGTAATGAGGGAATAAGACAATGAGGGGGTCACCCTTTTTAATGGGGCAATGAGACAATGGGGGGGGTCACCCTCTTTAATGAGGCAATGAGACAATGAGGGGGTCACCCTCAATATTGAAACTAGATGGGTTCACCCTCTTAACAAAAGGATTTGGTTTGCCCTTTAGTTTTGGGGGATCTGCAATAAAAACAGAACAAAATATGGTAGGAACAAGCAATTTCAGTAGTACTTACCTAGATTGCAGACAGAGGCGCCTGAGAGCCGGAATGTTCCAAGATGGAGCATGGAGAAAAGGTTGCAAAAAAGCCTGCAAATATGAGGGGAAGCAAAATGGCTGCGGAAGGCGGGAGCGTCACTATGGAGACGGTAAGAGACGCTGGACGGAGAGAAATGGACGAGCTGTTCGTGCGTGGCGTCAGGCCAGGAGCTGTGATTGGAATTGCGGCTCTGGCTGTAGTAAGAGAGCCAGGAGTCTCTGATAAGAATCAGAGACAACAGCAGAGGGCTAGCAGAGGATGGCCTCTGCAGCCAAAGCGGCAAAATACACGAGGGACCGCAAATAGTCAAATTTAACTCAAGGATTGGTTGAAATCTTACATTATTTGTCAATAAATAAATAAATCAAAACATCCAAGTTAAAATAATTCTGTGTTTCAGAAAGAAGGGACTATAATTAGAATAGACTCACCTGTGAGGCTGAGCAGCAAAGAAAGAGGAGTTGGGAGGAGCCTGATGACTAGACATACTCTTTTATACATTGATTGGTTAAACTTTTTACTGATTGTTATCTGTTTCTTTGCTGCTGGGAGTTACAGTAAACAGAGATAAGCAAATATGAAGCCTCTTGTCTTGCCATAAAATTGACAGCATCTGTATCCAAGGTGCGAAGGGCTGAGCAATCTTCAGCAATCCAATATTTACTGCCCTACGATTCTTAACACTCCCAGCCAGACTGCTTCTTCTTGGAATACAGGGGAGTTCCATAAAATGTGAATAGTCAATTTTAGGCCAAAATTGTTGAACTGAAAACATAGCTGACTTTTGGCTATTATGGCCTAACATTTAAAATTCACTTTCAATTTCAGACAATTTGTACTTTAGTGTGTTTGATTACTGCTATTTTGTTCGATTGGCAACTAGACCCACAAGACAGAAAATACATGACAGTGTAACAGTCTAACAAAACAGGAATCTCATATTACCCCCTTCATTTTTTAAATAAAGTTACATTTAGTATTTACTCACACAAAACTCACTAACACACACGTATGCATGCAGGCACTCACACACACACTGACACACTCCATGTTTTACAACAAACATTCTAGTTTATTTTCACATTGTGATGGCATTTTTGGGAAACTTTCTTTACAAAAAGGCCAGAAGGTTCTTTACAGATAGCCATAAGCAGGATTGTCCACATATGTCCTTCCTTTTGGATTTATCATACTATTTATGTTATGTCCAGGAGGGAGCGGTTCCAGAACCTCAGGCAAACCACGGCGGCTGTGGGCAGAAGTGCTGCGGTTTGTCCCCTTGTTCCAGCTAGGAAGCGGTCCATGGCGGAGGGACTCAGACAGGGGTACAGGAAGCTCTGTTACACAGTTTTTATATGATTCTATCATCTAGTCACCTGTGAACCCAAGCTTGGTGCACTGATGGTTGGAATGGAATGGAAAATCAAGTCACAAATTATAAATATTATTTATTTTTACCATTTTGGTATTTTTCCCTGCACTTTGCAATTTGGTTTCCAGTTAATCACAAGTCACTGTTTAGTGGGTATATTTTACCAGGATGAACTAATCTAGATTTCCCTCCTTTCCAGATATAAACCTATTCCTAGTCTCTTCATCTAAAGGATTCTGTTAATATGTTACAGGTCTCATCAATGTGGATCAAGTAATCTTTAACATATATTGAAAACATCTGAATCAGGCAACAATAGATAATTCTGTGTAAATATCATGCTGTTTGCAAACAATGGAATAAATAAAAACTAATAACTTCACTTTATATGTTTTATTTTATTTCCATATTTGGTTGTAGACTATAGAGCTAATTAATACAAATATGGCTTGGTTCCTTGTTAAACAACAAACAGAAACTAATTTAGAGATAATTTTTCCAGATAATTATTCCTCAACTGAACAAAAGCAGAAGATATTGTTTTGCAACCAAAACCTGCATTGACCTTTAAAGGGACAGTTGAAGCACCCAAACCACTTATAACCCTTGCTATGTATATTTATTTATTTATAAAATATTTTACCAGGAAAGATACATTGAGATTTCTCTCGTTTTCAAGTATGTCCTGGGTCCACAAATCATTGCATTGTTACATTAGGTACAACAAAATACAAAACCAATATTAATACACAATATATACAAAATTTAACATAGGACAGGCAGGAAATATATAATCAACCATGACACGTGCATTCTGTTTTGAGGTATGTAGAGAGGGATCTCTTAAATGACTTTAGGCTTAGGGAAGATTTTAAATTGTGCGGGAGGTCGTTCCACAATTGTGGTGCTCTGTAGGAGAAGGAGGATCGGGCTGCTTTCTTTTTGTATTGAGGTAGACTAAGAAAAGTGCTTGTACTGGATCGGAGCTTATAGAAAGTGGGAACAGCTGGGGAAAGCATTTTGTTCAGGTAGGGTGGGAGTTTCCCAGAAAAGCCCTTAAAAACAAGGCTGGAAAGATGAAGGGTGCGTCTGGATTCCAGCGACAGCCAGTTTAGTTCTTTTAGCATGTCACAATGGTGGGTCCTGTAATTACACTGTAGCACAAATCGGCAGAACGAGTTATACAATGTGTTGAGTTTATTAATGTGGGATTGCGATGCAGACGCATATACTACATCCCCATAATCAATGATTGGCATCAGCATTTGCTGTATAATCTTTTCCTTCACTGTAGGGCTTAGGCAGGCTTTGTTTCTGTACAGGGCACCTAATTTTGGATAAAGTATATGGTACAAGGAGGTCGCTCTAATCATCAATTTTCATTCCATTTGCAAAAAATATGCGTTCTACTGACTTATGTAAGGTCTGCACTCAACGAAGGAAGGATGGATTGATGAAGCGAGGAGGGGCATACAGTGTCAGCAGCTGGAGGGGAGTGAGGAACCATGACAGACAAGTCATGGACACTGTGTGGGACTTCTCTAAATAAGGAAGAAGAGACAATCAGGTCTAATGAGTACAAATACAAAAAGATAAGTCCTGCGCTCACTCCCATCACTCCTGGGCGGCAGCAACGACCACAGTGCACATTCGCTGCAATATATAGTAAAAACCAAAGAAAAAAAAGTTACCTGCGGTCTCTCCTTAATCCCTATGTATATTTAGACAAATGGAGGTAATTTAGTTACTCCACTGGCCGGCAAGGCAGACCCCCTAAGCAGGTCCTACACTGACCCTTCACCTTGCTTCCTTGAGCTTCTGGTTCAGATATCTCTAATGAGACAGAGTGGGGTATTTTTTACATACACCCCTAAATACTTATTAACCCTTAAAAGGGAACACATGGGATGGGCGACAGCCTTGTAACAAAGCTGTATGATACAAAAAGTGAATACAAATACAAACAGATAAGTCCTGCGCTCAATCCCATCACTCTTGGGCGGCATCAACGACCACAGTACACATCAGGTCCAATGAGTGCAAACAGATCAATCAGCAGGCATGCAGCTCCAATTCAGTTCCTGAGTCATGCCAATGTCATGCAAGGAGATTGCTTCCTGAAAAATGCCATATTCTAGATAGTAACACCTACATATGCATCCACCCGTAGGTTTCCAAATGCCAGGTATCTTCTAATTCTTAGAACCTGGTTGCCAGTAATGGGGTACCTGCTTTGCTCAATATGAAAGGAATTACTATCTATGTTGCTTTAAAGGGACGTTGTATGTGGTGCTACTACTTTATGTCATTGAAGTAGTTATAGTGTCTGCAGTCCTCTGGTGCTGTCTTTCCATTTGGCATTAAACCATTAATGCTCAATTAGTGTCCCCAGTAGTTTACCCCTCTGTGTTGATCTGCTAGGGGCTAATGAGGATGCATTAGCTTGAGCAGTAGTGGACAGCAGTGATTGGCTGAGAGTATCAGCTGACTGCTTACAGCCTATCACAGTTCCCATTCCTGTTATAAATTGGTATCACTAAACAAGTGTGTAATCTCTGCCTTATCCATAACTGCAGTGAGAACCAGGTGGTGAGCAACCAGGGACCATCATTCGGTGTTATGTGCAGGTTCACAAAACCTCATAGACCTTCCTCCAATAGCTACTTGTCTGTTGGCACCATCACCAAATATAGAGAGTTAGGTATAAAAAGTGCTGTGTTCTAACGTACTAAAAGTGGGACAGTCACCATGAAAACTAGGGGGACCAGCATGCACATTCCATTGGCGATTCCACCCCTTTCTCTTGTTTGCACCACTTTTCAGAACAGACACTCTACACGATTTAATAAGCTTTCAAATGATTCAATACCGTAAGAAAAACCTTCCAAATGATTTATCTGCAGAAGTCACAGTTAAACAGAATTTTTATAGATACATCATTTGGAAAGCTTAAAAAATTCAGGCCTTTGTCGAAATCACAAAAAAATAAATGCACTTGGGCAAAATACAGCACTGACCATATCAAAGTAAGTAAGCTGCTGCCATTTTAGTTTGCCTGGTCAGTTCTGGATGTACCCCAAGTGCGTTTATGTTTGTAAAGCCTACGGGGTGAATAAAGCAGTTGTTTTTATATAATGTTTCAAAGACCCAGACATTATTTATATTTTATGATTCTGACATTTGGGGAGACTGTTCTTTACCTGGACTGGCAGTTCTGGGCTCTGCTCTGTGTTGTTGTTGTGCCACGTAATGGCCACCTCCTTGTGAGGTATTGTGTTTCTTTTAGTTTGTATGTAGTACTTATACTGTTTCAATCAATTTAAGCATTATCTGGCAAGTCAGCTATCATGCAGTGACAACACACAGGATGATGATGCTTTTGCGATGGCCATTTTGTGATGTAGGGTTTTTTTTTTTTGCGTAGGTGAATGTGGATAATTAATGATTTGACTATGCTCGCTCAGAACTGTGTGCAATTTAATTGCAAAGATACAAATAATTAAAACCAAAATAAACACTTATTTTTAACTTCTAAGATTCAGTGAGTCAGCATAAGTGTGTGTTTTGAATTGAGTATTAAAACTTGCCCAAATAAGGCATTATACGTGTAGATTGCAAATGAAGACCAAGAGAAAATGCGTTAGTTGGTTTCTAGCCACATTCTGTGGGAGACATTGGCAGCATAATCAATTTGAAACTTATATTGTTTTTCCTTGAAGATCATCCTTATCCAATAAGTGCCTATTTCAAGATGACAGCATTTAATGAAGCTGTAAACAATACATTGCTCATAAATGTATTATTCACCCCGCATGTATCTGAATTACTTAATACCTTTCAAAATAAAATAATCAAATTACTGGGATTTTTCTCAAACTGAATAAATACTATTAGGATTCTAAAATGTATTTAACATGAACAGCTGAAATATACAAATACAAAATATACAATATAATATGTTGCAATAATAAAAATTTAAAGGGACACTATAGTCACCAAAACAAATTTAGCTTTGTTTTGGTGTTTAGGTCATGTCAGTCACAGCCAGGGGAGGTGGGGCTAGAGCTGCATAAACAGAAACAAAGTGATTTAACTTTTGAATGGCAGAGGATTGAGCAGTGACACTGCAGGGGGCATGATCTATACACCAAAACTGCTTCGTTAAACTAAAGTTGTTTTGGTGCTTTAACTTTTTTTTTATAAATAAGTAATGCTCTGCCTTACTGAGTTAATGCTTTCCTATGGGAAAGGCCTAGTGCGTATGCGACTTCGGCACTTGAATAAGGTGAGTGAAAACAGGGTTTTAACCTTTTATTTGCCAGGATTTGATGGGGCAGAGGAACATTTAATGTTAGGAATACAGCTTTGTATTACTAAAGCTAAAATGTTCCTTTAACACTATAACCCCATATAGTAAAACACACACTGTATTTAATAATATCATTATCTTGAGGTTCACGTCCTTTGGTCTTGTGGGTGATTTAACTCCTAAATGGCAGAGGATTGAGCAGTGAGGCTGCAGGGGCACGATCTATGCACCAACACTGCTTCATTAAACTAAAGTTGTTTTAGTGCCTATAATGTCCCTTTAAAGGAACACACCCACACCATAACAACATCATCTCAATAAAGTCATTACGGTGGCAGAAGTCCCTTGGCTCTATCCAGGTTATATATATATATTATAATTAACCTTAAAGCTGTTCCTTTCTTGCACCTGTGAGCACTGTCTTCTCAGTCTTCCTCTGGTCACTGCAGTAATAGGGAGGTTTTTCACTTTTACTGGCAATGCCTCCTTTGTGACTAATGGTCTGCACCAGTGATACATAGAGAGTACAGCAAAGACCAAAGTCAAAACCCTCTGTGATGAGAGCCTGAGTGACATCACACAAAGGGGGCGGGGCTGCAGGTGGCTGGGGGAGCCAACTGTAATTTTTCAAATGTAATCAGGGCTGGTGCCGCTCTAGGCAAAGATTCATTTTACTGACTCCTCATGTCACTCACTCACTGACACACACAGAAACTCACTGACATACACACACACTGACACACACAGAAACTCACTGACATACACACACACTGACACACACAGAATCTCACTGACATACACACATACTGACACACACAGAAACTCACTGACATACACACACACAGAAACTCACTGACATACACACACACACTGACACACACAGAAACTCACTGACATACACACACACTGACACACACAGAATCTCACTGACATACACACACACTTCCACACACACACACTGACACACACAAAAACTCACTGACATACACACACAGAAACTCACTGGCACACACACACACACTGACACACACAAAAACTCACTGACATACACACACACACAGAATCTCAAAGAAAAAAACACACACACTGACACACACAGAAACTCACTGACATACACACACACTGACACACACAAAAACTCACTGACATACACACACACAGAAACTCACTGACATACACACACACACTGACACACACAGAAACTCACTGACATACACACACACTGACACACACAGAATCTCACTGACATACACACACACTGACACACACAGAAACTCACTGACATATACACACACACAAAAACTCACTGACATACACACATTTTTTGAGGTCCATCCTTTCTACCAAACAGGTGTCCACTGTGGGATAGCTATTCCCTCCTCCCGCCCGCTGTTTAGTATGCCGGGGAATGAATGACCTCATGTTCCGGCTCCCGGCATCACAAAGGGCACACGAGGTAGGAGTGGGAAGAAGAGCCTCCATCGCCGCCTGCCTTCTCCGTCCCCTTTTCCTTTGGTCACCGGCGTTTGTTGGCACAGCAGGCACCTGCCAAATGGCACCTCCTGGCCCCCTGTGACAGGGCACCTCTCAGCGCCCTTATATTCAGGTGCCTGGAGTATCAGCCCAGCGCTGGGGGGGTGGGGAGGCGGCTCAAGAGCCACTCCCCCAGCGCTGCGGCCCGAGACACGGGTAGCAAACCATGAAATATCCCGGTGGGCGCCCCCAGCATGCCAGTGCCCTAGGTGAATGCCTAGTTCGCCGAACGGTTGTGCCGGCCCTGAATGTAATGTTGCTGCTGAAGATGGGGCCTCAAGTTAAGCTTTGCAATAAAGACCTGGTGAAACCAACTCACTGTGTTGTATGTATTTCGTGACACCCTCGTAATCATTGCAGCATGGGGGATGGGGCAACCTTGGGGTTAAATCTTTCAAAAATAAGACAACTTTCTCAGTATGATTTACATTCCACCTGCAAACATGGGGGTTAGAGGTAACTATTGTGTTGCATCCCCCAAGCTCAATAGGGCACCCAGGGGGCATCTGCATTTCTTCCGTTATCTGACAGCACATGGTAATGTGAGAACAAGCAGCACTACTTTGATCGGGCCTTCCATATGGCTCCCAGTCCATGCATCTCTCGTATCAAGGCAGCCCCTTCCTTTCATTTCCCATTGCAGCAAGTTGTTGCAGATGACAGTGCTGGGGTATAAAATAGTGTCCCAGCACCGGCCATCATATAGTCCTCACACAGCTTCAGAGAGAGCTCTGTGCTGCCAAACTGGCAAAGGTGTGCAAACAGGGTCCGTTAAACAGGTTCCCCACCTTTCTCAGATACCCAAAGCCCTTTTCGACTATTGGAACCAGATGTGTTGCACCAAATGCATATAACTGTAAATAACATATATATAACTGAAAATTATTGCTTTGGATGATCAGGTGAAAATCAAGGATTAAATCCGTCTCTTAAAGTAAAAAAAAAGCAGAAAAAAAGTAATCTCTAATGACAAATATGTTATCAATACATATGTCATGTACTAATGAAATCAATAATGCAAAGCAAAGGGGAGGTCAGAGTTATAGGTCTCAGACACAGGGTACAATTTTCTATATTTCGATAATTTGATTTTGTACCTGTAGTTATCCATTAATGCTTCTCCCCCCCACTAGAGGATGGACATACACATTATTATTATTATTATTATTATTATGTAGAATTAAAGGTAGACTTGTCCGTAAAATCTGCTGCATGCTTTAATTGTGTAATATACCATATCCTTTTATTGCAGAATTTAAGAATACACATATATAGACACCTAAGAAGATTAATCATTAGATTGAAGGTACAATAAGGACATGCTACATAGCAAAAGTACCCCCAATCTATTATAAATAAACCTATATTTTTATTATATTGACATGAATATGAACACACAAAAGTTTTTTGTTTTTTTTATGAGATTTAAAGCAACATTGCTACACTGACATTTGAGGCTTCCATAAGGATACAAATTGCAATACATGAGATAAAATAGAGACTGCTAAGTTTCATGGACACGTCAAATTTTTGAAAAATGTGTCAACGAGCTGAGCTTAATTTGCCACATCTTGTCCGCTGTCACTCATATCGCAGGTGGAAAGAGGCATTTTCTCATGCTATGGGCAGTAGATATCTATAGCATTTTATTGAGTCTGGGTAAGAATATCGATGATGATCTCACTGCTTTTCATAGACTACCGTTTATTACTTTCACGCGTGTGATAGAACACAAGGAACACGGCTCCCGGGATCTGAAGAGACAGATAAGGAAGGAGAGTTAAAGTACATTTCCCTTACTACCACAGGCGTCACCATGCATGCAAAAATATCAACTTGTAGGGTCTTACCAAGTAATAAAGCAACACTGCCATTTGTGATGTTTTTTTTAAGGTGTAGACTATGCAGCAAAAAGTGTCGTACCTATATTTGTGCTTAATGCTAAATAATGTCGGCAAACATGACTCAGAGACATAGAATCCGGTTACTGCTTCTGGGAAGCCAATGCATTGTTAAGTTTGACAAAAACAAAGTATAATAATTTGGGAATGTGTTATGTTATGCTACAAATCAATTTCTTGTATTACATGATATTTTATATGGCAACACCTAGGAAAATTGACCTAATAGCCAAGGCAAATCCCAGCCCTGCCCAACGTCTGCAGAGACAATGGCAGTTTTTCAAAGCATACCAAAACAAACAAAATGTACTTCAGTGATTTATACAAGAAATGGCACGTCACCTGCTCTCATATTAGAACAGTGCTAAATGAAATTACAATTTTGGCAAATTTACAAGGTCTCTAGATTTATAGTCAGTAGCCATGTTGGGAAGGATAATCAATAAGAACACTAAGAGTATATAGTACGATATATGTATCAAAAATGCATGCAAAATATAAGAGCTATCTCAAACACGTCCTTCTGCATGTTAATATACAATAATCACATTATAATGTGGTGTACACTGTGTGAGGGGTGTAGTGTGTGTGAAGGATGAACTGTATTTGTGTATGGTGCAGTGTGTGTGTGTGTGTGAGAGAGAGGGGAGCAGTGTGTGTGTGAAGGGTGCACTGTGTGTGTTTGTGGTGCAGCATGTGTGTGAAGGGTAAAGTGTTTGTGTGTATGTGTGTGATGCAGTGCAGTGTGTGTATGTGAGGGTGCAGATATAGGCAAATATATATATATATATATATATATATATATATATATTCGTATTTTTTTTTTTAATTTTTATAACTCAACCATGTATTTAAAATGAACATAAGTAGCCATGTTCATTTGAAATACATACTTGTCTAGTTATATTTCCCCCTCTCTTCTTACTGTAACATGTTCAGCCTCACCTTGCGGTAATTGCATTAGTTGCCCTCATGATAAATGCGGAAGTGCCGTTCAGCGGTCATGCAGCAATATATCTGACTCCTGAGACATCTTGGTGGACGCCGGTCGCTGCGGATCCACACCAAAGGTAGCCCCATGCCCGCCCACGCTACTGACGACGTAAACGTGGGTGTGACGTCACGTAAAGGATGCCCACACACTTTCTGGGGTCAAAGGCTGGGTACGGCTAATCGGATCTGAGGGAGGCTTATTTAAACTCCTTTTACTCATTGCCCTGTCGTGGTTTCCCTTAGTGGTGGTCGTCCGAGAGTGTGTTCCTGAGCGTTTATTTCTGGTTATTGACTTTGGCTTCGTTTTGACTTCCCTGTATTCTGGTATCCCTGATTTTTGGCTTTCCCTCATCGTTGTGTCCCATTCTGTGTCCCCGACCTCGGCAAGTATTCTTACTATTCTTTGGTACATTAAGTCCGGCCATTCTAAGACCTGGTAAGACATTACCTTCTAGTCCTAGGTGGGATCAATTAGTAATCCTGACACCTTTGCCCAGGGAGGGGGGAGATTGTAGCCCTGGTGGTCTGGTGGAAAAGCCCTGGTGGCCGGTGGTGAGTTTACTCTTGCGAGACCCGGAGCATTGCCACAGTAACTGCGACAACGCTCTGACCTCGCCAGAGGAAGACCTGGTGGAGTTGCTAGATAGAGCTCCCGGGTCCTCTCTCTCCTCCCTCCTATCTCCTGGCTGCCCAGTAAAGTGCCTGTGGAACGGTGAGGGAGATCTTTGATCTCCCCACCGGCCCATGAGGGTACACAGCAGAGCCAGCGCTCGGATAGCGCTGGCTCTGCAGGGGCTGGCAGGGGCTGGCAGGGGAGATCCTGTGACCTCCCCTGCCGGCCTTGGCCCATGGCCATCGCGCATTTGCCGGTTTGCCCAATGGCCAGTCTGGGCCTGCTGATTAGAAAGCATGATTATTGCACAGGTGTGCCTTAGGCTGGCCACAATAAAAGGCAACTCTAAAATGTGCAGTTTTACTGTATTCAGGGGGCACGGGGAACTCCGAAAACCAGTCAGTATCTGGTGTGACCACCATTTGCCTCATGCAGTGCAACACATCTCCTTTGCATAGAGTTGATCAGGTTGTTGATTGTGACCTGTGGAATGTTGGCCCACTCCTCTTCAATGGCTGTGCGAATTGTAACCTAGCTGTGTGATACAAAAAGTGAATACAAATACAAAATATAATACACTTTTTGTATCACACAGCTAGGTTACAATGCTGCTGCCCATCCCATGTGTTCCATATTAAGGGTTAATAAGTATATAGGGGTGTATATAAAAAAATACCCCTTTCTGTCTCATTAGAGATATCTTTGCCAGAAGCTCAAAGTAGCAAGTTGAAGAGTCAGAGTAGGACCCGTCTAGGGGGGTCTGCCTTGACGTTGGCAGGCAGGCATGCCCTCCAGGGGCAATTGGAGTAATTAAATGACCACCATTTGTTTCAATATACATAGGGATTAAGGAGAGAGCGCAGGTAACTTTTTTTCTTTGGTTTTCACTACATGTATTGGAGCTGATGTGTACTGTGGTCATTGCTGCCGCCCAAGAGTTTTTTCCCAATGATAAACCTACATACACAATTATCCTGATGTGGTACAGAAGTTACACATTCATATTCAAATAAATTGTACACTTCAATTTTGTTTATTTGATATAACTCAGTGGTGAAACAGTATTATTTTTTCCTTTCTTTCAGCAGGAAACGGTACAACTATAGGCATCAACATAAAGTAGCAGAAAACATTGGTCACTAAGATTCAACGCCAATGAACTGTATTGTATCTCATAATGTAATAAATACATAAAATAAGGATTTGCCAAACATTCATTTAAAAGTTATTTTTTAAAACCTATCCAATTCAATTTTTAGGCAATGATAAGGTGAATATAACATCAAGTAGGGATGGTTTTGTCAAATGTCCCATGCCATGCCCATAAATAGTTTTCCTCTAATAGCCCCTCTGTATCTGACAACCAGGTTACATATATGAACATTTTGCTTGGTCAACAGGAAGTAAAATAAAATGTATTCTAAAAGATAAAAAGAGAGCATAATTCACTAAGCTGTCAGCAGGGTGGCACTGAATTTGATTAAAACATATACTAGCACATTATATTACAGAATCTCATGTGACAACAATTGCTCTTCTTTCCATTTGGTGCCACTTCTTGAAAAATTTTGCATTTAGAAAAATCTTTATGTAGGTGAAGTCAGCCTAAATTGCCATGTATTAAATCGTTTAGCCAGTCTGGAGTTTTTAAGTTGTCAGACCTCTGTATCCGCAAAAGGAACTCTATTTTCACTCCTACAACAGTGAAAGATTAGCAGCTTGAAATCACTTTGACAGTCTCGGTTACTCTATTGCATACCACAGGGAATTTTAATTCCAACCTGTGAAATTGTAATTGCTTCTCAAGAAGCACCAATGGATTCTGGGTAATGGCCACAGCAAAGCTCAATGTCAGAGATGCCAGTTGCTGCCACATCACATATTACTTGCTGTTATTCAAAAAATCACTCTCGCTTTCTTCACGTGGATCCGAACAGAGGAGTAAAACTAAATTAACACAGGCTGTCAAATGTTCAGAGATGTGCAGACAGGGATGTGACAAAATTGCGGTGCTTCAAAAGGTACCTTTTTTTTTTTTACCCCCTTTCATATATTAATCTAGTACGAGGCATCTTTTCTATTTTTAATTTCAACAACTGTCATTTGTAAAAAAAAAAGTGGTTTGCAAAGCAGAATTGGAAGGAGTAAACAAGCACTTAGCTTTTAATGCTTAGCTGTACATGTTCTGTATTGCCAGTATAAAGGTGGATAGGCCTACCGCCTGCAGAACACGCAATGCTGTTACTGCACACAATTTTCACCTTTACCTGAGAAATAAAAGGCATGACCCTGAGGCCCAGGGCTTTTCACTCCAATCACAGAGGAAATCAGCAGAATCTCAAGGTCACACAATCTACAGACAAGGTTCTATGGATCTACAGGAAGAGATGTTTTTCAAATGTGCCCCTTAATGTTTCAATTGATGGAGTTTAAAGACCTCTGGCACAAGTAGGCACCCATTTATTTGTTTTTACGTAAAAGAACATTGTCATTAATGCACCGTAACAAAACCTATACTTTATAACTATGCTGAAACAAACTCTTCCCCCCATCCCCGAAAAACAAAACGTATATTTTCGCTACAGTAATAAGAACCTGTCCTGTGTAAGTAGATTGCCAATTGTCATTACCTTTACCTTACCATCCACGTAAGGATCCAACTCAAATATTCCAAACTTTCAAAGGCACCCAATTAGGGGACAAGGAAAGCAATTTGTCCGTCCATTAGTATGCCTGAGCCCACTTAGCACTCTTCTTAAGCATGCCTCTGGTCTATTGCAAATGTCTGTGTTCTTACATCCTAAACAACAAGACTGTGCATTAGAGAGTAAAGTGCTACTGAATAAGTTGGCACTATATAAATACCAATAGTAATATTAATAATAGTTTGATGTTTCGAACATGCTCTTCAATGCGAACATGCACTTGTCTAGTGGTTTTACCCACATAGTGCATGTTGCATGGGCATGTAAGAACATTAACACAGTTGGTGGTATGGCAGGTTATCAACTGTTTAACACAATATGCTTGTTGTGTTAAACAGTTGATAACCTGCCACTTATCACCGTTACATTGACGACCTATTCTGGATTTGGAGAGGCTCTATAGAAGAGCTGGCTACATTTTTGTCGTACTTGAACTCTAATTCATGGGGAATCCGACTTACCATGGACCATAGTGACAGCCAAGTTAATTTTTTGGATTTATGTATTTTTATTTCTAACCATCGAATTTATACGGAGACCTTCTTTAAGAAGGTAGATGTGAACAGTTTTATTTTTTATGATAGCTGTCACTATGGCCCCTGGTTGGATAATATCCCCAAAGGACAGATGTTAAGGTTAAAAAGAAACTGTACAAGTAAAGAAACTTGTGAGACCCAAATAAGCATGTTAATGGATCAATGTATATTTAAGCATTACCCCAAGACTTTATTGGACAAGGTTTACAAGGAGATAGAAAATATAGATAGGAAAGATCTTTTTGAAAATTCCAACAGAAAGATGAGGAATAAAGGAAATGATAAAAAGAATGAGGTTTCTTTTATCTTCAATTATTCAGGGAAAAATAGAGAATTAAAGAATATAATCAATAAATATTGGTTTATTCTGAAGGAAGACCCTCTGTTAGAACAGATAGTCCCAAAGAAACCTAGGATTATCTACAGGGGGACACTAAGTATTAAGAACCATCTGGTAAAAAGTAGCCTCAAACAGGAAAATTCAAGTAAGAACTTTCTTAATCAACACGTAGGTTTTTTCCAATGTGGGTACTGCTTGGCTTGTAGAACCACAGGAGTCTCTAAATGTGTTAAAAAAGAATTGATAGGAGAAAATACACAACAAGCATATTGTGTTAAACAGTTGATAACCTGCCATACCACCAACTGTGTTTATGTTCTTACATGCCCATGCAACATGCACTATGTGGGTAAAACCACTAGACAAGTGCATGTTCGCATTGAAGAGCATGTTCGAAACATCAAAAGGGGTTTTAAGGAACATCCTCTATCCTCTCATTTCATTCATAAGCATCAGGGAGATGTCACTAAACTACAATTCATTGGGATAGAAAGAGTAAGTAGGAATTGGAGGGGTGAAAATTTAGATAATCAATTGGCAAAGCAAGAAATGAGGTGGGTGTTTAAATTAAAATCGTTGTTCCGTAGGGGTTTAAATGGAGAATTTGAAGTTTGTCATTTTTTATGAGTATATTTTTTCCTTATGTTTTTCTTGTATATCTCTTTTAAAAATTATTATTTTTTTCTTGCAATTTTGCTTCTATCTCCAGCAGGCACTTCAATTGATAGTTATATTACTGCTGATTATGTATTGATGTCTTATAAGAACATATAAATGTATACGAAAATGTTCTTTATTAATGTTTATAGAATTAAATAGAAACCTGAGATGTTTAATGTTATGTATATATTGCTGTAGGTGTCTCAGAAGTATATTACGGAATAATTACTTTTATTGGGAAAATGCAGTTGTTCCATCTTTCAGATTGAATAATTTTTTCTGTTTTTCATCATCTGTATTTTTACTGTTTTTTTGTTTTGCCTCTTTAAAGTGTAAAGACAAGATCTTAGTGACTTCGCATAAGCTAGCATATATAATAAAATAGTAAGGGATATTCCTTTAAGAGATATTAGATTGTGGGTAAATATCCCTTTAAAGATGAACCAAATCCTTTAAAAATTTGCTAATTTTTTTTATGTATGATTGTTTCCCATTGAATATGTTTTATGTGTATATATAAGGTGACAGCTTTATTTAGTTATCCATATAGCACTGGACCTAAAGATATGTGAAGTCCAGTATTCAACATTGTCCATGTTCGTTTTTTAGATTCTGTTTTTTATTGTGCTTAAATATGACCAGCCTTTTAGGCTGGTATAAGGAGTTTAGCCTACCTCAATGTGTTTAAGTTTGCACATGTGTAATTGATTCACTGGTTGAATGTGATCGCGTCAAACCACGCCACCCTCCCCCCCCCGGCTAATGGGATGAGAAGGGGGAGGAATTATACACTTAAAAGGATGGCTGGGACTCCATGACGTCGTCAGAGGAAGCCTGTGGAGGCGGGTGAAACGCGTCACACGGACATCATCAGAGGGGCGGACCCGGAAGTGGATCATGTGATCGGACTGCAACCAGGAAGTGATTTACACTCTACATCACCTTTCATGCTTTTATGTGGGTGACTCTGCGAGTCTATACCCACCATATCCCAAGTAAGGGTTTTTAATTTTTTTAATGTAATAAACTGGTTTGTGATATTATTCATTTGGAGGTCCTGTCCTTTTTACGCACAGTATAACAGAACCAGTGGACACATCTTCATGAACATCTTCCAGTGTGGGGATATTCCCTCTCCAAAGGAGCCTTTCAAACCCAGAGCCAGGGGTGATAGGGCTCTGGGATATGTGAGTATTTTTCCCTCAGATTTCTTCTCTTTTCACATTATTACATATTTAGAGTGTCTGCACTATTATTTGTTTGTTTTTTATATTTACAGATTAGTTTAGCGCGCTCTATTTTGGTAATTATTGTTTTTCTCTACACATTTTGTGTGCATTGTAACTCCGAGCACTGCCATACCATTTGTATTTCCACAGTGCTTACACATTGTTTTTTTTATATTTCCAGGCTCCGCCTCAAAGCCAGGAGCCATAATAAACCTGTAGCGGAATGGGTGCTCTAGCTACACTTTTATTCCCTTTTGTTCAGCTGCCCCTCCACCCCCCATGTCACTAATAATATACTAGATTGCCTACTTACACCTAGATGAGGATGGTGATGGGCTCTGGCTGCAGTCTGGCTCCACTGGTCTGGTGTATAACAGGCTCTTTGGAGGCTGTTTGTAACTGTGGTCACAAAAATCAATGTTCTGGGGGAATGTGAAGCAGCTCCATTTTTGGGGGCCTTTTACACAGCTCAAGGTCTGGGTCCCAGGGCCTGACGGTGAATATGCCCATAAGGCCCACCCATAGAGGATCTAATGTGTGAGCTTATGGAATGTAGAGTATAAGGATATCAGTTTGTTTAGGCGATAGGCGATGCAGTGTGTTTTTGTATAAAGGATAGAAAGCAGTGTGTGTTTGTGTGTAAGGGATGCATTGTGTGAATCTGTGTCTCTATGTGTAACGGATGCAAGATGTGTTTATGTGTCTGTAAGGGGTGCATTGATTGTCTCTAAGGGGAGAATTGAGTGTGTGCAAGAGAAGCAGTGTGTGTTTGTATGTGTGTAAGGGATACATTGTGTGTTTGTGTGTTTCTGTGTATGTGTGCAAGGGATGCATTGTGTGTTTCTGTGTGTGTGTGCAAGGGATGCATTGTGTGTTTCTGTGTATGTGTGCAAGGGATGCATTTTATGTGTAATGGATGCATTGTGTGTTTCTCTGTGTGAGAAGGAAGCATGGTGTGTTTCTGTGTGTGTGTGTCTGTATAGGGATGCATTGTGTGTGTATTGTGAAAGCGTTTGTGGGGTAGGATAGGGGCTAAGAGGGGAGCAGAAAAAATGTTTTGTTTTTGTTACGCATCTTACATCCTCCTTTAGTGTATCTCTTGCAAGCCCCTTGTTTGTCTCTTATCCCTCCTCTTTGTATGTCTCCTACATCCTCCCAACTTCTTTGTGTGTCTTCCTCCCGAGCCACTCTGTGTCTCTTTCTACCTTACCAATTTGGTGCTCCTCTTCCCCCTTCCTTAGCCTCTCTGTGTCTCTTCCACTCCCCTGTCCCTTAATAATCTCTTTCACTCCCACCCATCCCTTGGTGGTCTCCTCCCTCCCTGTCCCTTAGTGCTCTCTCTTCCCCCCCAGTGGTCTCTCCTCTCTCTCCCCTCCCCAGGTGGTCTCTCCTTTCCTCTCTCTCCCCCCTCCCCAGGTGGTCTCTCCTTTCCTCTCTCTCCCCCCTCCCCAGGTGGTCTCTCCTTTCCTCTCTCTTCCCCCTTCCCAAGTGGTCTCTCCTTCCCTCCCACGTCCCCCAGGTGGTCTCTCCTTCCCTCTCTCCTCCCCCAGGTGGTCTCTCCTTCCCTCTCTCCTCCCCCAGGTGGTCTCTCCTTCCTTCTCTCCCCTATCCCCTCCCTCCCAGGTGGTCCTCGTACCTCTCTCTAGTGTAGCGTGGCAGAGCTCTGCTCTGGTCCGCAGTACAGGAGTTGCTGTTTCCTGTACGCGATTGGACTAAAAGGAAGTGCTCACTGATGTTCCTGTACCGCATACCGGAACTCGGCCACACTACACTGAGGGACTGCATACACCCCCTGTTTGTTTACCAAACTATGTATGGGTTCCCAGATTCCTTTTGTGTTTTGGTCACCCTGTTCGCATTATTCATGCAGGATATGTTGAATGTATTGCTTGTCTGTGCCTCTCCCCAAGCTTGATAAATACCTGGGTACAGGTCGAAACGTTGCGGATCCATTAAAGCTGCTTTAAACTTATCACAGTGAGTGCCTGAGATTTTTTCTTTTATGTATATTCTATGGGGTATGCTGACCCATACTCCGTTAGCACCCTGTGATTTTTGTGATTGAGTGCAACCCTCTAATCTATTTTTGAAACCTTTAATTGTCTGGCACAAGTTGAGGTAAATTAATTTTGGCACCTTTTTTTTAATAAATTTATACTCCCGCTATATGGCTCGCGCCGCAATTAACCAATCAGGGAGCCATCCCAAGCTTCCCGCCGAACAAGCTGCGCTCGCTGCCCTGCGCCTAACACCCTGCTTGAGCTGCCTCTGTAAACCCCAAAACAATACTTACCCACAAACCTCCGCTCCATCAAACCCCATGAGGCTGCTCCTCATTTGTCCGCACGCCCGACACTCTGTAAGTATGTAAGGCAGAAGTAGAGGGAAAACATTTTAAAAGTGTGCACATAGGTAACTTAGAAGGGGTTAAATGACTTAATTGCTATGGGGATCTATGATGTGAATTGAGGAGAAAAGTGCACATTGCTGAAAAATAAGGGATTCTAGTTTGGCAGGGTTTCATAGCAAAAAAAAAAAAAATGAGGACTTCCAATTTTTGGCAGCAAGGGGTAAATTGCAGCCCTATGCGAGGACCAATATTGCTTAGGAAGGGGGTTCATTTTCAGGAGGCTGCCACGAGAAACTCCAGCCACTGAGCTAAGTCCAGCCATGTAGGATCTTGCTAATTTGTTAAGAGCTTCAGCTAAGTGCTGTTAGCCAATGATCGAGCTGATGTGCGGCCAGGCGTAGGTCAGTGGCACCAACCAGAGCTGTAGGAGTTTCCAGTAGCAGAGGAAGTGGTGTTGCATACCTATCAGTACCCAGGGAACCAGCGTATGTGTGTGTTGGGGGCGGCAAAATAAATTTTTGCCTGTGCAACCAAAAATCCTTGCACCGGCTCTGATTCCCTGGTAAGGCATAATACAAATTTTAGTTATTAAAAAAAAATATATATATATATATATGTGTGGGCCAAAACTCCAAACATACTGCTTTCCCTAACAAATGTAATATATTACCCTGACAAAACATGTCTTATGTAAAGTTAGTAGGTCTCTTCAATGAAGAGAGAAACAGGAGTCTTGGCGTCTGACACAAACAGCATGTGTGTGGGTGACTTTTTTTTTTTTGTATTTTTCTTTTAAAAAGTTCATGTTTGCCTTTACTTAAGATACACAATGCTTCACAACTGATAAGAAGCACTTGGGCCCACAATGTCTGTCCACTCCAAACACACACAGCATTGCCATATATGCCTAATGTCTTCTTGAGGGATCAGATGTGGAATTATTAGCCAGTTCTCTGCTCCGTCTACATGCCAGCGAGGTCAGGTGCATTTGCCAATTCATTACTTGTTTCTGAAACTCAATACACAGTAATTTAGTTTTCATCAGAATGCACTTTCAACATGAGGTCTCTGTAAATTTCAAACTGTGTTTACAGAAGACAATCCCATTTTTAATATTGCAGTAGAATTTTGATATCTACTTTCTTCTTTATTGGAAATCTCAAGAGTATAAAAGACTGGGAGTTCTTATAAAGAATAATTTATTCATTACCCTGTTCATTATGCATGAAATACACACTCCATGTGGACAAATTCCAAGTAACATTGAGGTGTCGAGAGTCTTAAAATTGTTTTTGGACAGATTTTATATTCTTTTAGGATAGCAGGTTTCGAAGCAAATGAGTACGGCTGAGTCCTAACATTAAATATTAACAATATTAAAACAGTACAAATACATTTAAAATGTAAAAGGTGTATTTTTCAGAATTAGACTTACAAATTCACATATCCTAGAGAGGTCCACAAAGTGTGAAATCAAAATTATTTCTCACACATAAAATAGTTAATGGGTGGGAAGGGGGGGTCCAGATTTAAAAAAGAGATTAAGGGTGTATGTAATGGAGGCTCATCAAGCCCGGTGAGTCTATTGAGCATGTAATGTCAGAACTAGCACCCTATGCAATTAATGAAAGAACACAGAATACACCATTCTTCTAGATCATTGAAGGGAAGATTTAGTAGATATACATGGATTTAATACAAGGAGCATGGAAGGAGAGCTTCTTTTCTTTTTCCCTGTTGATCTAAAGCAGTAGTTCCCAACCCAGTCCTCAAGTACCCCCTAACAGACCAGGATTTAGGGATTACCTGTTGTGTCTGTGTTTTTAGAAAAAAAAAACACTTTAGACAAAACAGGTAATCCCTAAATCCTGGACGGTAGGGGGTACTTGAGGACTTGGTTGGGAAACCGTGATCTAGAGGAAGAAAGCAGGAGACCGGTAACATCAATGTCTTATTCCTAATAACTTTCCATCATTGTGGATTATTACCAACAGGAAGGGCATAGGACAACCAGGGATTAGAGAGCCTTTTTATATTAAGGTAAGTGTGCAGGGAGTTATCCTGAAAATGTACACACTACCTTACATCCCTCATACCCATTATAATAGTTATAAACTGATTTAGCAAAGTGGAGAGCTGAGCTGTTAAAATTCTGGTTGAAAAGTGCCTACGCACTGTTATTATTATTATTGCCATTTATATAGCGCCAACAGATTCCATAGCCTTTTACAATGTTATAAGGGGGGTGGGATTTTACTATAAAAAGGACAATTACAAGAAAACTTACAGGAACAATAGGTTGAAGAAGAAATGTCTGTAACATTTTAAAAGACAAACATACAACACAAATGTAAATAAAATAGATAATGAAATAATTGAAGTAATAGGTATAGCTTTTTATGTAATAGTTAAAGGAAAAACATGAAACACTGGCCAAATATTTGACTAGTCTACATTCAAAATAGACAGAGTTAAACAGGCTGCCAAGAGTCAACTGGTGTAAATAACTTACACAAACAGAAAAGAACTGTTCATTAGAATACCATATAATACATCTATGGAAAATGTTTTGTTTGATTACTATTCTTTCTGTCCGTGAATGTGTGTGTTTATTGCTAAATCACTGCAGCTGGTGATACTTAATAACACACACAAAAAAAAAAAAAAGAGAACGAAAATATTCTTGCTGATCAGACGTAAAACAAATTCCAGGCAAACATTCCTGAGACATTCTTGATATCAACACTCTTTGCACTATGGAGATGCCCTATGCGATGTGAGCCATTTTGCTTTTGTGTAAATAAGCAGTCTAATAATGTGAGCATGTAGGTGCAGAAACAAAGTTGCAATGAGGAAGACGTTTAATAAAGCATCGCATTCTCAAACTCGCTGTAATGAAATATTCCCAGGATTGCAGCGAGTAAAATATCTCAGAATAACTTAATGCATTTTCAAAACACATACACACACATTACTGGTTGCGGTCCAGAGACTTTAATTATCTGGAGAAAATAAGAGTGCACATCACTGCCTCTCGTCTAAAATGAAACGGTGCGCAATTATCCAATCACATAGTCTTGTATGGGGAGTAGTGAGACAAACTGAAGACTAACTGATGCAGATCACCGGGGAGGGAGGGGGTGATGGCACATTCTGATGAGGAGAAATTAATCAGCATTTGTGTTTCTCTCTCTGTGGCTGTATATCTGCAACAGTGTTTTCATTTATTTGCCACTTGACTAGTCGTGTGGTGGTAAACTTATATGCTTTATTTTATTTGGTTTCATTTATTTCATACAACTTGACGTTTTTCAGCCTGGTTGAGTTCATAGAAATATCCTCACATTTCACACATGGTTATAGTGTAATTTGTGCCTTTTGGTTGCTAAAGGAGTCCGATTAAAGAAAAGATGGGACATTCTGCCATGTAAAAAAAAAAAGTGGAATCCACTTAAAGTGACAGAAAGAAAGTCTGCATTTACATCTACTAAATATATCTATGTAGAACTGCTGGCAAGGAGAACGTGGAATGTATATTTAATGGAACAAAACTAGAAACAAGGGTGTACATAGAGCATTTGGCTCCCGGAGCGGGTCCTATTTTTTTCCCGCACCACATTTTTAAAAATGTATTTAGCAGTAATGTTTGAATGTAAGCATGTTTTTGTATGGAGTATGTGTGAGTGCATGTAGGGGGTGTAGTGTTGGCATTTAAATGCAAGCATGCATTTGAGTGTAGTGTGGTTTATGAATTCAGTGGTATGGTTATATATAATGGTGGGGGTTTGTATGTAGTGTTGACATTGAAACGCATGAGTGCATTTGTGTGTAGTGTAGGCGAGATTTTGAGATGTATGCACATATACACACACACACACACACGCAGATACAAAGAAACACAGATACACATGCAGACATTGTGGCAACTCTAGGTACAATATATAAGGGGGCCACATAAGATACCACAGTCAAAACAGGGGGTGAGGGGGCTGAGCACTAAAACTTTTCATTAGGCGATGGGGTAATGTGCTGCCATTGACGATTACATCATATCCCGGCTGCCGGTTCACTGCAGGGCAAAGACCGTCAGACACAGTCAGATGCACACAGTCCCACACACATAGTCACTCACACACAGTAACACCATTACAGGCAGACAGTCACAAATACACAAACACAGTCACACATACATACACACACACAATCACAGGCAGACAGTAGCACACACAGTCAAAGACCGTCACAATTACAGTTACACACAGCACACACTCTCTCTCACAGTCAGCTTGGGCTGGAGGAGGAGTGGATTCAGACCCTGGTGTGTTGGAATTTGAGAAACAGGGACTCCTTCCTACTTCCCACTTCCCCTCTGTGTGCAGCAGTAAGAGGCTGCCTTTATTTCCGACCCAAACATCTGACTTGGCTCCGCCCCCAACTCTCCGTGCAGTTCTCCTGCTCCCAGCACCTGCGTGTGTGAGCTGTGTCGGCTGCCTGGTGCCCCTGCTGCTATGGCAAACTGTGCAGCCACACAGCTCACAGAACCCCAAGCCTAGCAAGCCCTGGTGGCACCCCTCTACATGATGGCACCCAGGGCGGACCGCCCTCCCGGCACCCCCGTAGTACGCCACTGACTGGTAAACTCTCACATTAAAGTCAAAACGTTTTCACTTTGCACCAGTATCATTGTTCTTGATTCTTAAACCACAGTGTAGTCAGATTTTTAACAGAATTTAAACTTACTGAATTAAAAAGAAATACCTACAATCTGCTATGGAAATCAAATACAAGGAAAACGACTTATTTTCTTGCCTGTATATTATAAAAGGATGGATTTTATAGATCTGTATTTGTATTTAGTGTTATGCCCCAGAGTCATGATTTTTGACAACATGGATCACTGTATAAGACATTGCATTATTAATTATATCCATGATTACTGCAACAGGTTAGATATGTGGCTAGTATAAAGAGTAATAGAAAGCAGTCAAATGACTACTGTGGTAGCAAGTGGCTGTGGATTATTGGTTCCTAAATCCCAAAAGAGACGGCCTGTAAAACAGTTTCTGGTGATTTAGGAGTGACCGTGGTGCTTCCGGTGTGTCTCACCCATATTCATATGCCATTTCTATCAATGACTCAAGGAGATGGGTAATAACATTTTCATCTGACACAATGTGTCACTGATTACAAAGACCATCAGTAGAGTGCAGAAAAAGAACAGTACAGTTAGAGTGGTATCTCACGGTTTACTCATACGAGAGCACCAGGCCAGCACAACTTTTATAAAAGTTAGAAAACACGACAGTAAGAACAAGTGCTTATACAAATATACCTTTAGCAGCTCCGGACATGGACTATACCAAACACTTTATTTCATGTTTTGTCTTTAATTCAATTCAAACAGTTTACTTGTCTGAACATTTAAAATGAAGGCAAGGTTTCAGTGATTTTATTTTTAAATTTTTGCATAATCGTAAAAAAACAAAACAAAAAAAAAAAACAGAACAGTATTTGCATAAATGAATGTAACTTTGCATATTTCATACAGTCAGAATAGGTTCACACAATCTAGGTCTGTTATTATGAGCGGCAGTACATATGGAACTCTGGTTTAAAACAGAGATTGGAAGGTCAATAAATTGTACAAGATTTAAAACACTGCAAAATAAAACAAAACAATAAAAAATCACTACAAAGACCAAAAATCATTTTACATATTCAGAATATTGCTTTTGTATCCTAAAATATTCTTGCCCATAAAAAAGGCAAAAAAAGCTACAAACAATGCAATGATAAAATAAAGAAACTTCAGTTTGTCTCCAGTCTGTCCACTTGTCTTCGGCACGGAGTTCTCGGCACCAGCAGAGGTTTTGGGTGGTGAATTTGAGCCATTACTTAATTGTTCTTTGAAATCCTGCAGGAAAAGTTTGAAATAGATTATTCACAACACATTGGCATGACTATGGAAACTATAAAATCGATTCTCAAATCACTTTGCTGGCTTGTTTTCACCATTCATTAAGCTACATTTTCCAGCACACACAGTATTTTCTGTTCATCTTAGCAGAGCAAGAAGCATCTTTGAATGACGTATTTCTCGAGATTATTTTTACTGAACCCAAACAATGAAAGTCCTATGTTATAATACACTGTTAAGTTATTAAAGAATAATGTAAACTTCATTCCAATAAACACATTCATTACCAAGAAATATTTCATTAGAAACAATATCTATTATATCATGTTACTGAAATATTACCACAATGGTTTTAATCTAGTGCTCTGGTTAAACATATCTCTAAAGACTAATCTGCTGGTGGAAGTAGAAGAGGTTCATTAGTGTTGTTAATTATAAGTAAATCATTTTTCAGATGCTTTCAAATGTTATTAAGGTTTTAGTGTTGGTGAATGTGTTATTAGTGCATCTTCGCATATCACAATCCTTTGGGCTTTTCTAAATCATTACAGTGATTACATTGTAGATATAATATATGACCCTAAATGGAAAGAATCATTTGAATGACTAGAGCATAAATAAATGCCACTCTGAAATTATTACAAAGCCAAAAAAAAAACAAAAAAAAACTGTATAAAGCACCAAGCATATTTACAATGTGTTTTAGCTGGGAAATTATAAAGAGGCTCAGTCTGGATAGGGAGAGTACAACAGAACTACTTAATTAAAAAAAAAAAAAGTAATGAACTTTTCAAACAATGCCTGATCAAACAATCCTGTGCACATGGTGTGCTAACTAATTAAATGTGTAACATGATTAGTCAATCATTTGGCAACTGACATAAAGAGTCACAATTTGACTTAATATTACAGGCACTCAACTCACTGAGCCTAGGATATATTTGGATACACTCATTAAAGAAACACTACAGAGTTAAGAATACAAATGTGTGTTCCTAACACTGTAGTGCCCTATTAAATATTCAGGCCCCGAGCCCCCATTGTAAGGATGTAAAATGCAATTTTACTTACCTTTTATCCCACGGTGCTCTCTTTGTGAGGCCGCACCTCCTTGATCTTGATGACGCTGGCCAATCCAGTGCTTTCCCACAGGAAAAATGCCACACTGTGCCAATACGATAGTCTCTCTCAGACCATCTGATTGAATTAGTGGAGTTTTACTTGGCTATTAAGAAAAAAGCACCTCTAGTGGCTGTCTGAGTAACAGACACTAGAGGCATTTAAACCTCTAGTGGAAGTTTTAGACTGCAACATTTTACACTGCACAGTTAAAATGAGGGGAACATGGCATCCACAACACTTGGCATGAAGTGGTCTGAGTGCCCATACTGTCCTCTGAAAGGTTCTATGAAACTTTTGAAACTTCAGCAATGAGCATTAGAGCATACAAAACACCGATCCTTATGATCAGGATAGGTACAAAAAACAATATATATATTTTTTTTTTTGTGGAAAACAACAAAATAAGTCAAATGCTTCTACACCACTAGTGTCAAATCTCTTTAAATTAATACCAAACATTACGGAATAAAACAAAAAAGTGAAGGATTTAAAGCCAAATTGATATATGCACTGCCTTAAAAATAAATGCATAAAAAGTCTAATATAGTTATTATAACTCAACAGAAGGTAGCAAATCTATGAAAATGGTCAAACTCACATGATTTAGAGCCAATAACACACCATCTGTCCCTAATAGAAAACACAAAGATATAGCCCAGAAACCATCATGGTGTAGTATATAAAGGATAGCATATGATACACACTAGATAATAGCTAATAAATGCCCACTCACAAGGACAGAGCATTAGAATGCCAGCTTACATAAATATCACACTGGTCTTTCTCCAGGGGACACCCTTCCTTCTTCATTTTCCAGGCAGAATATGCTGGATAAACAGGCGAAGTAAAAAAGTAAACCATGTATAAAATCCCCAAAACATGTTTAGCTAAAAGATTCTGAAGAGGAAAACTTGGTGGAACATAGTATAGTAAGCAACCCCTGAATGTTGGGCTAAGGTAACATTCCCAGAGTAATCTGAATGTACCTTTCCTGGTTAAATACTTTATTATTATTCAACATGTGATGCATATCATGTGGTATGTACATAACCCTGGATGGCTATCTCTGTATTGCCTACATTATACAGACTGACAGACTGCTAAACCAGTAGGTTAATACACTGCTAGGTTGGTTGAATTAATTTCATTGCTTGACCTCTCACAGAGAGAACCCCAAGGCCTATACAAGTCAGTTTGTACCTTTTATGGATCCTATTGAATTTATTATTAAACCTGGATCCCGGTCTTTACATTGTCCTTAATTATGACTACAAACAAAACTGAGAAATGATGAATAAATTAACTTAAGTCATTTTTTTGGTATTGTGTAAGCAAGGATGGCTTCCAAGAACAATTTATTTTATATGAGACAATTATGCTTCACTCTGCTTACACAACAGAACTAAACTCAAAAGTAAGAGACACTAAATCCTGAATATATAATGCATGAAATGATGTGATGCTCTTAGTAAACTTCCCATAATAGCCTTTCTGGAGGCAGTTGAACAGCATTTAAGTATAATTTCACTCTTCTCCTCTCCAAACATAATGAACATTGGTCCCTGATTGAATCAAATCTGAAAGAAAATTAATTTGCAGTGCAAGGCCAACGCAAAACTGTGAGTTTCTACTCCGAACAGCATGACACAGACACTACATCTAAATCCACAGACAAAAACACTCAGCACTGTCTGTCTTCATCACCACACACAGATGCAGCATTTCTATGAGGTAAACAGTTATTAGCATGTTGAAGGAATAGAATATCAAAGGCAAGAAATGAACAGACTGAGCTAATTGCCACTAAGAAATGAATGCACAGTGTGATTTAGAATCAGGGTTAAACAGGTGGGGGATTATTGGACTTTGCAAAAATGACAGAACTCCATTAACAAAATAGATGCTGATTCAGGAAGAGTTTATGGTATCTTGGCTTTGACTTAACACCCCTCCCCCCCCCCACACTAAAAACATGCTATGAGTTGTTGTGACAACCTATCTTGGAAGTGTATGCTGTAAAAAAACAAACCAAAAAACAGTGGACACAGTTGCATACAGTTTTCTTTTTCTCTGAAAGCGTTTTAAAAGTTTTGTTCCCTATTCCCTGGTGCATTCAATTAAAGGGACAGCTTATGCACCATAACCACTCCATGCATGTGATTAAGTAGCGTACTGGGAGAAACTGGTACTGTGGACGTCTTAGGATTGCCTCCCTCTATGTATTGCACAAACAATAAGTCAAAATGTTTGGGCTTCTCAGTTTATAAACTTGGGGAAATATGATAAATACGATATTGAGAGTGGTGGTTTCTGTATGTAAAGTGTGTGAGATTAACTTAACTCAGGAGATATATGCTGGCAGGTTTCTGAAATATGAAAAAAAAAACGAGTTTGAAAAATATACGTGGGGAAACTCTTCCAAGATGGCCATAGAAGAAAATGGCTTTATCCTTAATAGGTCATTACGAGTTCTCTTTATATAGCATGGTTAGATAAAATCATAAATCCATGGACAATACTATAATGATATATGGACAGGAAATTTCTGTTGACAGAACCATTAGAAATAATAAAATTAAACCAGGTATTATATATATTTAAACAGATTATAATATTTTACTTTCAAGAGAAAATCTTGGCGCTAAACTTTTATTCAGGTCAAGAAGAAACTAAATATTTAAACAGAATTATATAGAAAATATTGCCAAGATGATGGTACAAGATATAAATATGAATCACTTATAAAGTCTCAACAACCAAGCTACAGCGCAAGAAAGAAGAATTAAGTTGTGGTTATAGAGAACAGTATCCCAGAACCACAAGTCTAGAGCGGGAGACACAATTTTGTTATATTGTATCTTAAATAGGAATGTTTGTCATTTGTTTCACTTCACAATGAAAGTGTGACAATATTGCATATTTTTGCGTCAGCTTAAAATTAGCGCCAGTTCTCCTAAAACCATTTTTGACAGCTTCATACACGTTTGTGAATGCAACCCTCGTCTCACATAGATAAGATCCAAAGATTAAAATACATCAGATTTACATAAATCTTCAATAAATGACTCCATTCCAACAGGCTCAGCACAATATCCAAGTCAGCTAATAAAATAACAAACCCCCATCCTTTTCAAAACAATACTGTACACTAGATTCAAAAAGTCTGTTGACGAAACACGTTATGGATATTTAACTTTTTTTTTTTTTAAATCTAATTTAATAAAGGACTTTGGTTTTACAACATTTTTATTGTACCAATACCTTTTACTCATATATTCTCCTTGGCTTTTTAAACATAAATAATTATTTTATTTATTTATTTTTCACTGTTATTCATCTACTACTACTCCCACGTACATCCATAGGTGGGGATTATACCACCAACGCTGGCACCACAGAGCAATGAGCCAGCTCTATGTCTGTAAGTAGAACTTTTATATTCATATAATTACCTCTGTCTTACTGAGAGGACAATCTGTGGCTTTTTAAAAAAAAAAAAAAAATTCTGTCTTTGAGCATCCAGACAACTACCAGTCAAGACCCACCACCACCATATCCCAAATAGTGGGGATTATACCACTATAGGCGATTCATACTTGAGCTGGCGATAGCTCTCTTAAATGTGAGTGCAATACTATTATTTAATAACAGGCCTATTTAGCCCTGGCTTACTGCACTATTAGGTTTCTCTGTGTTTCTTCTCACCCACATAAGGAGACCCAAGACAACAAGACCCCCCAAGTATAAAGAACCACAGTTGAACCTTGAACAGCTGAATAAGAGACTATCTTATATGTGACAATTTGCACATCTGGAATAAGACTCACATTATTTTATTTTATTTACTCTTTTATTATATTATATTTTATTGCATGTGGCGCAGCCCTTATCTGTCTTTTACTTTTGTACTTTCCTAAAGGGTTGAGAGGGATACCATTTTACAGGGTTGCTGTTATCTAGCGCTGACTCATCTGTGTATTCTTACTTTTTTTTTTTTTTTTTTTTTTTTAATTCTTTATTTTTGGTTTGACGAAGTAGATGATAAACATGAAAGCATGTACATTTTCGAATAAGACAGCGCAGTGTCATACATTAGCGCAGTGCATGCATTTGACAGTTGTCAGTTTAGGCATATTATATACATTAAGTTTTCTGTGGGTGTCTTCGTCTAAATTTTTGGTATAAGTGGCAAGCGGTGTTAACTATATACAATAGCTTTGTTGTGAGGAGTTAGGCTTAGAGAGTAGAGTGTCAATCCCCCCGCTTCCTGGGGTGCGCAATTGCACTCTCCCTCCCTTCTACGCTCTGCAAAATGTTGGCCGTGTATTCTTACTTTTTACACTAGATTGTATCTAATTTTTCCAAGGTATGTCTACGTATATTAAGCTCAATCAATGAACCTAAAGATCAGAAAATTACAAGAAAAGAACCAAAAAAAGAAAAACAAAAAAGCCACATTGACTTAAAGACAATGAAGGTTATACCTAAAGAGGAAATGTTCTAATAGTGGAGCAATTGGTAGGGACATTTAGTTTCCAGGGTGAGAACTTTTCCCTGGAATACTCTTTATACATAACAATTTGCACATAATCCTAATGATAGGCTGAGTCAGTCAGTCTGCGGTTCCTTACTGAAGACTCAGACCATCAGTGGAAGGAGATAGGCATATCTGGCAGGTGCAGTCTTCTCAAGTTTCTGGTTAAGCTTTTCATAAACTGTTTTATTTCTTACGGTAAGATGGTATCTATGACCTCCTGGTACCACAGCAACTTCACTGAGATAATGTAGCTTTGAGGCCCAGAGTGTTACATTAAGAGGTTGTGTCTGGATAAGTAAGGGGGCCCCAACACACAAGGAAAATAAACATATTACTGATCCTTAGATGCAGCAGGGGATAACATTATAGGTAAAAATGAGAATAGTCAAGGACAGGGCGGGGTGAAGAGATGCAGATAACCAGACAGTAAAACAAGCAAAGGTCAGAATAGAAGAGATTAACACAGCATGACAAACAAGACAAGGTCAAATTGCAAAATGAGCTAACAGTATAAATACACTCTCCAGCTTCTAGAGACAATGATAGGGCAGAGAACCCTTGGTGCACTGAATTTAAATAGTTCTAGCATCTGACATCATTAAGGTGACACCGGGATGTAACAAACCCCTTGTACTTCGTATAGTACGTTTGTTCTCTCTCAAACTCTTAAAAGGTTGTGTGATTATAGCCCGTTCGTATAGTATGTTCATTCGTACTCACCCGAAATCCAACAAGGTCGTGAGAAATCAAGCGCTTTGTCATTTGCATACCCATACTTGATGAAGGAAACAACAGAAATGTTGTATCATGGCCAGATGGCCTACTTTTATACACAGACCCCCAGCATGGGGTCTTCAGCATCTGGGAGATGATGAAAAGTTGAAGTGGTCGGTCACTTTCGGGAGTCCCAAAACGAATAAAATATTGAACGGATCCCCAGGTTCATAGGTAGTGATTATTAGTCTAGTTTGTGCGTACCTTTCGACTGACTAGAGTTCCCCTGGCTTGCCGGGAATAGAAGCAGGCGACGGTACAAAGTTACCGGTGTTCGCGAGTTAGAGTGTCCGGATTGGAGTTCCAGACACTCGATGATCAAGTACCACTGCCTGCGTTTGGGAGACAAGATGTCTTTCGGTTATACGAATGGCTGCCGCCCAGGGAGAGCACTTAACTTTGTGGTTACTTTGATGATAATGAGCCAGGGGGTGGTCTGCATTCGGTAGATCGAACCACCGAATATAGGAAAAATTACTAGAGAGAGTGGAATCACAGGGTTTTCAGGGTAGTTTGTCACGCAGGACATCATTGGCATGCAATACCAAAACAACACCATAATTGTGCCAATATCGGCTATAAAGCTGGCAAGGCCATATCGATCCACTTTATTAAATTTGTTAGATTAATGCAAAGTAGCTAAGACAGGTTGCCTCATGATAATATTGATGCTGGATCGATGATATTAGTCAGGGTGTGTCACGCCCAAATTGTTGCAGGAAGAAAATAAAGTGTTTGTTGCCGTGTGCCATTATAGACACAAGGTACAAGCAAAGGGTCACTCTGAGTGTTGGAAAGATGCTGGCAACGGCTAGGAACCTGACAGATTGCCATTGTTTCACTCGATGGCTCCTCCCCGTTACTAGCCTTTAATGCTGACAACCCAGCAGTAAAACTCATTGTCAAAATGCTAAAATAGTCATTCACATACCTTCTATACATATACTAGCACCTTGGTTAACTATGTATAGATTAAATCCCAGTTTTATTTCATACAAATAAATATAGTTAGCCACATAAGTTAGTATAAATTTGTAAGCAAAAACTTTTTTTAAATTGAATGCAATTAAAGTTGGCATGCTTTCATAAATATATTTAATGCTGCTATGATGAGGTCAAGTTTCTAGAGATTGATATTACATATGGGAACTTGTGAATTATATATGAATTCTTCAGTTATAACAGATTTGATTTACACAGCCTACAGAACAGGTACAAATCTTGCATACTATGTCGACAACAACAAACTAGACAACAAGCCTTTGAGGAAACTCACACAAGCTTACATCTACAGACATCACAAGGGTTGTTTGATAGCATTCCATGGCTAGGTAATTAAAAACAGATCCCAATGCAGACAGGAAATTAATAACCAGCAACAGATACGTTCTCTTCAGGAGCTAGAGTTAATTAACCTCTGGATCCAGAAAAGCAGAGACTCCTAAGCCTCACACACTTATTTGTCCATACCGGGAATAAAAATCCCAGGAGCTAGAATTTAATCATGTGATTTCTGAAATGTTAAAAACGCATTTTTGCTTTTTGGAGATAACACGCAGTGCGAATCGCTAACACATCACTGAAGTATTTCCATTTAACTCTACTAATGAAAACTTGCATTGAGCTACCTTTTGCAGCAGAACAGAATGAAGACAAATTGCTACAGTGTTTAGAGATGAACAAATGATCACCAGGACTCCACTGATTTATTTTTATCGACCTGCAGCTCCTAAAGAGGAGTCTGTGAATTTTGTTCCAATTATTCTAATGGCAGGGAACCATTAAAGCTCACCCTACACATTGCTATTAAATAGAAAGCAGAACCAACATTTCAAAGAAAAAAAAGGCACCTGGCCAATAAACATCCCTATTGCAGTTGTTGGATAGCCTAACCCAAGAACAGCTGGAGAGGACCAAATTACCAATGTAACCCTCTTAATTTAGTAGCTGTTCCACAATCATAAAACTGAAAAAATTTAAAACTCTTGTTTCTATAAATATAAAAATCAGTATGTTTTGGGTAGTAGCACTGAAGGTTCCTCTTTAAAATGTACCTCTTTTGTTCTAAAGATTTTACTATTAGAGAATCTATTCAGGATCACTTGTTAGTAATACTGTGATTATTTAGATAAGGGTTTCTTGTAACTTTAACAAGGTAAGGACCACATGACGGTATATGCCGTCATGTGCAGAGCTTTAACGCTTGTTGATGGTAAGTACCAGCAGGGGTAAAATCCCTGCTGGAACCAAGGAACCCCGGGTATCTTTCAATACCTGGGTGTACCCTCTGTCAGCTAGAACCACAGATAGTGCTTTAATAGCCTTAGTGTAGTGATTGGTACAAATTCATTTTCTTACACATGCATAATTAAAGTATTCCATTTAAGAAATGAAAATTACAATCTATTAAAGACTTAACCTATACTAATAAAAGTTACATTTTAGAATGCCTCTTTCTCCATAACCGCTTTCTTATGTTTCTTTCAATTGATGCATGGTTAAAACTACTGGTTGCTTTTTTTTTTTTGTAGTTGGCGTGTAGTTAAGCCACACATTTTTTTTTTATGACTCCACTTTTTTGCGTTTTAGATCACGGGTCGAAATTTCCATTTACCCACTAGCCACAGGCAAGTGAAAATTAATCCCTGGTGAGTAGAAATTCACCCCTGATAATTGTGTGATGGACTATGCTGATATTAGTGAGTAACTTCTAGGACTGTCTATAAGAATAGAAAGGAGTTGAAATGTTAAACCTTAAATCTGTATAATTATCACATCCTGTCCTAATGTGTTTTACACCCCACCTCCTATAGAATGTAAGCTCAATTGAGCAAGGTCCTCTTCGACCTATTGTTCCCGTAAGTTTTTTGTAATTATCATATTTATAGTTAAATCCCCCTCTCATAATATTGTAAAGCGCTACTAAATCTGTTGGCGCTATATAAATGGCAATAATAATAATAATATGCTACATTCTTTCTATGACTCATGTTGTTTACTATAAAATATCTATTGTCTGTTTAGATTAGGACATCATAAATCAAGTCTATAGCTACAGAATGAAAATGTGATCTCTCATCCTACCATGTAGATCTTTATCTCTGTGTTATTTGGAAATTGTATTATTCCTATATAACAGTACGGAATGTCTTGTTAAAGGACCACTATAGTGCCAGGAAAACATACTCGTTTTCCTGGCAGTATAGTGCCCTGAGGGTGCCCCCACCCTCAGGGTCCCACTCCCGTGGCGCTGAAGAGGGAGGAAGGGGTTAATCCCTTACCTTTTTTTCCAGCGCCGGGCTCCCTCGGCGCTGGGGACTCTCCTCTCTCGTCTTCCGTCATCGGCTGAATGTGCATGCGCGGCAAGTGCCATGCGCGCATTTAGCCAGTCCATAGGAAAGCATTCTCAATGCTTTCCTATGGACACTGGCGTTTTCTCACTGTAAAAATCACAGTAAGAAGCGCGGAAGCGCCTCTAGCGGCTGTCAATGAGACAGCCACTAGAGGCTGGATTAACCCATAGGTAAGCATAGCAGTTTCTCTGAAACTGCTATGTTTACAGCAAAAAGGGTTAAACCTAGCTGGACCAGGCATCCAGACCACTTCTTTAAGCTGGGTGCCTATAGTGGTCCTTTAACTTAAGATGAGCTGAATGTGTTGGCATACACAGTGCGCTGCTCCGATACGTGCTTTTACCACGAAGTGATGGGTTGGGTTTAGTTGAAAATTAAGATTAAGTCTAGCCCCTTGTACAAAAAAAGAAGGCAGTTACTCTCACATTAAATGTTAGATAAATGCCACCTGGATAAAGGACTGTATTCTAAATAAAAATATAAATATCTTCAAGATTGGCAAGACTACTGGGCCACTTGAGTTGGGACTATGTTCACCATAAGTGTTCCCAGAAAATATCCATCTACAGTGCTACACTAGTGGCATTTGTTTTCAAGGTTTTGATAATTTTTATTTAATGTTTAAATGTACTAAGAAGTTTGCTTAGTAAGCCAGTTGATTCTCTCAACCGTTTCAAATCACACAGGTAGATGCTCTATGCACTTCAAAGAACATTTCATAAATTTTCTATTTTCCTAGAATAAGGTTGTCAGACGGATATTAATACAAGTGAAACTATCTCTGATCTAAGTTTCGGGAAGATCTGTTTTTGAAGTAATTTCAAAGAATCCCTAAGTTCCAACCAAAGTCATCCAGTACCAGAAACCGGCCATGTGCCTGTGTGCTAGAGAAATAGTTAATTTCAAATATCTTCATGAGTAGGAATATCTTGTCCCATTTAATATCTTATTAGCAGTTGCCACACAACTCAGAAAATTAGTGATGTATTGCAACAGATAAAAATGAAAAGTGTTATTATATTCAGCTATGGATACTGCACATACTATTAGGACAGATCATATATTTACAGAAGTCTCTCTAATACAACTGGAGATGCTGGCATCTGGGGCTCCTCAGCTTGGTCCGTGAGATCATCAGATGAAAGCTAGACTAATAGCTAAGTCTCATCTACTATGGCATTGACAGTTTCTGAAAAGCTCTGATAGCTCAGGAATAATTTATTTTTGCTTATTAATATGATAATTTCCCCATTGGAACCTATCCTACCATACTTCGCTTCACATTGGGAAAACAAATTAGGCCCCTCTCCAACACAGGAGCAATGGCATAAAAATGTAATCTTAAGAACCATGAAACAACTTTCAAAATGCTTTCTAGAGTCTATATGAATCCTGCATATCTGCATCATATCTGATGTGCTGGGTACTGCACTAGAGATGTTTACACACCTATGATGATACTCCAAAATACCTACATTTTGGGTAGTTGATTCAGAAGGTGGCGATTCACTTATTATGTTATTATTCTGCAGTTCAGTACAATAGAGAGAATACAGACAAATAACATACAAAATGAACATAAAACCCTGACCACGATCTTACAATCTAGGAAATGGCAATGTTATTATTCCGACTTCAACCCTAATTTTGCTCCATCATAAGGCTATTTCCATAAATAATTATAAGTCTCTTATTAATAAATGCTGCAAAAATCTTAATACTTTTTTACTGGAAGCAAACAGACTATCTCCTCAAGAATAGTTGTATACGATAGAGGAGATTCACTGTATGGAGCTCTTTGTCGCATCCCTTATATAACAAAATGCCCAGGCTATTTTATACTTGGGGCAGTTTCACTGTACAATTTAGTATACTCGGTTTAAACATAGTTCTCAATAATCTCAGGATTAGAACCATAACTACTTCTAATTTTGGTTCAAGCTATTGATGTACCATATATTCTTGGTGATTAGACTTGTATTCCTGTTCTCTGGTATATTGCGAATAAGCAGGTGGTAGCCTCTCTGAATGTTTTTTTTTCTGCTTTGTATTACACTCAATAACCACCATGTCTATACCTCCAATCTTACAGACCACTACTATACCTACACATTATAGACCACCAAAGCGCCACATATACAGAGTCGAGGAAAATACCATAATCATTACATGCAGGGCCGCCATCAGGGAGTGACAACCATGACAGTTGTCACGGGCCCAGCAATCCTGTGGGGCACAGACTGCACTGGTAATCCTCTGCGTGTCTGGGCCCTCCAATGTGCATATATACTGTGGGCTCTACTGACTTCCGAGAGGGGTCCAGGATATACTGACCTCCCTCTCTGGCACTTTCACAAGCCGCAGCTGTAAAGCGTGACAATGCTTGCTGTGGCACGCATTGCATTCCAGGCTTGCTACAGAAGTAGAGCCTGGAGGGGGAAGATGCAGACTGCTGAGCCCATCTTTGCTGGTCTAACCAGCCCACTTGAGCCACCGGACCACCAGGGAATCCAGTGTCCCCCCTCCCTGACTACAGGTAAAAGGCAAGGAGGGGGAATACATTTTGAAAATTCACTATACACACAAACACTACATCCACTACACAAACACACTTCACTCACTATGTGCACACACTACATCCACTTCACAAACACACACTCTGCATTCACTAATGCTTGATGATCTCAGCCAATCCGCACTGACACAGGAAGCACCTCTAGTGACTGTCTGTCTGTCACTAGGAAGCAATGTAAACACTGCCTTTTCTCTAAAAAGTCAGTGTTTACATTGAAAAGCCTGCAGGGGCAGGCTATAGACACCAGAGCCACTACTGTGTGTGTGTACGCGCCTGCTAGTGAGTGGGCTTGCTTGTGTGTGTGTGTGTGTGTGTGTGTGCCTGCTAGTGAGCGAGCTTGTGTTTTTATGTCAATGATCTTATTTATATCAGTGAGATTGTTTGTCTATGAGGCTGTGTATCAATCAGCTTGTGTCAGTGAGATGGTCTGTGTCTGCATGGGAGTATGCTTACTGTATAATTAAAAATTTTACTCTAAAAGGACCAATATTTTATACTGGAAAAAGCAATATATATATATATATATATATATATATATATCTCAATCATCTAGGGTGGCAAGACATAGCCTTACATATTACATACAACAATATATGGCGCAATGACTTATGGGGCTGGCATATATTTTTTTTTCCAGGGCTGCTTTGGAATCCCCAGTCCGGCCCTGTATACATACACTACATCCACTACACAAACACACTCTGCATTCACTATACACACACTACATCCACTACACAAACACACTCTGCATTCACTATACACACACTACATCCACTACACAAACACACACTCTGCATTCACTATACAGACCATAAATCCACTATACAAACATACAATCTGCATCCACTTTACTCATGCACTTTGCAACCACTATACACATTCTACAGCCACTATACACACACCAAATTCAGTACCTACACACTTCATCCTTGTGACTCAGGATGGGTCCTTTGGGTGGATCTTGGGGCGGGGACTTGGTCTGTGTCAGGGGCCCCAAAATTTCTGGCGGCAGCCCTGATTACATGCATCTACCAAAGGCTGCCCTTGTAAACCTCAACTACAGTCTACTAGACTGCAGAAATATATATCTTACCATTATATATAAGTAAATGTACCATATCACATAATTACTAATTAAATGTTAATAGGCTACTTAGTGACAAACTGTGCTAATTAACCAAGTGAAGCTAAGCGGTCAAATGCAATTTGTAGACAAAAATTACAAAAATGACAAGTACTGCACAGGAATCCACAAATAATAACACATCTTCAATGGTGATTTCACAAATAAATAAATAAATGTACAAAATTTTTTACAAAACAACCCCGCACACAGATGTGATTTTGAGTTCAAATTAGTACATCAGGGATAGATGAAAGGGTTTGCTGTCTTTATATGCCTCCTGTATGAGATAAAATAAACCTGAGACATTAATGAATTAAATTGCTGGAAATAGGGGAACATAAATCACACGAATGTAAAGATAAGCAGGATAGAAATCCCAGATTAATCTGTGGAAGAATAGAAAAGAGTAAGCTAGAGAGAGACAGAATGCCACATTTTCTATCTCAGAGCTAAGGGAGACAGACTCCTTTCATCTTGTTTTGGCAGCAGCAAAATAAACACCAGGCTTTGCTAATAAGGTATATTATAAATTATTAAACCATTCAGTCTATGATCAAATGCATTTCAGATTATTTTTCTGAATAATTCTCCCTTCCTGACTGCCAGAAGAGATACATTTGGTGGGCTCTTATATAGTTATTCATTGATCACCAGTCTTTGTGATGCTCTTGTCTAACACTTTAACCATAGTGCATGAAAGAAATACATTCACATCAAAACCTCAGCTTCGGCATTTGCTGATCACAGACTATTTTCTCCACTTTAAGATCGCTGTCTGTGTTAGTCAACAAAGTCCCGATGTTGCTCTAGCAATGAACTATGATTTTTGTTTTTCTAATAGCAACCAAACATCTTGAAAACGCAAATGCCTTCAATGGCTCAAGCTGGAGTTAAAAAAAACTAAAACTAAAATAAAAATGTAAAAAACTGCAAAGTTCTCAAATTACTGAACGCACATGAAAGAAAGGTATAATTAAAACAAACAACAAAAGAGAAAAGGCTATGCCTAATGATACAAGTAACAAAATATGACTGATTAAATCAAATAAAATTCTGAAAAAAGTCACAGTCCAAAATTTTCTACGGTTTCCTATACAGCTGGGAACATTGAAGAGAATAGAGAGGAAAATCAATAGTGTAGTATATCTTGATATGTGGAGAACGTACAAGTGTATATGTGCCCACTTGCCTATTAAGGAGCTTACGAACCAGCTCCAGTATAAATCGCACGCAGTGGTATAACTCCCACATATTTATTTTATTTATAAACTATTTTACCAGGAAAGATACATTGAGATTTCTCTCATTATCAATTATGTCCTGGTCCACAAACATTATACTATATGTACATGCTACTTTTGGAGCCTCAGTGATGTTCAGCGGTAGATGTACAGTCATTAAAGAGAAAAAATGCAGTAGTGTAATACTGTCATGTGGTGAGTATTAAAACAATACGAAATGCACTCACAATGGGAACGCTTTTATCTTAAGCTTAAGATTCTGGCATAGGGTTGTATGATCCCCACTTTATGGATATTTCTCTGTTATACATGTCTCCAACAGCATGAGCAGAAAAGAAAATCGGAAAAGACAAGAAAGGGCTCACATTTATGGGAGTAGCTGAATCACTCAGTTGTATTCAGCATAGGTACAGCGGTGGGATTCAGCTAGCTCTAAAATGTAACAAGTATGCCAAAGCGGTCATTAAAAGGGCAGACTGATCCGATGGGTCCTCAGAGACAGCCAGCGCCTTCGGTCTGCAGCTCTGCAGGCGCAGAGTTGCAGACCATGTGGTAGAGATTTTGGGAGATCTCTACCACGTGGTCTGCAGCTCGGCACCCAGCAGAACATGTCGGATGGCTACCCCACCAGAGCACCAAGGAGGGAGACCACTGGACCACCAGGGAATTGATTATTTAAAATAAAAAAAATAAAATAAGTATTTCAGCGTGGGGAGGCTGGTCACTAAAACACTGAATCACCACACACAGTCACACCCCTAACAAACACACACACCGTCACCCTCCCAACAAATACACACCATCACCCGCTTAGATATAGTGGGGCAGGGAGACAGCACAGAGTTGCTAAGGGCAGAGAGATGGCACAGAGCTGCTGTGTGCAAAGTGATGGCCCAGGTATGCTGGTGGCAGAAAAATGACACTGGCAGTTTGTTTGGGGGCACAGATGTTATGCATTTAAACACTATAGGGTCAGAAACACAAACATGTATTCCTGACCCTATAGTGTAAAAACACTACCTAAATATAGTAAAAGCTTACCTTTATTCAAGTTTGCTGGTGCTGGCTCTGCCCCAGATATGCCTCCTTGGCCAACATCATCAGGAGCAATAACAATGCTTTCCCATAGGAGGCGGGTCGGGAAAAGAGCCAAATGCTGCCCTGGCCAATCAGAATCTCCTCATAGAGATGTATTGAATCATTGCCTCTCTATGAGTTAAGTTCAGTTTCTCCATGCAGAGGGTGGAGACCCTGAATGTCTGTTCTGCACACTGTGCAACACTGCCCCAGGAATCACCTCTAGTAGCCATGTGAATAGTGGCCACTGGGGGTGTATCTAGGCTGTAATGTAAAGACTGCCTTTTATCTGAAAAGACAGTGCTTACTGCAAACATTCTGCAGGGACTGAATATACTCACCAGCCTGAGCTGTAGTTGGTCTGGTGACTTATGTTTCCCATTAATGCATTAATAGCATCGCCTTGCTGAAAAATCCTTCAGAACTCCTTTTACTAAAAGCTAGCCTGGTTGGGGTGATCTCCTTTATTGATAAGTGATGTCCAAATGTCAAGTGGGAAGGACAATTGCTAACCACTTTAACGACCAAATGCCCAAGTGCGTAGCATTTTAATTTTCTGCTTAGTTAGTACCGGGCTCCTAACATCCTCCCTCAAAAAATAAATAAATAAATATATGTGTGTGTGTGTGTATATATATATATATATTTATTGAAAATCTTTCCTGCACTTTTAGCATGTAGTGGGTCCCTTTAAATATTGTAGCAAATAAAATATATTTTCACTAACTACTACAGATGACAGAATGATTAGTCAATTGTTTATTCTACAAGACATTGCACACCTGAAGATTTTATAATAAGTGCAGTGAAACATCAGAAAAAAAAAAGAAGGAAATTACAAGCGCTCATAATGAACATTATACATTTGGTTGGAGCCGGGGAAAAAAATTGGGAGGATGATTGTGCTAGTAAGGCAAATACCTCATTACCGGAACAATACACCATAATCACTTTTAAATAATCACAGATGTGCAGAGGAGAACATTATCAGTCTGCAGCTGAACTTTGATTTTTTTTTTCTTTTATAAATAATTAAATTTGAATATGTCTTTCATAAACATGAAGACAAATCTGTTAACTGGAAACAATTGCCTGTACTTATTTTATTTCTAAAGCACCAGCATATAGCTCTGTACAATACTGCCTTGACTGCAACTTTAAATCCAAACACAAATGCATGCAAGTACGACAAACTAAAGCAAAGGAATAACAATATCAGATTTTGAAGAGCTCAGGAAATAAAATGGTATTTATTAAATATGTTTTTACATAACACAGGGGAATGATGCATCAATGTGCTATTAAAAAGGGGGACATTTCATAGATATATGTCAAATGTTTCCAATTAAAGTGCACCTGTCATATTTAAAGTGCATGGTGTCACTTAAGACAGCATTACATTCTATCTGTACAGTGATAACTGCTAGCAAATTTATAGATTTTCTTTAAAAAAAAATAAAATCAAAACATAAATTTTCCCTTGCATGTCAATCAGTTATTAGCGCACAGGGCTAAACAGTTTGCACAGCCTTCACAATCCTAAATACGAAGACTATTTTACTTCTGAAATCGCCAATAATGACAGAAAACATAATCAAGCTGAAACCAGGCCTAACTTGTGATTTAGTATATAATCTTGTTCAATAGACAGATATCATATACCGTTCAGTAGGCTGAGAGCTATGAAATAAAATAAATACCTGGTGTCTTTGTGAGCTTGTCTATTACATTATAGGATGATGGTTACACCTAAATACCTAAAGCACTTTAGTTTGCTGAAGTGCTTTATGTCTGAAGAGTGTGTCCTCTTTTTCATTTCACATAAAGTGCAGATTTCAATACAATTTGGTATTTTTATAAATTAACATTGTTACTTCCTTTTGGCTGTCAGACAACTGGTCATGTTACTTCCTGGTTGCACAGCTCAATGGAGCTAGACTCAAAAGGCAGCAACTGCCCAGAGCACCAACCTTACAAAGACTTCTCATTGATCTGCATTGGGAAGTCTGTGATTGGACAGCCACATAAGTCTGGACTGGGTTAGAAAGGGAGGACTTGCAAAGGTTGCAGAGAAAAGTGTTGCAAGGTTTTACAACCTGTTTTTAGATATACACCCATGTTTTCATTGCGGCTATATATACTATAAATAGTTATTTTTAATTTTGTTTATATTTAGACAGTGGGTAGTCACTTTCATGATGCTAATAGGTGACTTGCACACATCAAGTCAGGAGAGGTGTTTGTGGTGCTCATTTACAAACACAAATATTTCTGGGCATTGGCTATATGTTGGCAAAATATTTTAAGATACTTTTGAGGTTTTTTTTTATTTAAATATTTAATCCAAGGTATATGGCTTTTTTAACTGATTGGATAATGATAAACTGTCAAAAAAAACAGCATGAGATTGCTTGATCAGCAACTGTTAGTAGGTTGATAATTATCAAATGAGAGATTGTAATATCCTCCATTAAAGAGATGTGAAATAATGACAATATAACTGCATCGTGTAGTGATTATGGTTGTATCCTCGTATGGTTAGAAAAAAAAAGGGTACTGGTTAGCCACTGAATGAGCTGTTCTAGTCAATACATTCAACTCGTACATATATTTTGATAGTCTATCATTCTTTAGCCAGTAACGCCCATTGGGACATTTTGCCTTGAAGACTAGGTATAGATGGCGGATCTAAGAAGAGATCTCATTCTTTTCTAAGAAGAGATCTCATTGTAGTGTATTGTGCATAATTCTACATCATAATTCTACATCACAATAAGTGTGTAAATTGATAAAGTGATATATTCCAGCAATGCATTAAGCTGTAAAGCATTGTCAGCTAGCCTTTTGCACATCCTGAGCATTAAAATGTCACCCTGACAAGATGATGAGTAATGGGAACGCATATTTGAATTTTTCATAGTTAACTTATTTTTCCTTGTGTTTGAGAGAAAAGAGACATTGGATAAATACATTGCAACCAAAACTGAGAATATGCTAAACTCTGAGAACAGGCAAAAGCTTACAAAAACTCAGTGGCTTGCCCTTTGGTTAGTCCCTGCTCAGGTCTTTCTTTTTGTCGCAGTGCGTTAACTTGGGCTCTCCCCAAGTTAAAAGGGCAATCCAGACGTGGACCCCACGTCCACTGTGCCTAGAAACGTATCAGCTGCACCTCACTGATGAGGCCCAAAAAAGGCTGAAACAACCGTCCAGGCAGGCCCGGACTGGCCATCGGGCACACCGGGCAAATGCCCGGTGGGCCGCGGTGGCCGTGGGGCCGAGGCCGGCAGGGGAGGTCCCAGGACATCCCCTCCCGGTCTATGCAGGGCCGGCACTATCCGAGCGTCGGCCCCGCTGTTTGCCATGGAGGGCCGATGGGGAGATCAAAGATCTCCCTCACCGGCCCATTTAAACAGACCTGCGGCTGGGGAGGGAGGGAGAGGACCCGGCGGAGCTCTATCTTGCAGCTCCGCCGGGTTTCTCTCGCGAGATCCGGAGCGTTGCCATGGCAACGCCCCGATCTCGCGAGACAGTTCACTCACCACTGGACCACCAGGGATGGTGTGTGAGTGCCGGTGCCCCCCCTCCCAGCTACCACGTGCCTGTCCCCCCCTCCCAGGCTAAAGGTAAGAAGGGAGGGGGGGGGTTTAGTTTTTTTTTTTGCTTAGTTTTTATTTATTTTTTTTATATATTTACCCCCACTTAATTTTTTATTTGTTTATTTACCCCCCAACACACAACATTTATACACAGCACTATCACACTCAGCATTCTCAGCACTCACACAACACTCTCACACACATCACACCCAGCACTCTCACACCCAGCACTCTCACACACAGCACACCCAGCACTCTCACACCCAGCACTCTCACACACATCACACGCAGCACTCTCACACACATCACACGCAGCACTTTCACACACATCATAGCACTTTCACACACAGCACTCTCACACACATCATAGCACTCTCACACACAGCACTTTCACACTCAGCACTCTCACACACATCACACGCAGCACTCTCACACACATCACACACAGCACTATCACACCCAGCACTCACAACACACAACACTCTCACACACAGCACTCTCACACACAGCGCAGCACTCTCACACATCATAGCACTCTCACAACCATCACACGCAGCACTCTCACACACATCATAGCACTCTCACACACAGCACTCTCACACACATCATACACAGCAATCTCACACATCGCAGCACTCTCACACACATCATAGCACTCTCACACACATCATAGCACTCTCACACACATCATACACAGCAATCTCACACATCGCAGCACTCTCACACACACATCATAGCACTTTCACACACAGCACTTTCACACTCAGCACTCTCACACACATCACACAATACTCTCACACACAGCACTCAGCACTCAGGCACATCACTCTCACACACATCACACTCAGCACTCACACACATCATACACAGCACTATCACACTCAACACTCATACACAGCACTATCACACTCAGCACTCACACACATAACACACAACACACACACAGCACTCTCACACATCACTCTCACACACATCACACATCATACACAGCACTATCACACTCAGCACTCACACACATCACACACACATCATACACAGCACCCTCACACACACAGCACCCTCACACACATCACACCTCACACACACATACTGCACCCCTCACATACACACACAACCCCCCGATACACTGCATCACACACATACACAATACTTCCAAACATATTTATATAAACTATATATATATATATATACACATACACACAACACCCCTCACACACACACTGCACCCCTAAACACATTACATTCCAGACACACACTAGATCCTTTAGCCAACTCTGGATCATATACACACACACACACTCTGGATCCCCTATATGCACACTAGATTCCTTGTAAGCAAACACACACTCTCTACAAACACTAAATCACCTATACACACACACACTGTAGCCTGTATGCACACACTTGCTACATCCCCTATACACACATTCTCTACAGCCCCTAGCCACATATGCATTACATTACACCACAAACACAACACGACTAAAACAGACCTTATTACACAATACCACACCACGACCAGCTCACTCTGCACAAACGTAATACCACAAACAGGCTCCAAACACATGCACAATACTCTTTCCTGGCCCTTTTGTCTCCTGGTATCCATTTATAGAGACACCAGAGACAAGTTGCAAGGAAACAGTGCAAGCATGTTATTAAATTTGTTTGCACTGTGCAGAACAAATACAGGGCTTTTTTCTCATGCTAGAGCTCTTCAGCAGAGCTCTGCGCATGGTCTGCCCTGGAAGAGCATTGAACCAACATGCTCACTTTGAGAGGGGGCGTGTTTGTCATGAGTGATGATAAAACACACCCTCTCTGCCCCGCCCCCTTCTTAGTGGGCCGCTGTGATAAAAAAATGCCCGGGCTGAATTTTTTTCCCAGTCCGGCCCTGCGTCCAGGGTTCTTGTATCACTCGTACATAAAGAACTTGCTGGCATTTCGGTTCTGGACTGCCCTTATGGGTGTGATCAGTCTAATATGCAAGGGGCATAGGTTCCCGAGCAGGGATTTACTTAAGGGCAAGTTATTTAGTTCCTCTAAGTTTTTGTCTGTTATCCGAGTTATCATATATTCTGTTTTAGTTACATTGGATAAATAACCTAAAATAGTAGAATATGGCTCTGAAAGCAATAAAACTGTTTATAATCACAAACGCACACACCTCAGAATTTGATTGGTTTAACCCCTTAAGAACCAAACTTCTGGAATAAAAGGGAATCATGACATGTCAGACATGTCATGTGTCCTTAAGGGGTTATGCCAATATCTATTTTTACTTTTCTACATAGTTGGTTAAATAAATAGTAAATAGTGAAAGATATGGTGAAGTTTCAAAAGTTCGTATAAACAATGCTTGGTTCCAGATGATGTACCAACCATGACAGAAGACTTCCCAAATGGGAACCAGGACCCGAAGAACCCCTATCTGCTTTGCACACAAATTATGTTGCAGCGTTGCACAAAAAAAATATTTAGCACCAGATGGTTCAAGCTAAAAATTATTGAGGGGCAAAGAAGAACATTCAATCTTTACAAAAGCAAGTTCACAATCATGGGGAGACCAAACCATATACATTTTTAGTAAAATAGTCGGACATCCAATAAGCATCGTAAAATGGACGCCTATCCCCATGGTCTCCAGTAGACCCATATAATTACAACACATAAATAAAGGAACATTATTTTTATATTACCTCGGGCTGATGCTGCTTATTGATGTTCCCCATTTGAGGTCAGAATAGTACACTAAAAAGCACTGAGCAATGCTATGAATTATGGGATGTTATTTGTTTCACTAGGGGGCCATTAAATTCTCAACAATTTGTTGCAATAAGATAATGTGTTTAAGTGGTAAGTATATATTGTAATGAATGCAATTACTGGCTATTTCCCCAATACATTGTATAGACTCCATCCATACCCACTGAAAGGTGAATATGATTTGTGGATGATTGGTTCACTTTAAGACCTACAAATCTAAAATCAGAGTGTGGTACAATTGATCAGAGGGAAGTGAGACAATTCAAGAACAGTACAACAATAAGCATGTATCATCTGTGAAGAACGTAACAGAGTAGGAAACCCTTGTTAAACAAGCATTCTCATCCATCAGGTGACTGATCCAAGTAACTGATTATAGAGCACTTGGCTAAGGAAATATCCATGGCAACTCAAAAACCAGCACTTACTAACCAGTCCATAAGGCAAAGATAGATATATGGAGGTTGTGACCTTGACTTTGGTAACAATGGAAGGTCAGAAATCTTCATTTGTGAGGATCCATAGGAAGGGATGTGACAGTCACAGAGACTGAGACACATAATGCCATTACCAGAAACAAATCCACAGCACACATTTCAAAAGCCATTCATTACAATCTGTCAGATAACTCAGAGTGTACAAGATAGACATTATTTATAGTTCCTATCTTATTTTTACATTCCACAATTCATTGACTATCCAAAATGTTCAGGAGGTTGTAATATCACAGTGAAGTAATTAATCTAATTATACAAAATGTGAACCATGTTAAAATACCAGCATCAATAATTAACTTTACAAAGGCCAGATTAAAATATACTTTAATCACAAAAATGTGACGAATCTGCTTTATAGCTAACCAAAATAGATCACCAGAAAACACAGACCGCTTTATTCACTAAAATAATAATTGAAATTCAAAGTGAATTTCATATTTTTGGCCAAAGAAATTAAAACCAACCATTTTCCATATCAGCATTTAGGCAATTTTGGCCTTAAAGGACCAATATGGTGCCAGGAAAACAAACTCGTTTTCCTGGCACTTTTGGGTCTTTAGGTTCCACACCCCCACCCCCAGGGTCCCACTCCCGCTGGGTTGAAGGGGTTAACCCCTTAAGGACGGAGCCAAATGTACACATTGTGAACAAAACAAAATGTAAACAAAACCTGGCATTTGCGCTACATGTCTGTCCAACCGTAATACACCTCTTTCATAGTAAATGCACCCACCCTTATTATATATCATTTTATTCAGGGGAAACAGGGCTTTCATTTAATATCAAATATTTAGCTATGAAACATAATTTAATATGAAAAAAATGGGAGAAAATACGTTTTTCTTGGATTTTTTTAGTTCTACATGACATTTTAACGGTCAATGTCATAATACTGTTTGCTTTTACTGCAATAAAATACACATATTTATATTCAGTAAAGTCTCACGTGTAAGACAGTACCCCCTATGTACAGGTTTTATGGCGTTTTGGGAAGTTACAGGGTCAAATATAGCACGTTACATTTGAAATTGAAATTTGCCAGATTGGTTACGTTGCCTTTGAGACTGTATAGTAGCCTGGGAATGAAATTTACACCCATAATGGCATACCATTTGCAATAGTAGACAACCCAAGGTATTGCAAATGGGGTATGTCCAGTCTTTTTTAGTAGCCATTTGGTCACAAACACTGGCCAAAGTTAGCGTTAGTATCTGTTTGTGTGAAAAATGCAAAAAATGCCAATTTTGGCCAGTGTTTGTGACTAAGTGGCTACTAAAAAAGACTGGACATACCCTGTTTGCAATACCTTGGGTTGTCTACTATTGCAAATGGTATGCCATCATAGGGGTAATTTTCATTCTTGGGCTACCATAGGGTCTCGAAGGCAACATAACCAATCTGGCGAATTTTAATGTGAAAAAACTGAAATGCAAGCCTTATATTTGACGCTGTAACTTTTGAAAACACCATAAAACCTGTACATGAGGGGTACTGTTGTACTCGGGAGACTTCGCTGAACACAAATATTTGTGTTTCAAAACAGTAAAAAGTATCACAGCAATAATATTGTCCGTGTAATGCTGTTTGTGCGTGAAAAATGCAAAAAACTTCACTTTTACTGGCGATATCATCGTTGTAATACATTTTACTGTTTTGAAACACTAATATTTGTGTTCAGCGAAGTCTCCCGAGTAGAACAGTACCCCCATGTACAGGTTTTATGGTGTCTTGGAAAGTTATAGGGTTAAATATAGTGCTAGCAAATTAAATTCCCTTTACTTTCGGCATGGGTTGTCAGGCAGGTCCCGCTAATTGTAATTAATTAAGATACCTAATTATGTAAAAATATTACATAAATATATATGTAGAATTAATATATGTATATATATACGTATGTGTATATATATGTATATATCTATATAATTTTTAAAAAATATTTTTATTTATATAGGTATATATATAGTGATATATACGTATATATTTATGTATATAGATATATATATTATTTCGTTCTACGTGTATTTTGATATATATATATATATATATATTAATTTCACAAAACAGTTAGAACGAAATAACACACATCTATATATTTTTTAATTATTATTTTTTAATTTTATTTTTTTTTAACGTATTTACATTTTAATTTTTTATATTATATATAAATATATATATAACAATAATTATATATATATTTAATCAGTATCAGTCTACGTGTAATTTGATATTAATATATATATATAATTATATATATATTAATAGTAAAATACACCTAGACGGTGTATGTGTGTGTATGTATATGTGTATATATATACTTAGATCATATATATATAATATATATATATGATCTAAGTATATATAATTATTTTTTTTTACACCATTAACTTATTTTTATTTTATTTTCAGCCAGCAGGGGGACCACCTGTCATTACAGGCAGCCCCCCTGCCGGCAATACAGAAGCCAGCTATCCCCGGCCATGTGATTGTGGGGTCCTCGCTAGGACCCCACTCTCACATGGCCGGGGGGGGTTCGACGAGGACGGACGTGCCGCGGGGGCTCCCTGGGAGTCCCCCCAACCGCGATCGCCGGCGTGGGACCGCCGGCGACCGGGTAAGTTAACAAAAACCGGAGGGCGTAATTGTACGTCCTCCGGTTTTAAAGGGTTAAACACTTACCTTTCTCCCTCGGTGCTGGGGAAGAGCTGCGCGCGCATTCAAACAGTCCACAGGAAAGCATTTCTCAATGCTCTCCTATGGACGTCCAGCGTGTCCTCACTGTGATTTTCACAGTGAGAAGCTCCTCTATCAGCTGTCAGGGAGACAGCCACTAGAGGCTGGATTAACCCTAATCTAAACATAGCAGTTTCTCTGAAACTGCTATGTTTACAGCTGCAGGGTTAACACTAGAGGGACCTGGCACCCAAACCACTTCATTGAGCTGAAGTGGTTTGGGTGCCTATAGTGGTCCTTTAAATATGAAATCCACTTTTAATTCAATATGAAATCCAGACAATTTGCATTTTAGTAAATCACTAGTAGAACAGGAAACTGCTCAAACAGCTTGTCATTTGGTAGGACTCTACTCAGGTCCTAAGCTAGATTTAGCTCACAGAGAGAAGATGTACTTCGTACATGAAGAGAATCCACTGACTAGGGTAGTCCACATCCAAAAAGCTGGCAAATTTCTTCTTCACAAGGGATAGAGTTACATCAGGCAATCATTTTGGCCATGGTGCGTGTCTTTGGTGAGGTGTAGCTGATACCCCTCTAACCAAAGAGTACCATGTTTGGATTACTTGTAAATGTAGAAAGCCCCTAGGCATTTGCAAAGAAACTAAAACAGATTGCAAGAGAATATGAAAAACCGGTTACACATCATTGGGACAGAGAGAACCTATACCATTTCACTTACTAAGGCAGTCCATTGGCTGTGATAAGTAATCTTGCATGCACTGCTTTGATTAGTTTGTGAATATCTAGAGTTTCTCTTGTGGAGAAGGAACATGCCAGTGTCTGTAGTTTTGTCTGCCCTTTTAGGTAGGATCAGTCTGACATGCAAATTGCTTCTGTTCTCTCTCTAATGGCAAAAGTGAGCTAAAACTTGGCTTGAGAGGTAAACCAAGCTATTTTAGTTATCTGTTTAAGGGTTTTGCTCTTTTACTCTGCTTGGGTTTGTAATTTAATTGAATTTACATAATTTAGTTTTACTTCTTATTTGCCAATCAGGACATTTGTCAGCACGGAAAAAAAACATTAACAATGTAAAAAAAAAAGGTATCACTATGCAGATATTTAATTCAGTGTTGGAAACAAGTCTATGTCTACAATGATGAGGTGGATGTAAAAACATTAGCAGTAATGACAAGGAAGATTTGCTCTCTTTCACTTTCATTGATAATCGATAAAGAGAGAAAAATGGGACCGTGACAGCTTTATGAGGTCACCTCACAGATTATGTGTAAAAGGGAAAAAAAATCCATAAAGCACACACACTTTGCCCACTATTTATTTTATAATTACTGATACTATACACACATAACTAAAAAGTAATTAAACACTAGACATGGCAGCACTGGAAAGGGTGTACTAGGCACCTAGAGCAACAATGTTACATCAAAAGAGCCAAGTGCCAAATAAATGAAATCCAAAATCCAAACTTGGTTTAAGTGTTGCAAAATGTGTGACTAATAGAATGGGGCAAAAAAAAAAAAAAACACACTATTCACACTGTTGCTCCATCCCATTAAACTAGGTAGGACACAAAGAGCTGGGCATTTACAGCACACACTGCTCCTGATATTTCCCTCCTTTTTTAATGGGCGAGTCTTGCAAGTGTGGCAGTTCTGGAAGGACAATCTCGAATACAATTGTTCACACAAATAAAAAGAAACTACCAGAAGCTGTGTTTAGTTCATTGTGTTAATATCTAAAGCAATGAGGCCAGTTCTATAATGCATGTATATGCTCCTGTATGTTTTATATATATATTATAACAGGGAAATGTTTGTTTTAGAAACTTAGTCCTGAGAGATGATGAACAGATCCATTTCTTAATTGCTGTGGAAATAAATATAGAAAGATAAGATCATGAGGATCATGCATTAGTCACAAATGAAGGACATACTGAGGGACAATCAATATACAATTTAAAACAATAATAAATCCACCAAGAAGAATACTTTGATGTGCACTTTCCTTACTAGGATCTGCATACTCTATATGCAATTATGTTGCAGAGAAGTTAGTTTGGGGAATAATCATTTTATTTCTAGCTTCAGGGAGTTCAATTCTTTTGTAGTAGCTCTTCTAAAGCGTACCACAGAGCTATACAGCAATGATAGTAGACTGTATCTAAGCAGCTAAGGGGTTGACATGAAACCCTGTATTCAGTGGACTAACACTATTGAAAGAGGCCTGCAAAAGAATAGAAATGGTAAACCTCAGCACGGCAGGCGTTAATGCTGAATCCTGTATGCAGTGGCGTTGACTAACACTAAAATAGGTTAACTACAAAATGGGAAAAAAATTCTATGTAAAGTAGCATTAAAAAAAAAACCACTAAAGTTTAAACAGGAAACAAGAAAAGAAAATGTTTCATGCATTGTAAGTTCTAAAGAGTATCTGTTGCAAGAGTGTGTGATACCGAATAGTTAATAAAGCCTCTTTCAAATTGTATGGCCAACTAAAGAGGTTATCGTCTCTTTTTGTTACGGCTCCCTTCTTTTTCCAAAGTCAAGGCATTTTGGGAAGTCTCTTGCGGTGACATTCACCAGACTTCTAAGTGTTTGAGTGGGTGTCCTGAAACCCAATTCTGCTTTTTCATTTCACAGTCAGCCAGGTTTAACGGCAGCTAATAAGAGGGTGAAATCCAGTGAAACATTAAATGCAGGAGAGGTCAAATTCTACAGTACAACAGAGTCACTGGGCCCCAGATAATCTCCTGGATTTAATGTACTTGTTACTGATTTCAGAGTTTTCCCATGATATCTGTTGCTCAACAAGTGCTTCTTAATATCCTTTTAGGATTGAATTTTCCCTTTATTTTTTATAAATAGCTCTCAGAAGACCACAGAAAAGAACCACATTTCTGAGCTCTGGTATCCTAAAAGGTTAAACCTGGCAATGAAGGAATCTGTAAAGGTTGCTGAGATAAAACATTCTGTTTACAGAACTTCAATATTGCCGACGGTGTAAAAGTTATGTATAGAAATCCATGTGGTTATTTTTTTATTTTTTTATTACATCTGATTTGTTTGTAATATCAAAGCGGCACTGTCATAGCCAAATCTAGTGCTTTTTTAAAACACCCCTTCTCAACTCCACTAATCTAATTGTCCCCCTAGTCACCCCAAATGCCTGTTTTTTAATCTTCATTTTGTGCCTGGACCTAGGCGCTGTCATCTTTGTGTGGGTAGAGGAAGTCCCTGTGGGACACGTCATCTGTCCACACTAGATAGCTCTGTGAAATTCCAGCGCATGCCCAGTTAAACACTTGGGCATTCACTATTCATTAATTCATCAGAAAGACTAAGGAATGAATAGAAATTTCAGACGAACAAACACCGAATATCGGTATTCATTTGTTCAGTTTATTACAAGGAAGGAGCTACCGGGCTCCCCGCCACTTCCTAAGTTCCCCTCCCACACTCTGTGGGGGTCAATATGACCCCATATATCATAAGGGAGATTAAAATCTCCCCAAAGCCTCTACTCGCTATGTCGCGAGTAGGGACATGTCTACTAAACAGTGGGCAGCCTGAAGGGCCCCCCTTCAAACAAATGGCTCCATGGTGGTGCATTTATTAACTAACAGGGGGGACATAGTGTTACCCCCTAGCCCCCACACGTGCCCTACTAATACTTAGTATTAGTGAAGTTGGCTGAAAGAACAATTTAAGTAGATAGCTTTTGGCAGATAGCTCCCTAATACTGCAAGATGCAACCGCAGCATGGATTGGAATTGCATTCATTCAAATGAAATTTTGAAGCGACCTAAAAGTATCGAATGTCGTCCTAACATGAATGAACAAACTGTTCTCATTCTGTTAGGATGAAATTCGGTAATTTCGCCATGTGTCTAAATGACAGGACGTTCGGGAATACTGACAGGAAGCATCGCGAGATCACGAAGGAAAGGTGAGAATTGTGGGAAATTCCTCTGACCACAGGAAATGTAGCATACTTTGCTCCTCCGCTGGTCATAGCTGGTCAGGCAGAGGAAAAATACATAAGACAAAGTAGTTTTTAAAGAAAACTAGATCAGATAGGAAGAAACAGAGAACAGATCCTGAGAGAGGGAGAGAAGAAGCGATTAAAGTAAGGTAAGTTTGGCATGACAGTGCCGTTTTAACAAAGCTGGCAAATTTGACTATTTACAAGTCAAAGGTTTTATTGTGGGAACAGGTCAACAGAGTTAGTGTTAGAAGTCAAAATCTATGTGCATGTATAATGCGTGTGTGTACATATACAGACCGTTAGGTCTGGGAATTTAGTTCAACTCCTTGAAATAATGTTTTAAAGCAACACCATAGGGTCAGGAAGACAAACGTGCATTCCGAACCCTATAGTGTTCAAAACACTATTTAGTCCACCTAGCCCCCTCCATTCCTCCATTAGAGCTAGTAAAAAAAAAAAAAGCACCTTATTTCCAGCATTGCATGGGTCTGCCTTTGCTGGCTCCGCCTCTGATCCACATCCTTGGCTGACATCAGAATTGACTATCTCAGCCAATCACAATGTTCTCCCATATGTCAACCCAACTGTCGCCCTGCCTCAAATGACCGAATCAATGCATCTCTATGGGGAAAGTTCAGCGTCTCCATGCAAGGTGTTGAGACATTAAACATCAGTGCTGCACACTGTGCTCTGACCCAGGAAGCACCTCTAGTGGAGGTGTGCCTAGGCAGTAATGTAATATAATGTTTTTCTCTGAAAAGGTAATGTTTACAGCAAAAAACCTGCAGGAACAATAAGCTGTAGTTGTTCTGGTGAGTAGTGTCCCTTTAAGTCTGCCCTTCAATTGCACCTCGCTTGTTTTATTTTAAATCCATTGTGTGTGGTGGTGTACAGAGCCAAAATTAGGAAAACTGTGCCTGTGTCCCAATATGTATGGGTGTGTGTGTGTGTGTGAACCCACATGCAATAAAGATACTATTTTTTTTTTCCAAGGTAAATCCCGTGAGAGCACCCACTTTATTTTTGGGAATTATTTACTAAACACAGTTTAGCACCAGGGTACAAAGGTGAGTGCCAAGCTTTTGGATATATATATATATATATATATATATATATACACACACACAGAACATTGATCATATAATAACCAGTTCTCCGATTTTCTTTTTAACTGTAGGTCTTACAGATGGTCCACTTTCCACTGGAGTTCATAACATATGATTTGTGTACTTTAGGTCCTTGAGACATGACAATAAATCAATATATATAACATGTCTAATGTTTATACCCAAATAATAAAAACTGCTTTTTCTTTTTTAAATAAATGAGACTCTTGAGATAACAATCCTTGGTAAACTACACACAGTTGATCCAGTGGCATTCTATGACATTCCTACCATCATAAGTCATGTTTATAGTTTCACCTTCATTTCAGCGGAAATAATCATCAGGCTATTTTTAGAAAAGCCCAGATTGTTATCATGTCAATAAAAATGAAATAAAAAAAGGAGCATGTGGTCTAAAGGGGACACAAACTTGTTTTTTTAATAATTTACAGAGGGTATAGGACACCTTTTTAATAATAAAAAAAAAAAAAAAATTATTAAAAGATGTGGCCCAGCTATTGTGAAGCACTGGAATGAGAAACAAAATTATTTCCTCCAGTGTTAGTATTCCCAAGCCTGTTGCTCCAGCTGTAATGTTGCTGCACTTTACCAAGGCGTCCATCTCAAAATATAAGATCACTAACTGAACACATGCTCAATGTAGCTACACTGCTAATCATTGTGCTTTGCTGTTGGTCTCAGGCTTCCAAGCATCTCCAATTGATAAATTAGGTAGGAGAGATAACGGCCGTAGAGAAACTATACTATTCCAAACTTATACTGATGTCTCTACCATAAATCATACTTGCCAACACTGTGGAAGAATTTAAAACGGATTCACTTCTCTAAATTTCCATAATTTGCATACAGCACTTAGCTCAGCACTTTTAAATTTCCCTTTCCTTGTCCTCGCTCTCTCTTAACCCCACTCCTGTTGGTTAACCCCACCACAGCTTTTACATGTTCACCTCTTGATTTCTCTGCTCACTGTTATTTGAATGCTCAGTCACTTATCGAGGGGCCATGTGCTACGCTTATACCCTCACCATTTAAATGTGTCTAATATTATAAAATACATTTGATTTATTTTTAGTTTGAATAATCAAGATCTATGCAATATTTATTTCAAATTGCAAAATAAATCTGTTTAAAAATGTAATAACTGGAATGGACACATAGATGTGAGTAACACTGGGGGTGATGGTGGAGATTATTGTGGTGGACAGTCCTGAGTTAGAGCATGTTCTTCAAACCAGTTCTCATGGACCACCAATAGTCCAGGTTTTGTCAGTATCTCTAATGGAACAAAACAGGGAAGTACATAAATCCTATTGATGGTCCATGATGACTGGGTTGGGGACCATTTTGTTAGTGCCCCCCCACCCCCCCACCCCTCCCAGCAAATAAGGGGTTATAAGCACTTATTCCAGTGCTAAGGGCTCTTCCTCTGACAAAGACATTGCCAAAAAGGGACCCTAATGCGCATGCATGGCGAGTGTGCATTAGGGCTTTCCCATAGGAAAGCATTAATTCAATGTTTTTCTATGGGTGTTTGTAGACATTGGACATCCTCATGCAAATCGTGAGGATATCCAATGTTGTTTCAAGGAGTCAAACTCTGTGAAACTGCAGGAAGTACCTCTAGTGGCTGTAAACAGCCATTAGAGGCATGCTTAACTCTGCAATATACATATTGTAGTTTCTCTGACAGGGCAGTACACTCAGACCACTTCAATGAGATGAATTGGGAAGTGGTTTGGGCGCCTTTAATGTCCCTTTAATGTAACAGAAGCTTAATATCTTCTCAAATAGCAGTGATGTTCTTATTCTGTAAACTATGATTTAAACAGTGAATTAGCAATTACTTAATAAACCACAATGATGTTTTATAAATAAACATTTTTAACATATCCATAAAGGAGGAGAGCTAACTGCAAACACTTCCTGATCATTTGGGGTGAGGTTATCAGTCAAATTACTTCTTTATCTTTATTGTGTTCTGACTGATTGAAGAGTCAATAAAGACGAGAAAACCACACTGTGTATGCACTTGAACAGAAGCAATACGCAGAACAAGGGTCAGGAAATTAAAGTTAGAGGTGCACTCTACACATCATAACAATTACAGCTCAAAGTAGTGGGCATCATCTCCCCAACATTTTACGTCAAATTGTTTGCAAGTAGTATGACAAAAATCAGGACTCTCCACGGTGCATTTATGAGGCAAATATTTTTTAAGCAAAACCTGTAATCCTTTGGGGACAAAATGTTACAATATAACATTTCCATGCATGGAATGTCTAGCTCATTTAGCTTTGGGAGTTCCTTGCATCCCTTAAGTGTTAATTAAATGGGTAATTCCATTTTGGTATAGGATCCTTAAAGAACAGATCAATAAAGGGATGTAAATGCTAGATCTCAGCTATGGGCAAGATCCTTGTTTTGGTTTGTCTATACTGTACTGTCTATTTTCCTCAATTGTACAGCGCTGAAGAATACGATGGTGCTTTATAAATGTAAAAGCTCCTCTATAATTGTTTTGCCGCATTAAATATTTCTATTCTTGTATTCCTGTAAATGCTTTATATAATGTTTAATCACTATACAGTATTTCTTCTGTTATGTAATGTATAAATAAACACCTTCCTGACAGTCACTGTACAAGGTTATGGCACCACCACATCTGCAATTCGTTAAAACCGCTGTACCCTGTTAGTCAGAAAGCTAGTCTCAGCAAGCAACTGGGCAGACAGCAGTCCTATCAATCGCTATGCCTATCAGTATCATGCAGCATGGGGGATATCTATCAAGACAATACACCAATACACACCATGATCGTCTCATGAACCTTCTATTACTGAAAGATTCAGTTTTGAGGCTGCCCAGTAACAGTCTGGAAAGGCTGCGCATGCCATAGGATTGTAACATTAGACAAAAGTCATTAATTGGCTCCAAGGATGTCTAATCATCTAGGAGCAAATCACAGTGATGACATTCCTTAGCTGTAAGCTAGAGTAACAGACTAGCACTTACTGATCACTCAGCCTGGGGACAAAACTACAACAGTTCATTGTTAGAGCCAACATAAATTAGGGTTAGATAAGGTACTTACTGTTAGGGTTAAAAATAAGTGTAAAAGTTTGACATTAGGCAGTTTGATGATACAGACAGTGTCACTACCAATATGCAGTGGAAAATAAGACAATGCAAGGAGCACTTCAGCAGCGCTCCCTAGCATAGTCCTGAAAGTTGGGGGCTAGCCAGGCAGCCTGTCAGTAGTGCCTATAGTGTCCCTTTCATGTTATAGAAACATAGAATGTGATGGCAGATAAGAAGGGCAGCAGCTCTTTTTATTCTTCAGATTCTCCTCCTGTCAGTGCCCAAAGAACTCCAATAACCGTGTTTTACCAGAAATATTTAAAAATCAAAGTCTGTGGCCAGATGCCTGCGCCACCTTATGAACCCGCTGGCCCTGCCAGGAATGCCATATAGAAACATAGAATGTGCCGGCAGATAAGAACCATTCGGCCCATCTAGTCTGCCCAATTTTCTAAATGCTTTAATAAGTCCCTGGCCTTATCTTAAGTCTAGGATAGCCTTATGCTTATCCCACGCATGCTTAAACTCTACCACTTCAGCTGGAAGGCTATTCCATGCATCCACTATCCTCTCTGTAAAGTGATACTTCCTGATATTATTTTTAAACCTCTGCCTCTCTAATGTAAGACTATGTCCTCTTCTTGTGGTAGTTTTTCTTCTTTTAAATATAGTCTCCTTTACTGTGTTGATGCCTTTTATGTATTTAAATGTTTCTATAATATCCCCCCTGTCTCGTCTTTCCTCCAAGCTATACATGTTAAGTTCCGTTAACCTTTCCTGGTAAGTTTCATCCTGCAATCCATAAACCAGTTTAGTAGCCCTTCTCTGAACACTCTAAAGATACTGTCTCCAGTTATCTCAGCATGGCAAATTTTGCACAGGTTTGGTTTTAATATTAAATTATATAAGTAGAACAATGGGGGGAAAATGGTCATTTTTATGGTTTTTGTGTTTATTTAAATTTGTAGTTGTGTTATGTATACATATATGGTATCAGAAATAACCTCTATCATTCCTTTAAAAACAATGCATAATCTGCATGGATACACCTATGGGTGAAGTGTAAATGTACAGTGGAATAACTTAGGATTTTATTCAAAGAAACAAAAAGTATTTCCAATTAAACTTTACTTACAATGCTGAAAAAGTTAACACACAAGGCACAAAATAATGCATAGAAACATAGAATGTGATGGCAGATAAAAACCGTTTGGCCCATCAAGTCTGCCCAATTTTCTAAATACTTTCATCAGTCCCTGACCTTACCGTAGGTCTACAATAGCCTTATGTCTATCCCATGGTATTTCTACTTCAGCAGTAATCTAGTTTACACAGAGAATTTTCATGATTTTTGTCTTTAACCAGATACTGAACTCATCCAATCTCACACAAAATGTGAATTCACTAATGGGAGGGAAATGCAAAGCAGTTTGGCAAAGAGTATGTCTGGGTACAAGTGGCATGATAATCACATATCTAGAAAAGAGTTAACTCACAGAAATGCAGTAAATTGGAAATAATTTAAAAAGTCACTTTGTAATCTGTGAATTCAATGTTGAAGTAGCTTACAGCAATGCAATTTATAATAAAGTAGTGTTATTATTTTCATTACAACGGCAACATTCTAACAACATTTACGAGGTGACTTTTTACTTTTTTTTTTAAATCATAAAAGACTTATCCAGCTAATGAACAACAATTAACAGGCAACTTGCATTGACATGACTGATAGATTCCCAGATAGGTTCGGAAAGATTGGGTGCTCTCTGAGAAATAGCACAAACAAACCATTCCAGTGAGTTTTTGAGAGGACGGACTTTGTGCTAAGGTAATATATGACTAAATGCTCCCATCTGTCTCTGTAGCTGGAAGGCAGTGATTTTGTATCACAGTTTGAAAAGCTGATTTAGGTTGGAAAGAAAGAGAAAGGTAAGGGATTAGCAGTGGAGCTCCTTGCTTGGATGCACACAGTGTTTAGTCAGCCACTATTTTCGGACAGGCACTAATTAATTCAAGCAGACCATATCCTCTCTCCTTTATCTTCATACTGACATCTGGAGAAGCAGTTTCAGGTTTCCTACTTTGGTTAGATTATTTTTATTTTGGGTGGGGTGTGCTTGCCCGCTAACAAAATATTTTCATTGTCTGTGGATTAAGATGCAATCTTTCTGTTAAAGCAGTTAAACAAACAATATCAATGTTTAAAGTATCTTTTAAGGCCCACAATGCAATTTGTGGTGTGCTTGTATTTTTTAAATCACGTATCAAGGTCAAAATAAATATTTCACTAGGCACTTGTTTCAAGATTCTGCAAATCCTACAGGTCTAAATTAGAATCAAGAATTACAATTACTATTGGAGGGTAACACATATTTGGGGGCTTGCATCTACCCACATACATTTAAAATGTTGTCGGAAAAAGGCACACATTACTAGGGATGACTTAATAAATTCGTTGCTTTTATAGATGGTATATATGCCTTTAAGGTTTGGTTGGGTAACAGAGTTAAGGGAGTGCAGGGTTGGAGACGACCTGTCTTCTCTTTATTCTCAGCAAAGTGAACCCGGGCTTCTCAAACCTATCTTTGGTCCTCAATTTAGAGTTTACTTGTTTTGTACCAAATCAAATATTACTAAATGACAGCTTTCAGCGCTTGAGAAATATTGCTCTGATTCTACATTCTAAGATCTAATAAATAATGAAGAAGAGGTTAATCATAAAAGAGAGGAAGGTAGAGATATACACACAATGTGTTCTAATTTCGGAGCTGCAGACCGGTGTCTGATGGCAGACAGGAGGGGCCCCGCACCTGGCAGCATAACGGACAAGCCGCCAGGCCCCCTCCTGGTGTCGGGTCCTCAGTCACTGACCGTGTGTATGTATATAAATAATACATTACTAAACACATACACAAATACACACACCAGTCAAGCCATAAGACTTGCTTTTCCCACAGAAATCTAACTTTAACAGTGCTCTCACTACTGCAAGGGATTCTGGGTAGGCATATGCAAATGAGCTAAAAATATATCTATATATATATATATATACACACACATCTATTTTACGAAAGAGTGATCCTTTAATCTTCCTTTTGGCCTTAAAAAATCTGGAATGTACATATCTTTGCATTGCAAACAAGGAAACTAGCCACACATTGCCTCTTTCTGAGCATGCATAAGAAGCCATTAGGAAAATGCCAGATTACATCACTCACACTTATGGTGTTGTTTTCATCATCCAATGTACCTTTTAAATTGAAATATTGATCCATAAACACAGAGCACAAACAGTGCTAGGACACAGTTTACTGCCTATTAAAGGGAGAGGCAGTAAAGTGCCTGCTGATGTTTAGAGCTGTCTTCAGACACAGCAATATTAATAATCATGGCCCAATAGGCCTATCTTACATTTTATGCAGTGGGTTAGAACGTGGTACAATATTAAAGGTTTTTGTGTTATTTATATATATATATATATATATATATATATATATATATATATATATATATATATATACATACACACACACACACACACACACACACTTATTTATTTATTTTTTAATTAAACTTAAACACTTCAGTTACAAATTTCTGTCCTTTTTAAACCATAATTTAAACAGTAAGGTCTCCTGGGTCCTGATTAGTTTTCCATTATTTAAAGAATGCAAAAAATAAGCAAGCAAACAAATAGCTGTCTCATGCTGGGTCCTTAGTCAACCAACCTCTAAATAGCATTAAAGTAGTCGTTCCCTCCATAGCCTCTTCCAAACTTCCCTTCACTTCCTCCACTGATGCACTACATCCACCTAAGTAGAGAATGGTAGATGATGGGATTGGGGTAGTAAAACATATTTTGTCCTAGGAGACTAGTATTGTTGTCTAGGACCATCTTTAATTTTTTTTCACCCCCCTCTTCAAGGTACTGTATACTAAACCCAGCTAAATCAATCTTACAGTAATTTATTTTATTTTTTTTTGGGGGGGGGAGGGGGGGAGGGGTAGGGGGCTTAGCTTTCACTGTATACCTTCTAATTAAAAAAAGAACTTTGTGAAAACATGAGGTGTAGCTAAGAGACAGGATAGTGCTGTAAGATGCAGAAAAAGAAGCAAAACAAAACAGACGAATATAGAGAAAAATACAGCATGAATATTAATGTAAAACCTATTAAATGCACTTATGCTCATGCCAAAAGTGTTGTAATGTATGATTTCAATGGCCACACTTCCTTTTTTCTGATTCTTCTGATCAAAACGTAGGCAGATTTTTAAAAGGTGAGATTCACTTTATGTAAACCGTTGCTTTAAAGGGACATTATAGTCACCAAAACAACTTCAGCTTAATGAAGCAGTTTTGGCGTATAGATCATGCCTCTGAAGTCTCACTGCCATGTAGGAGTTAAATGACATTTGTTTCTGTTTATGCAGCCCTGGTCATACGGTGACTGACAGCCTGCATTAAGAAAAAAAAATTGGTTCCACTTTCAATCAGATAGTAGCTTACTTTAAAAGTTTTCTTCTCCTGCTCTGTAAATTGAACTTTAATCACATAAGGGAGGCCCCTGCAGGGTCTAGCAAGCTATTAATAGAGCAGAAGATAAGACATTTTAAATTAAACAGAATTTGCAATAAAGGAAGTATAAACATTAGATGACTCTTTACAGGATGTGTTTAGGAAGGCTGTGCAAGTGACATGCAGGGAGGTGTGATTAGGGCTGTATAAACAAAGTACATTTAACTCCTTAATGGCCGAGAATTGAGACTGCAGGGGCATGACTGATACGTCAACACTGCCTCATTAAGCGAACGTTGTTTTGGTGACTATAGGGTCCCATTAGGTATTTTCTATCCCACCTAGCGTGTACTATTTATATACACAATCACTTGTGATATTCTTTTCCCTTTACCATTTTACAACTAAAAATATACTCAGGCTTTCACTGCATTCATCTATATATACAAATAAGAAAAAAAATATATATAGAGTAAAGGAACTGGCAGAATGCCACTCACTCACTGTCAAGTGTATAGCCAATCATGTGATAAGGAACTTAATATAGTAGATTGAAATAATAAAAATGAGCAATCATCAGTATGAAAGAGGATAAAAAGGCAAAAACAATATAAATTCCACTTAGAAAATGTCACTGACACTGTTAAAAGCCCTTTGGGCTCTGGAGATTATGACTTTATATGAAATAATTAGGATATGCAAGTCATTGAGAAATTAGCAATGCAGTTAAAACAAAACTAATTATCCGACAATCAGATTGGACTAATCCCATTTTATTATGTTCTTCTATTAGTTACCACCAAAGGGCTTGTAAAACGCATCCTGTGCCCATTATACTGGGTCTTATTAACTGAATCAGAGCTGGGGGGCTTGGTTTGGCTTACGTCACTAGATCCCAGGATTCTGAAGGGATTAGAAATTCATTCTGATCATAACCCATAAAACATGTCAGACAGAAAGAGACAGGATAATTAAATTAGGTAGGAATTGTTTTAATTTGCTGATCCCACAAGTTTGAAGATAAGAGGTGTCAAACGATAGTCAATCATAACGAAGGTCAAGAAGCAATGTTTCGAATAAAAAGTCGCTCTTATCATCCATCAGCTTTGGTGTCTGCAGATGGCAGATAAAAAAAATGTCCAAAAAAAGTTCAGCTGAAATGAAATAAAAGGCTCTCACTTACACTTGGGATTGTCTGTGTTTTATTTTCCTGCCCAGCAACTTCACACATTCCAGCTTTGCTGTCACTCAGCAGAAACAATTGAGCTTGAGTAAACTTGGGTTTGGGCCAGGTATTAAGGAGAGTTTTACAATAAAAGGCCTTTTCTCCTTTTTTCGTGTAATAGAAACTTCTAGTTTGCAAACTTGACAAGACGGTAATCTGCATTCAAATAGCCAATATAATGCTACAGGTATGCAAGATAGTTTTCCTGTTATCAACTGCTCCTATGTAATAATCCAATGGTTCTAGAACGGTTTGCCCCCTATAGAAAGTTATTTCATTTAAATAATTACTTCTGAATCTGTGGCAATGTAAGCCACTTAAGATGAAGGCTAGAAAGCCACTGGTGACCTAGAACGCCATCACCCAATAGGTGGGTAAGAGACCTCTGCGCACACTTCTTTTGCAGCAATTGAAATATTAAGACGCTTTTATCATGTAAGCAGAGCAGTTGGGTGTTGTGTTGAGTGGCCTGCACAGTGTCCCTTGCTCACACAAAAAGGACACCTACACTGCATGCAGGTAGACAGAGTGAGCACTGGATTAAAAAGAGATGGATGGTATTGAAATTAACGAGGAACAAAGAGTATTGGGAGGGCTAATGAAAAGATGGGCAACAAGTAATAGCTTACGGCTTCCCGTACTGAACAGAGCATGCAGAGCCACATGTTCCCTTTATCCGAGGCCTCCAAATTCAGTCTTTAACACTACACACACGCCCAAGTGTCGTGACTTCTTGTCCGGACGTCATACATGATGTAGAACACTCAAATTCCACCTCCTTATATATTTAAAGTGACTTGGTGCCTTTTTATGACGTGTCATTTTCTCATGACATGACTAATACATGTAACAATAAGTACACAGTATAGGGTAATTTAACGTCCTGGTTGTTCTTGGCTTATTGCCCTGTCATGATTTCTGTTTACCTGAGAGTGCGTTATTACTTATTATGCAGTTTTATGACTTTGGCTTTGTGACAAACGCTCCTTCCCATGTACGTTTGCCATGGACTCCTGGAGGATAGAAGCCGGCGGCCTAACCACAGACTATGGTCCATTTGAGAGTTATGCATGGATGTGTTCGCTATTTGGAGAACTTGGGCACTCAGATCAGGGCTATTTAATAATGTATTGTTTGTGGGGTTCCCTTATGTTTTCCCTTGGACTTATTCTGCCCTGGGGAGGGTAGTTGGGAGGGGAGAAAGGCTAGCATTTTGCCCACTCACACACACAAAACCAGGGACGGTCTTGCACCCACTTGTCCAGTCACATTGGACCCCCAAGGACTTGAGCTGTGGACTCAGCGGGTCCAAATAAATATCGCTGTATTGTGTACCTGTATTCTACATAGAGCAGTGTGTGTATGCAGCTGTGGTTCAACAATGGGGGGGGGGGGGGGGGACAGCAGCAGCTCTATAAAGTATGGTTAGGTATGAAATGTATTCTGTGTGTTAATCAAGTTAAATGCTGCACTGCGAGTGACCACCTGCTCTGGGAGCCAACAAGTCTATCTACTACAGCAAAGGGCTGTACTGATGTAACCATAGATTGCTCTGAAGGGACAGGGTGTCCAAGCAAGATAACCTTTTGTTTTTATGGTGTGTTGGCACAGGGGAAGGTGGTAACACGTGTAAGGAATCACTTTTCATGGTTACTGGAATACTGAACAGTTTAACACTTGTTGCTTTGTAGTTCTTTCTTTGTGACCTGTTCTGTATCCCAATTGTTGAAATTTTTGTGTAATTGTATAGAGACCTGTGGATAAATGTGCTGTACCATGTCCCATTAAACAGCTCAGTTGAATTGACTCCCAGGACTATATCTCGTCTGGTTACTGGGGGAATGTGGATTTACTTATGCTTTAATAGTTCTAGAGTGGCTGAAGGAAGGAATTAGCGGAGGTAACCAGTTGGGTTACCTGTGGTCCGCTACAGGCTTGTCTGACCATTCTTGATCTCTGTAACTCTAACCTTGGCTTGTTAACGTTTATTCTGTGTCTGCTTGCACACATCCTGATTAATCTCTCAGTACTAGCCCTGCCACTCTAAGGACCGGTATGTTAGAATGAGGCCAATCCTGACAAAAGCAAAACAAACAAAAAGCAGACTCTAATGTTTATTATTCAGCATAGTGCATTTGTTATTAAAATCTAGATTTAAACAACATGCTCCCTCACATTTTTCAATACTTTATCAGTTTAGAAGATTGAAAGAAAGTTTCTTATTCAGAAGAAATAAAAGCGGACATGATGAAACCGTTCCCACAAACCTTTGCAGCACAGGTTCAATATAGCCTCTCACTTCAGTAGCTCTGGAAATGAATTCACCATGCAAACGAAAACATCCCTCTGCTCGCTATTTTAAGGGTCAGAGCCTCTGCGATGACTTCATAGTGCACATAAAACAGAATTGTCTGTTGATCCCTTTTTTCTTGAAGAGGGTAGCACTTTACAACACTTGAAAGAGTTCTTATTATACAAGTGATCAATCTTTTTATTTTTCTCTCCTTTCTAATATCCCAGACGATACAGACTATTCCAAGCAATATATGTGGATCAAAGCAGGGTATGAATGGAAGCCAAGTGGACAAAATTAATGCAATAGAAGATAGGCAACATGACAGTTGTAAGAGAACAGATAAGCATAGCAAGCAGAGCTTCAGACTAGTAATAAAAAGATAAATTAGCATACCTTCCAGGTTTCCTTTTTTAGGTGGGGAAGTCCCTATTTTGAGACAAATCCCTATATCCCACATCTATATGTCTCTCTTTTCTGTTTCCTCTACAGAGTGAAAGGTTAAATACATTTTTTTTTTAAAGTTATGACTGAAAACCATAGGTTCTATTCTATATGTTGAAGCCTCAGGGTGCTCTGTGAAATGCATTCTCTAAAGCTTATTCAGTCAAAATAGTTTGGTCATCATAAAGGCATTGATGAGCAGATCAAAGGGAATATACTGGCTACAAAATGCAGATCTTTAATGCAGTTAAAAAACAAACATTTTAACCAATTGCTACTTTTATTTAAGATCATTTCTACTGAATACTCTGAGAATGTGTGATAGTTGACACATAATGTAGCAAAGTCTTAAGATGACATCTACCTCAACATTTCAAATTGACAAAGAGGGACACTTTCATATTACGGGTGCAAAAGGGGGTGTGGCAGGGACGGGGCTGTTCTGAGAAATTTTAAATGACTTTCTACTAATTTATAGAACTTAAATGTAATTTAGAACAGGAGCAATATATCTTATTTATACAGAAATATTTATAAAAGTAGTTATTGTAGTTTAAAGGCGCATTATTGTGAGTTATTGCTGTGAAGCTCTGTTATACACTCAAATGCACCAACAATATGGAGTTCCTAGAAAAGACGGAAATTAGAAGACGAAAAGACGGACATTAGAAGACAAAAAGGCGGCAGAAGGATTTTGGACTAAAATAGGGACTAGTCTACCTAAGCAGGGACAATTAAGAGGTACCACATGGCGTTTTTATGTAATGCTTAACTTGGTGATAATATACATGTACAATTCTGGTAACTGAATAGTAATTTTCTCATAGATATTTAAAGGACCACTCTAGGCACCCAGACCACTTCAGCTTAATGAAGTGGTCTGGGTGCCAGGTCCAGCTAGGGCTAACCCATTTTTCCATAAACATAGCAGTTTCAGAGAAACTGCTATGTTTATGAATGGGTTAAGCCTTCCCCCTAATCCTCTAGTGGCTGTCTCATTGACAGCCACTAGAGGCGCTTGCGTGCTTCTCACTGTGATTTTCACAGTGAGAGCACGCAAGCGCCCATAGGAAAGCATTATGAATGGTTTCCTATGTGACCGGCTGAATGTGCGCGCAGCTCTTGCCGCGCGTGCGCATTCAGCCCAGGAGGAGGAACGGAGGAGGAGAGCTCCCCGCCCAGCGCTGGAAAAAGGTAAGTTTAACCCCTTTTCCTCTTTCCAGAGCCGGGCGGGAGGGGGTCCCTGAGGGTGGGGGCACCCTCAGGGCACTATAGTGCCAGGAAAACTAGTATGTTTTCCTGGCACTATAGTGGTCCTTTAAGTATTATAGACATGTTTACCCATTTTCATAGAATCCTCTAGGCACCATAACAACTGTATTGTCAAGTTTTCATGGTTACTGGAATACTGAACAGTTTAACACTTAAAGCAGCACTGTCACCCCCCTCAGCAATTAGTATTTCATAAAGATAGAATCTTTATTAAATACTCCTAATGGTATTGGAATTTCACGGAAGTTCCAACCCAGTCAAGAGATATACAGAGACAAAGTATTTCTCCTCAGCTTGACTTTTCTTGACACAAGATAGCAGCAGATACGGCTGCAGGGAATTAGCTGGGTCTGCGGAGGATCCCACGGCCTTGCGGGATTCCCCATAGACCTCAATTCTGTACAGTTCTTGGGTCTGAAGTGGCAGTAGTTGATGGTAAGCAGTGCAACCAAGATGGAGGAACACAAGAGGGACAGGTTTGAATAAGTAATCTCACCATTACCTGTCCCCTCTAGCCAAAGGACCACCGGCAGCGATGGCATTGTCGGGGGACTTTGCAAATTTGGCAAAGTACCCAGACGGTGACAGTGCTGCTTTCAGATTTGTCCTCAGAAGTGAGTCAGTCCATCCCTTCAGGATTAATGGGGAAGCAATAGCATAAGCAGCGCAGGGCAACAGAGATTTACTTAAAAACTATAGAAAGTAAGCAAACTTCTGTTGGGATTCCCAAGCCAAACTTAACATACTCCCAAAATAGTTCAGAATTTTAGATATTCTAATTTTGAAACAAAAATCAACGAACAGGAAAAACTGACATGGCATTCTTTCTATTTGCCTACATCCAGTCCAGAATAATAATAAAAAAAAGAAATGTAAAATGAACTGAAAGAGCTTAAAAGAGGTGAGACTTTATCGTCATTGCCCAGCAGATAGCGTGTTTACAGCTTGAGTGACTCGGTATGATTCATGGACCTATGATTGGAACTGCCTTTTATATACAAATACAGTTGTAACATACAAGAGACTGACCACCAGGAACTATTAAACAGTACATATATTACACACAGAGCAGATAACAAAGCCGTCTCTAATCCTCTGTATACCCAGACGATTAGTCATAGGACTCCCTATGAGACATTTTCTGAGCTGGGGGTCTTGTTTAATTTTACAACTTGCACTGTCCAGTGTTGGGATGATAAACAGAACCATCTTATAGAAGGACAAAACAATAGTGAGCAAGTGCAAACATAATAACTCTGCAATTTTAACCCTATATTCTTTAAAGGGACATTATCGTAACCAGAACAATTACAGCTTAATGTATTTGTTCTGGTGAATATAGTCAGTCCCTGCAGGCTTTTTATTGTAAACACGGTTTTCAGAGAAAATGCAGTGTTTACATTACAGCCTAAGGACACCTCCAGTGGTAATCCCTCAGATAGCTACTAGAGGTGCTTCCTGTGTCACACTGTGCAGCACTGACATTCAGTGTCTCCACCCTCTGCATGGAGTCACTGAACATTATTCATAGAGATCCACTGATTAAATGCATTTCTATGAGGAGGTACTGATTGGCCAGGGCGGCATCTGGGCCTTCCTCCTTGGCAATCTCAGTCAAACCAATGTTTTCCCTGTGCTAAAGCATTGGATTGGCTGGCCAAAGAGGTGGATCCGGGATGGGGCAAGCACCTGCAAATACATGGAGAGCTTGAGATAAGGTAAAATGTAACCCTTTCTAAGGGGGCAGAATACATATTTGTGTTCCTGACCATATAGTGTTCCTTTAATAGTAAATCTCTTAACAAGGCATGTATCCAGGATAAGTACTAAAGTACATATGGGTTCTTCTGACATACCTACAAGTACAAATAAGATTCAGCCAGTGCCAGTGTTGTCATTGGTAGAGTTGCAAAAGCTGCAATATAATCTTCAAGGACCACTATAGTGCCAGGAAAACATACTTGTTTTCCTGGCACTATAGTGCCCTGAGGGTGCCCCCACCCTCAGGGACCCCCTCCCGCAAGGCTCTGGGGAGAGGAAGGGGTTAAACACTTACCTTTCTCCAGCGCCGGGCGGGGAGCTCTCCTCCTCCTCCTCTCCTCTTCGGCTGAATGCGCTCCTGCGCGCGCATTCAGCCAGTCTCATAGGAAAGCATTGATAATGCTTTCCTATGGACGCTTGCGTCTTCTCACTGTGATTTTCACAGTGTGAAGCACGCAAATGCCTCTAGCGGCTGTCAATGAGGCTGGATTAACCTATTTATAAACATAGTGTCTCTGAAACTGCTATGTTTATAACAAAAAGGGTTAACCCTAGCTGGACCTGGCACCCAGACCACTTCATTAAGCTGAAGTGGTCTGGGTGCCTATAGTGGTCCTTTAAACTCCAAAAGTTTCAAGAAGCTCCACCTACTACCAGCCTTTATTGTTCTTTGGTCTATATATGCCATGGTGTCCACTTTCTTTCGATCTCCCTGACTGGTGCAGCAGTAACATACTGAGAGCCCTGGGGATATCACGGCACTCTTAGGCTCTACTGCAGCCATTATATGAATAAAGATTAGAAATCTTGAAATGAGATTGTATATTTTAACTGGCTTTAATAAGTACACACAATGGAAATTTTCCTTCATGATTCCCATTTAATCCTGAAGCGGAGTCCTTAAGGGGTTAATATAAAGTGTGAATTGGAATGGAAACTTTCCTAAAAGACTGGTTATATGAACATGTTTCAGTGCCATATGTGTGGATTAGACACTGGCATCTAACAGTACACTATGAAGCAGTGAGTGAGGAATGAGTGACATCACTGACTTAGACGTGTCAATGGTTGGGTTAATAGAAGCGAGTATGTATATGCTACATTTATCACTTACTGCAGATTGTGAACACTGAGCAAGAGTTTTTACTTCTAGAATGACAATTAATGGATTGAAGTTAAGACAAAAACCCATTAAAATGTTAGATTCAGATATGTGCAGTATACAATAGTAAGTATGTATATATGTTACTTACAATGCTAATTCCTCAAACTGCCTTCTGTACAGAGATGTAGTGCTATGATTTCCAGACGTGCACATATTTCAAAATGTGAGAAATCTGAATGCATTTTTCAAGGTCATATGCTTTCTAATAAAATGTATTCTTTTCACAGACAACTTTTCCAATGAATGTGTATTCTATGTTTGCCTACATGTATAAACATGGCCTTTAAAGGATCACTAAAGTCATCCAGGGCATTTCATCTCTATGAGTGGGGAGAGAGGGCATGCATCGGCATTTAAGTAGTGACAGTGTCACTAAAGCGTGTTAACCATATAGTTAAACTTTTTAGTTGCTGATAGTTTCAATGTATGCATATATCAAAGATTGAAAAAGCATTTTACCCATGAGGTTTATATATGTCACTGGTAACGAAGAGGTTAAACTACCTGTTATGCAAAATGACATGATATTACCTATTAATGTTTAATCCATAAACTGAGCTAAAAGCTTATAGAAAATGCATGGATTGGATTCATTTAGTTTTTAGCCATTACATCTATTCCCTATGCTAGACATATTGGGACGTTGAACATAGCATTTTTGGCAAAGGTCGACACAACAGCATTTATTACACAGAGTGGCAGAGCTAACCTAAATCTGGTCATGTAACTCACAACATTTATGGATGGCAAGTCAACCTTAAATAGGTTTTCCTAGTGATAGGATAAAAAAAAAAAAAAAAAACGACATTCAGTCTATCATTGCACTCTTTTTATGACCCTTGTAAACTTGTAAACAGGACAGAATTTGATGATTGAAGAACTTCTTGTTTAAGCATTCACATGTATTAAGAATCATGTTCCAGACGCTATATATAGTTATACAAGTGTAACCTTCAGTGATATGGGCTGAATAGCTTTAAGTAGCTGTGAATTAGCAATACAATGTAAGCTGGATAAAGACTTTTGCGATAGAGTTGTTGCAGTGATAAGCACTATGTTTGGTCAGACTGCTTCCATTACACAAACCAAACAGCACCTTCCTGGCTGCGATTAGAATTTACACGTCTGAATTTTCAGTATTCGTTAAGACTAATCGGGATGGCGGTGACTGGCTGCTACTGCTGAGGGTAGGTTAGTCAAGTACTTTCATCCTGTCAGTACTGTCCAGGTGGGTAGAAATAAATAGTGTAAAACGGAAGTGTTATTTCGCATTATCAAAAGAGGCTGGGGTCTGGTTGGTGTGGAAAGCTGTGGGTTCTTTTCAAACTGCTTTTAAATGGTTTGACATAAACCCATGGTATGGCACCCATAAACTCTAGGTAACATAACCAAACTTTAGACCTACTTAAGAGTGTGCCTTACATTATGAATGAATGCTACCTGTCCAGTAATATGTGTTAATCCATTTTAAAGCATCTTGCAAAGTCTTCAGAAAAAAAGGAAAACTGTAAATGCAGCATTGGGAACAATCATTTAAGTTTCTATGCACCAGTGGCCCTTCTTTCGGACTGTGGGCTACAGCCTCCACAGAGTCTGTGTACCAGGGATTGCAATTTTGCACTGAAATCACGTATGTCTAAATAAATTCTGCTGTGAAAGTCTTTCCACTTAGAATAAAGCAATCACTGACTCCATTTTATTTCTGGCTCATGCACAATCACACACAGTCAAACCTAACTAGTACAAGTTGACTTAACTTATAGAAAACTATGGCCGTAACATAGAAGTGTGATAGGGGAGTCACTGGAAAAACCTTTTTCCCACTAGGCTTAATTCAGTTTAAGAATACTTTTTCTGGTGCTTCTTTAACAACTTTGTTTCAGGTGAGCAAACAGGGCAAAAGAAAAAAAAAATATATACCTTAAAATGAGCAGCCAATCTTTGCTCTTAAAAACATACATAAAGAAATATTTAATTTATTTCGAAGGTTCTAGTTCTACAATGGGGCTAATTAAAAAAAAAAAAAATAATGATCTCCACATAAACAATATCACTAGTCATTTTGCATCTCACCTTTCTTGAAACCATGTGCTATAGCAGCAGTTCCCAAACTGTGTGCCACGTCGTCCCAGGGCACACAGGGGCACCGCAAAATATTTCCCTGGTGCTATGATCATTAGCACCCGGAACTGTGCCTCACTCTCCCCTGCCGGCTCTTCAGGACCGGAGAGGAGATCAGAGATCTCCCTCGCCGGCCCGCTAGCACTGTAATGCTGGCACCTGGCAGGGGATGGAGGGAGAGAGGACCCAGGGGAGCTCTAATCTGCAACTCCGTGGGGTTCTCCTCTTGCAAGCTGGGAGCGTTACTGCGGTTACCATGGCAAGACTGAATCTCGCAAGAATGAACTCGGACCACCAGGGATTAGTGCTGTCCCCCCTCCCAGGCAAAGCTAAGAAGGGAGGGAGGATATGATAATTATTAATTTATTAAATTAAAAGTTTATATTTATTCATTTCCCCCTATACACACTCACTGCCCCCCCATACACACAAACACTGTACCCATCAAACACACTGCCCACCTCACACACACTCTGCCCCCCAACAACGTACGCCTCAATACACACACACTGCCCCACACATACTGTACCCGTCACGCACACACACCAAATCTTTCAAACACACACACAATGCACCCCTCAGACAAGCACACACACTCTAAATCCTTTACAAACATAATGCACCCCTGTACACACACTGCACTCCTCACACAAACCCACATAACCCCACACATATTGCAACACACACACAGTACTGCACCTATCTCCTACTACAGCACCTATCCCGGCAGACCCCAGGTAAGTTGTCAAACTCTTCTAAAATAGTTTAATTACTTACACTGAGAGGGCACTACAGCACTCCTGGCACCATAATCACTACATAGTTCTGTAGTGGTTATTGTTTATTCTTTAAATCATCCACCAATGCCCCTCCCGAGATTAGGTTCTGAATTCGCCCTCAACAGTAAAACTTTCTGCTGAACAGGGCCCCAGTACATGCTGCAGTGTAGTACATTCATACAACCTAGATATTTTTTTGACTTGGGGTGCCTTGAAAAAAATCTTGAAATATTAAATGTGCCTTGAACCTAAAAAGTTTGGGAACCACTGAGCTATAGGTCTACTCAGTACTATGTAATGCAATTGGTAAATCAGTGCAACTCATTCAAAAAGTTACTTACAGGATTCTGCTTACAGAAGTAGTCAGGGTTGCAGGAGTCCAGATGTTTAGTGCTTCAGCCCCAAAATAAATTTGATACCCTTTCCTTCCAATGCTGTACCGCAATCTCTACTGGAAACTGACATTGCTAATGGGAAAGAAACCTCTAAAAAAGGACCATTTTGCAAACCATAACAACTTCATTGAAATTAAGTTGTTTTGGTGCCAGTAGGTGCATGGCGCTGGCTCACCTTTAAGAATTAAACCGTTCACAAACGTTTTAATCACAAAGTCTGTGTGTTGGATCTCTCTTTCCCCTGTGCCTCTGTTTGAGGAAAAGCTTTAAAATGGAAGATTATGGCTGCCAGAGGCAGGGGAGCTGCTGATTGCTGAAAGCACCAGCTGACCGCTCTTAGCCAAATAATCACAAAATGGATTGAGAAAAGAACAGTTTTTTTCTGAAGAAGTTTTTACGAGTATGTCAAAAAAGAACAGTCTCCAGACGTATAAAGCATTTCAACAAGCTGAATGGTCCTTTAATAACCTTTTTTGTGTATTCGTTCTATCACTTCTAATATAATTTTTTTTTATGATGAGAAATTATTTTGTGTAAAGGACAATATATTCTGTATATATTTTATCACTGTTAAATGTTAAAAAATGCTTCTACTTAAAGGTGTAGAGAATGAAAGGAAAGGTGTTAAGAGTGCTGTAATAACGAATTGCCTGAATATTAATTTTTATAACACTTTTTTTTAAATTATTATTTTTTTTTATTACACAGGTACTTGTTGGCAGAGTATTTGCTTAACAGGGTAGCTATGATGGATGGGACAACAGCCATTTTTGTAAGTGTCTACATATTTATAAAATCCCCTGTAACAAGTAATGCCACTTCCCAAGTTTATGGTTTATAAAATATATAAATATGTATATTTCAGGAGGTTTGAGAAATTTCCATGCAAAAACAATGCCAACCTAATGTGATGTTTTGTGTAAAGGTGCCAGATTACTGTGCTAATATTAGGCAACCAGGAAGGGAAGGAAATAAGGTGAAAGAAATAAACTGGATAAAAAGTTGGGAAGGTTGGTGAGAAGGCTGGTTTGGAGAATAAATGCACTGTTGAGGTACCTACTAAACTTTCAGAGAGGTAATAGGGACTGTAGCGGAATGAACCTGTGGACATTTTCCTTTATTCCCTCTATGGGCTGTCCGTATCCTTCCCCCTGTTATTTCGTATGTTTTTGCTCAGATTTCGTGTGTGGGACAGATCACCTTGTCTCTGGATTATCCTGCTATTTGCCCTGGTCACATGGTTGTTTGGTAAATAGCATTCACCTCCTATATTAACAGTATTCTATTCGACAACTGAACAAATCACCGAACGCCAGACCACCCATATGTGGAGTGTGCCACTTGTTAACCCCAGTAATTTCCGTTCACACCTCCACAAACCGCAATAACACTTACATTCTAAGCGGATGGCTGGATGGCTGCCGTTCGTATGTGAAAACACGTGGCAGCGGCGTTTGGTCGTCGAGTGTATGGAACTAAAATCAGACACTCGATGGTGCGCACACCGCTGGGACTTCCACCCCCGGTTATGTGTGTCGGAATTCATATGAACTGAGTGGCGTTCGGGGGGGGAGCAGACTCCTGAACAAGATACACGGGATGAGCTTAAGAAACGGTTTATTCATTGGTTTTCGTATGTTTTGTACTCCCGAAAGAGACCGACCACACTGCCTGATTTCATGGAACCTTTTTGGTCAGGATCCTCTTGTGCGGTCGGTCTAAACTATACCCCAGTGGCGTTTCAGGGAACTGAGCACTTTTCGGGTATGTTGGGATCTTAGATACAGGTTATCCGGGGATATAGGACTTGAGGGGGTACCTTGTTGTTAACTATATTTATTTTGGGTTGAGCTCCCCATCCATCCACGAAAGGTGCTCCTTTGCAGCTGACCACAGGAAATCATAATTTTAGGAAAGCAGTTAAAGCAGTAAAGCAAGTTGCAGTTAGCATGTTCCATGTTAGAATTAGTGCAAGACTAGGGCTGACCCGTCCAGAGCATTTTTTCGCCCAGGGTCACCTATATGCAGCAGAGGTGGCTCTCTAAACCTTGAGGCAGACTGATTCGTCGGATCCTCGGTCAGTGACTGAGGGCCGACACCAGGAGGGGGCTCGGCGGCATACAGGGCAAACCCCTCCATCAGTCTGTCAAGAGGTAGCCTCCTGTCGATGGAGGGCTTGTGAGCTCCGAGAGCGTTGCAGTAGGTTACCACGGCAACGCTCTAATCAGAGCTTGCAAGAACTTGGTCTGCAGCTCACACCCGGCGGAGCTGCAGACCTGTAGAGCCAGCCCACCGGACCACCAATGGTGCACTGAGGGAAAAAAAGAAAGGGATGTAACCAGCCTCCCCACAGACTGTTGCCCTCTCACCCTGCCCCCCCACTGTCACATTGTCAGCCTCACACCCTGCCCCCCACTCTCACCCTCACACCCTGCCCCCCCACTGTCACCCTCACACCCTGCCCCCCACTGTCACCCTCACAACCTGCCCCACACTGTCACCCTGCCCCCTCACTGTCACCCTGACACTGTCACACTCACACCGTGCCCACCAGTATCACCCCACTGTCATCCTGACACTGTCAAACACACCCTGCCCTCCCACTGTCACCCTGATACCCAACCCCATTGTCACCCTGACATTGTCACCTTTACACCCTCCCCACCCACTGTCACACTGACACGGTCACCCTCACATCCTGCCCCCCCACCACTGTCATTGTCACCCTCACATACTGCCTCCCACCACTGTCACCCTCAAATCCTGCCCCCCACACTGTAACCCTCACATCCTGCCTCCCACCACTGTCACTCTCACACCCTGCCCCCCCCAACCACATACCCTGCACCCATAGCCTTCCTACTCACTGTCCCCTATACTGTCACCTTCCTACACACTGTTCTCCCATTCCAGCCCACAGGTAAGAGGCAGGAAGGGGGGATAACCCCAATTTAATTTAAACTGCTTACCCCCACAATCATTTATACAACTCTACACACACACACACACACTACATGCACTACACAGACTCTACATCCACTATACAGACACTGATTCCACCAAACACACAGACAATATATTATATACACACACACACTGCATACTATACACAGTCACACTACATCCATAGCACAATTACAGACGCAGCATCCACAACAGATGCAGCACCCACTGTCACGTCACCCTCACAGCCTGCCCCCCACTGTCACCCTCACACCGTGCTTCCCCACTGTCATCCTGTCACTAACACCCTCACACCGTGCTCCCCCACTGTCACACTGGCACCGTCACCCTCACATCCTGCCCCCATACTGCCATCCTCACATCCTGCCCCCATACGGTCACCCTCAAATTCTGCCGTGTAACGGATCACCTGGCACCCCGACTGGTACCTCCGTTGAAGGATGCTCCTAGCGCTTCCTGAGGGCTCCAAGCACTCCAGCCGACACCATAACTACCGTAGACTCCTTCAGAGAGCAAGACAGGAACAAGCTCTTACAAGAGCTTAGTAGTGATATAGCAAGAGAGTATGACTAGAATAGCAATCCCTTGTAGCAGATTTCCCCAATAAGAGACGGTACTCCAAATTGAGGGTGAAGTAGAACTGAAGTTTTAATGAAACACTCTGCTTTTATGCACATTTTACACACATAGTACCGCCCACAGGGTTTTGAAGAAAAAACAATCAAACACGTAACATATAGTAACACTCCCATTCATTTCCACAAAATCCTCCCCTCTGCCTGTGATAGAATTATCTCAACACAATGGACTAACTTAATTATCACAGACAGAAAATATACAGTTTTTACACAATATTAATAACTTTCAAAATATACATGCCATTCACATAAAACAATTTTTCATCATCAGCATACTCGAAATATAAACATACTCAAAAATCAGGGCAATCGGTTCAGGGGTTAAAAGTTAGCTGGAAGTCCTTTGTGACCGATCGCAAGCACATTTTCCGGCCCAAAACAGTTCCATCGCCAAACGGGACTTAGTCTCCAGCCGCAGAGTCGAAGTGGAGTAGAAGGTACGGGTCAACGGTGTTCGTGCAATTGGGTAGCCGAAAACAGTTTCATAGATTTGGCTGCACACACCACTGACCGCTTTAGAATGAATAAAGGTGGCCGCCGCCACATGTTCATTTGTACGAACGGCGGCCACCCAGCGGTCAACAAATTACCTACAGCAACCTCCAAGCCTGGGAGGTAAATTGCCTGCACCCTTCCAGTTCTGGGTGGTCCGCCTGTACAGTACTTGGTTCAGTAAGCCCCATTTACTGAACCAAGTGGGAAAAGGGCACAAACAAAGGGCACTGGAGACACAGTCTTAAAAGGGCATTGTTCCCAAAAGTCACAGTATGTCTCCAGATGGTTCTTAAAGGGCCAGTACTAGCGCAATACAAATCCATTATGCCCAAATAATGTCTTTAAAGGGCAATACCCCCAGGGGCCATAGTCACAGGAGGCGGGCAAGTAGGCCCCTCCAAAAACTCCTGGCAAACTCTCTTAAAGGGGTGTTTGCTACATGCCACCTACACGGTCAGCCCCACACTGTCATTGTCACCCTCACATCCTGCCTCCCACCACTGTCACACTCCCACCACTGTCACACTCAAATCCTGTCTCCCACCACTGTCCCCCCCACACTGTCCCTTTCCTACACACTGCCCTCCTACTTACTGTTCCGCCATTCCAGACCACAGGTAAGAGGCAGGAAGGGGGATAATCCTAAATTAATTTAAACTGCTCACCCCCACCAGGATTTATCCAACTCTACACACACTACATGCACTACACAAACACTACTACATACACAGGCTCTACATCCACTGCACAAACACTGCTTCCACCACACACACTGCCTCTACTATACACACAGACAATATATGCTATACACACACACTGCATACAATACAAACTACATGACACAATTACAGACGCAGCATCAACGACACACAGACACTAAATCCACTAAACAAACACACACTGCCTCCAGTATACACACATACACTGCATCCACTGGACACACACGCTGCATTCACTACACACTGAATATGATATAAACACTGCATCCACTACACAAACACATTGCATTCACTACACATACTGCATAACACAATAAATGTTGGAGTGCTTTTGGAGCAAAGCTAGAGGGGGAGTGGGGGGCGAAGTAACATTTCATTGACCCAGGCAGCACAATGTCTTGGGCCAGCCCACTGCAAGACACACTGATATTGGGTTACTGTGACGTTGTGGTGGGCTTAGCACAATATCATCATATGGTGGAACTGAATCGCCATGTATGTTCTAAGATAGGTGATTTTAAGCATTGTAAAAGCAAAAGTTTTATTTTTGTGTGTGTGTCTGCTGATCCTTAAACTTAACGGATTTACCATCACTGCCAACTGAAAAATGCAATGTGGTTTTAAACCCCTGCAAAGATTTAAGTTTAATAGAGAGATTAATAACACTTTTGAATCTGATACATATGCTATTCAACATCTTTAACATGAGTGAATGTTGTGATTTAAGCACCCGTTCAACTTCGATTCCACCGGTTCTATAAACTAGTATTTAAGAGTGTCATTGAATCCTACAGGGAAAGGGCTATTAGATTAACAAAAACCTGGAGCCAGAAAACAGAACCGAAGGCGCTCAGCGGCCTCACAGTGACCCCATGCTGCAGCTCGGAGCTCCTATAGGTTTAATGTAATGATGCTGCCTTAAAAAAAATCCCTACAGAGCAAGTGTGTCTGTGCACAGATTTACTAGACATATTGCTCATTTCATCTAGATCTCAAGGATGTCTTTCGTTTTACTGTCTGCCAGAGCCCATAAAACCACAGCAGCCATGACATTTACAGCAATAAATGTAATGCTATCAGCTACTCCCCTCTACCCCTGTTATGGATAACATTTGTTTACCATGTACTGTAAAAAGTGAGATAAATAAATAAATCCAGCAGAGGAAATAGTAAAATGACATGGCTGATCAGTCAATCAGATAGTTATTCTATATGCTAAAACGATAGCTACGTCTCTTAATCCTTTCTTCTTCTTCTTCTTAGCTCCCAACATTTCTTTTGCAGCAAGGACATAAAACGAGACTTGGAAATGTGATACACATTTTCATTTCACACTTCATCAGTTTTTACAACAGTGGTTCAATGAAATCCTAGACAGGACCTGGCAGATCGCCATATTTACCAACATATAAAATAGGGGTCACATTACTTTTTTTTTTTTGCACATTTTCATTTATTTTGTAACTATTGTTGCTGCAAATTCTTGATATTGGGAATGTAATATACAGGGGTGGTAGACAAAGTGCATACTCTTAAACATGTCCAAATCAGCATAATCCTTTGCCGTCACATATAAAAGATCTGGCCATCTGCATTCATATTTGATTGTTTTCCATCACCTGGATGCAGATCCAGTAAAGACTTATAGGTGTTAATGAACAGACATGTTATCGGATCTTCTTGAAAAGTATAAGATTTATTCATACTCCACCTGCCTCCATCAATCTAGAAAAACTATGGTGGAATCTAAAAGTTGATTTTAAATGAATAGTTTTTTTCTATGGTTACATTATCGCAGCGATTATGAACCATATTCACAAGACAGGTAGTAGGGAGGAGTCGGGCAAGTAAAAAATACTTCAGTAGTGGGAAGAGTAATGGAAACCATGTTAAAGGATAGGACTGTTGAACATCTAAAAACACATGGATTTCAATTTCAGAGACAACATGGGTTTACTTCAGGGAGATCATGCCAAACTAATCTTATTGATTTTTTTGATTGGGTAACTAAAATTATAGATCAGGGTGGTGCAGTAGACATTGCTTACCTAGATTTCAGTAAGGCTTTTGACACTGTTGCACATAGAAGGCTTATCAATAAACTGCAATCTTTAAGTTTGGATTCCAATATTGTTGAATGGGTAAGGCAGTGGCTGAGTGACAGGCAACAGAGGGTTGTAGTTAATGGAATATATTCGAAGCTTGGACTTGTCACCAGTGGGGTACCTCAGGGATCTGTACTTGGACCCATTCTCTTTAATATTTTTATTAGTGATACTGCAGAAGGTCTTGATGGTAAGGTATGTCTTTTTGCTGATGATACGAAGTTATGTAACAGGGTTGATGTTCCAGGAGGGATAAGCTTTATGGCAAATGATTTAGGTAAACTAGAAAAATGGTCAGAATTGTGGCAGCTGACATTTAATGTGGATAAGTGTAAAATAATGCATCTTGAGCGTAAAAACCCAAGGGCAGAGTACAGAATATTTAAAGGGACACTAGAGTCACCAGAACAACTACATCTTCAACAGAACAACTTCAGGCATTTTTATACAAACACTGCCTTCAGAGAAAAGGCAGTGTTTACATTGCCCCTAAGGACAAGTTCAAGTGGCCACTCCTCAAATGGCCACTGGAGGTGCTTCCTGGCTCAGTGCTGCACATCACTCCTCAAATGGCCACTGGAGGTGCTTCCTGGCTCAGTGCTGCACAGTAGGCAGCAGTGCCGTTCGGAGTCTCCACGCTCTGCATGGGGATGCTGAATTTTCCTCATAGATATGTATTGATGCAATGCATCTCTATGAGGAGGTGCTGACTGGCCAAAATGGCATTTGGCCCCGTCCCCTTGCAAATTCCTGGCAATCCAATGCTTTCCCCATGGGAAAGGATTGAATTGGCTAAAAATTGGCAATTCTGATGATGTCACCAAGGGGGTGGAGCTAGTGCCAGCAGACCAGTGCAGCGCTGGAATTAAGGTGAGTCTAAGGAGGGGCAAGCCTCACTTGTATTGAGTATTGTACGCAGTACTGGAGACTATCTCCAGAAGGCTTTTGATACTCTAGAAATAGTTCAGAGAAGGGCTACTAAACTGGTTCATGGATTACAGGATAAAACTTACCAGGAAAGTTTAAAGGATCTTAACATGCATAGCTTGGATGAAAGACAAGACAGAGGGAATATAATAGAAACATTTAAATACATAAAGGGAATCAACACAGTAAAGGAGGAGACTATATTTAAAAGAAGAAAACTACCACAACAAGAGGACATAGTCTTAAATTAGAGGGGGAAGGTTTAAAAATAATATCAGGAAGTATTACTTTACTCAGAGGGTAGTGGATGCATGGAATAGCCTTCCAGCTGAAGTGGTAGAGGTTAACACAGTGAAGGAGTTTAAGCATGCATGGGATAGGCATAAGGCTATCCTAACTATACGATAAGGCCAAAGAAAGAATTTTGAAAACTGGGAAGACTAGATGGTCCGAATGGTTCACATTCTATGTTTCTATATTTTTATTGCAAATGTGCAAACCTAAGATTTAGGAAAGCATCTTGCACGTGATCACAAACTTATTTCCACATTTAAACCCACTGCTACAAACATATTTAGGATCATACAGCCAGCTCACCTTTGGAAATCTTAAATTAAAAAACAAATCACAATGCTATTCACACTCTCAGTATGAAATGCAAACCACTTGCATTCATACCAATTCCTAGGGGACTAACAAAAACAAGCTGAGAGAAAAGCTGCACGGCAACCTGTGAATTTCTACAGCTCTATTATTTTCCTGCTTCCAGCACACAGACAGAAAGAAAGCAAAGACAGACACAACTCTTTCTCTATACATACAAATACACAAACATATATGCATACATATACAGACACACACACACAAACCCATTTCGGAGCTAATTCAGTTTAAAGCGTTTTTTTTCACCTCTGAAATTAAACATTTTAAAATAGAAAGCAAACAGTTATTATACTGTAATCCTTCTGGCTCTAGCTCAGATTGCTGATCTGGAATAAGCCACCTCTGGCATGAGAGCTCCCATGAATGATAATTCCCAGAGAGCTTTTGACCTGATGAAACAGACAGCTTTCAGTGCCAACACATTAATAAAGCACAAGGTTAATATGTTTGGACAATAAAAAGTCTTGAAATTAAATCTATTCTTCTAAATATACATCCATTAAGGCAGGGCTCAAGAAATCGCAGGTGCCCGGTCGCTCTGGCGACTAGAAATTTTGCCCTGGCGTCTGGGATTTGTCAACCTTTTACCTAATGTGGCTGGCTGGGCAAACAATGGAGCCTGCTGCCCGCCCTCTCAGGAAGCTGTGTAACCGCCCACGGGAGGTATGGAGGCTGCAGACTGGGGCAGTGCGCGAGGGACCGTTGCAGCTGGCTGCCCTGGGAGGTATGGAGGCGGCTGAGAGGCAGTCAGAAACACAAGTCAAGGTGGGCAGAGAGAGATCAGGGGAGGACAGGTAGATTTGCGTGTCATCTGCATATAAATGGTATTGGACGCCAAAAGAGCTGATGAGTTTACCAAGGGAGGCAGTATAGATAGAGAACAGTAGGGGGCCGAGGACAGAACCTTGGGGGACGCCGACAGGGAGGGGTTGGGGAGAAGAGGCAGAGCCAGAGAAAGAAACACTGAAGGAGCGCTGGGAGAGGTAGGAGGAGCACCAGGAGAGAGCAGAATCCCGTAGACCAAAGTTACGGAGAATGTGAAGAAGCTGTTGATGATCAACAGTGTCAAAGGCGGCAGAAAGATCAAGGAGGATTAGGATAGAGTATTGGCCGCGAGATTTAGCAGCAATTAAATCGTTGGATACTTTGGTCACAGCAGTTTCGACAGAGTGACCAGCGCGGAATCCAGACTGAAGGGGGTCAAGCAGAGAGTTGGATTCAAGAAAGTCTGTCAATCTGGCGTAGACAACTCTCTCGAGGATCTTGGAGGCAAATGGCAGTAGCGAGATAGGGCGGTAGTTGGATGGGGAGTTGGGATCAAGGTTGGGCTTTTTCAGAATTGGGGTTACGGTTGCATGTTTGAAGGCAGAGGGAAATGTGCCAGAGGAAAGGGAGAGATTGAAAATGTTAGCGAGAGGAAGAGCAAGAGAGGGAGACAAAGTGCGGATGAGATGCGAGGGAATAGGATCGAGGGAGCAGGTGGTGGGGCGGGAGGACAGGAGCAGAGCAGAAACCTCTTGTGCTGTAGCAGGTGCAAATGAGCTTAGGATGGCAGGGGGAGTGGGGTTGGGTGATGTATTGATACTGGTTGGAGAAAGATTAGAGATCTCTTTCCTGATTGTAGAGATCTTCTCAGTGAAATGAGATGCAAAGTTTGTGGCTGACAAGGTGGTGGAAGGAGGGGGAGTCACAGGGCGAAGAAGTGCATCAAAAGTGTGAAACAGGTGTTTGGGTTGGTGGGAATATGACGTCACACAGTAGAGAGGAGCTGCAGGAAGATAACTGTTCCCTCGCACCGAGGAATATCAGCTCCACTGGACCCCCAGGGAAAGTCCACTCAACTCTTCCAAAGGTAGGGAGGCTGGGTGGATTAGAATTAAAAATATAAATGTGGGAGTGTTAGAGAAAGTGTGTGTGTGTGGGAGTGTATGTATGTCTGTGTGTCTCTGTCAATGAGTCTGTGTGTGTGTATGTCTGTGTGCATGTCTCTGTCAATGAGTGTGTGTGTATGACTGTCACTAGAGGTCTTAGCAGGCATCAATGTAAACGCTGCCTTTTCGCTGAAAAGGCAGTGTTTACATTGAGAAAGCTACAGGGACAGGCTATAGGCACCAGAACAACTACATTAATTTGTAGTGGTTCTGGTGACTATAGTGTCCCTTAAAAAAACTGGCTCCTAACTTTTTTAGCTGGCTCCTAGATTGCAAACAAATTTGTCAAGCCCCGCATTAAGGTGTACATTTTGTTTACAGATTATTGCAAGCTTTTCATATGCTTCAACATTACTGCTCTTTAAAGGTTATCTATGGGATAAAAATGACCTGCTATTTTAATGCATTGTATAATTATAAAAATCACAGAATTTCATAGCCCCAAGTTTTACCCTCAACTTATCCACGAGGCATAGCATGTTTCACAATTGTTGGTCACAAAACTGCACTCGACTTATACATGAGATCGACTAATACACGAGTATATACGGTAGATTTATTTTAATATTCCACACCCCTGCACATGCAGAAACACACTAACGCTCAAAATGCATATGCATTTTCACAGACACTATATACAAAAAAGCACATGTTGTCATTCAGACATGCACATGTGCATTCACACAGACTCAAATACAAAGATGCATTGATACACAGGTGTTCACAATATACACATCCAAAGGAATGCCGTATTATATGAGAGTAATATTTAACATTTATTTAATGCACATATATTTGGCATTCAAAGGGCCTGAGATCTAATTTTGCCCGGGGGGCCCCCAAAGGCTCTCAGTATGCCCCTGACAGGAGGAGGACTTATACCCAAGCAAAAAAATTATTTAAAAAAATGACTTCTTCCTGGCACTATAAAGCATTTCAGCAAGCTGCTAGAATAAGCTAATTCTATCCAAGGTGCATGCTTTCTAATACTCTGGAGCAGGGTTTTCCAATCTCTGGCCCTCCAGATGTTGCTCAACTACAAATTTCCACGATTTTCTGCCTGTTTTATTCAAAGAATCATGGGATTTGTAGCTCAGCAACATCTGAAGGGCTAGGAGAACCTTGGTTTAGGGGGACTAAAATGTTTATTAAGACAAGGTGTGAATGTGTTGTCTGAATACTGTGCTTATTGGTATATTTATGGCTCATCTCATTTATGAATACACTTTTTGTATATATATATATATATATTTAAATTTTTGTATTTTGTATTTTTTTTTGCAGTTTATATGCCATTTGTGACAGTTGGTTATTGCATAGAGAGAGAAGGTGTGCGTAATTCCTGAGAAAGGTCCCAAAAAGAGACCATTATGTTGGAGTTGGATTGTAAAAAAAAACCAAAACCAAAAACCCTGAGTTTGTTAAAAGTCATAAGAATGCTTTAGTTTCATTTGGTTATATTTGTATTTATACCAGTGCTTTTACAGTGAAATACAGTTTGTTTTTCTTTTGTGCACTCCGTCTATATATCAGAAAGTTATCTGGCTAATGTGATGCACAGATGAAATTATATTGCCAATATTTGTTTCATAACTAGTGCATGTTTTGGCAAGCAAGTCTTATAAGTTTTAAAAATGACATTATATAATTGTCATTAGATACCTTCAGGGTGCTATCTGCAAAAATACATTATCTCCTCATTAAAGTCTCATTAAAAAAAATGAATTCTGGCATAACTAGAAACTTACAATAATGATGGATATTTTTTAAATTAATGTAGTTTGGATATAGGCAAAAACTAGGAAGAATCTTTTTTTTCTATTTTTTTTTTTTTTTTTTTAGAAATCACATTTCAAAACAAATATACTTGGTTACCATTATATGAAGACTAGAACAGCCTTATAGAGACAACATCCCCCTCCCCGCCCACAAAAAAAACAAAACCAAAAAACAAGCTACAAACCAAATAAAATGACAATAAAATAAAAGGTACATTGTTATATAGATTACTAAAAATCTCAATGTAAGGAATTTATTAAAGTAAAAAAATAAAGTAAATAAAAACTTGTAACTCACCTCTGTTAAACCCGATACCTTTCCCTTCGCTAAAGGTGTGCTGATAGATGGGGTGTAAAGTTTGGAATGTAATAATGGGCTTCCCTTCATAAAATGCTTTCCTGCCTCGTATATATTCACTTCCACCATTTTCCCCATGAACGCAGACTCCTTAGGAACAAGAACCTGAAATATAGGTGCATTTCAATGAGGACAAACCTTAGTTATGTCAGATTCTAGGAACTTTTATGTTATAGCTATCCGTATAATTTAAGGCATTGCACGTCTATTGATTTTTCCACTAAATAAACCTGGTTTTATAAAAAGCTAATAAAATGTATAAAACCGCCATGGAAACACTAGTATAGTAGGAAATAAAGTGGCATTAAAATGAACAAGTGTAATACAGTACACCCAAAATCAGTGAGGAAAGGAGATGAAAACAGGAGGCTCAGAGTGAGAGATAGCTGGAAGTAGGGAATGAACATGGAAAGAGAGTGTCATTTAGACAAACAGTTGGACATCCTGAAGTAGGTGGGCTTGGGAAAATGAGAACTTCTGCAAAGGCCACCGAAGGGCAGTAAAAGTAGAAAATGATGGTGAGTACACAATAAAGGCAAGGGGTGAGTAGTGAGATGAGGAGACATGGAAATAAAAAGAGGGGGGTCGAGTTATCTGCCTCTGTGGAGCAATCCGCCCTCTCAGCACGATTTTCATCCGATTCCTTGGTTGGGCAATGTTGGTATGGCGTGATTGAGTCCATCAGAGGTGTCCCAGTGGCAGGCCGCATGTGAGGTGTGCCCTCGTTCTGAACCCATGCATGTAGCTAGCTGCGCTCGATACAGGACACGGTATAGAGGTGGTGGTTTGTCGGGGGCGAGTTAAGTCCTCCCTCTAGCCCCAGGCCGGTGTGAAGGCCGACATCCTTAAACCACGGACCCGGTCTTCTCTGTGGGCCGGGTCTTTCCCTTGGCAGGAGGATCGGGGGGACGTCTGTGGCGGCCATCTCTCCGTCCGTGTGGGTGATGTCTTCGGGTCAAGCCCTTGGTGACCCTCAGCCCAGGTGGGCTAGTAATGCGGGGTGCAGGCTTTTCTAATTTCGTTAGGCCCGAGAGGGACCTCTGCTCCCTCTGTCTCCCGCTGCTCTTTTGTCTAACTTGAGGCTGGGGTGGTTGTAGTGGTTGTTGATTCTCCAGGGCAATCCAGATTTGTCGAAAGTGCTCAGTCAGTCACTGTAGCATGCGGTCTACCGAGTCAAGGGCTGGATCACATTGCTTGTGGGCCGCCTCTTCAGGCCGCGTTTCGGTGGCCATCTTGGATTAGCTCTCCTCGTGTAGTTGGGCCCCGTTTCAGGTGTGTATGCAAATGCCTTGTCGCTAGGTTTAGGCAGTTGAGGAGGGACCGGGATGACCCCCGCCGGTCCAGAGGGGATGGGGTAGGAGAGTGCGTGGTCTTGTGAGTTACCGGTGAGTGGGAAGATCGGCCACTTCTCCCCAACCCCGGTATTATAGGCCGCAGTGGTGTCCCTCCGGTCTCCAGTGACCAATCTGTTTGGCGGAATCTCGGAAGCCCTCTGGGCTTTATGCCGTCTGTCAGTGGGTTTAATCTCTTGTTTGCCAGAGTAAAAACTTCTTTATTCGCTGTTACAGCAGGAGCTCGGGACACACACGTCTGCTCCTCTTGACAGCTAGGCTCCGCCCCGACTGACACTTTTTAAATGTGCGTGTCTGGGAATACGAGTGTGTATCTGACACTATGTATCTGTGCGTGTTTGGCAGTGTATGTATGTTCACCTGCAAAAGAGTATTGGTGTTTGTGTTTTAGGAAATGTGTGTGCATAGCTCTCAATAGTGGGAGCTATGAAAGCAGGGTGGGAGTGAATGGGCTTAGAGAGGCATGGCAGTGATGTGATTTGTTGGGGGGGTGAGAGAGAATGAGGGAGAGGGATTATGGCATGGTTTGATGAGGGAGTGTGACAGGGCGAGTGGAGGTAAGTGTGTCAGTGCAATCGTGGCATGGTAGGAGGGACAAGTGTGACAGCATTAAGGGAGGTTAATGTGACAGGGTGAATGTGGCAGAGTTGACAGGTTTAGAGGCATTAATGTGACAGTATAAGTGTGGCAGGGTTGGGTTGAGCGTGTGACAGAGTGAGAGAAGGTGGGTGTGACAGAATTAGGGGGGTTAATATGACTGGGTGATTGTGGCAGAGTGAGAGCAGGTGAGTTTGGAGGGGGTGAGATTAACAAGATTAGGAGTGGTTAATGTGACTGTGGAGGCATGAAGAGGCTGTGGTAACCAGCGGCAATGCTCTGATTGGCCAGTTCTCGCGAGACACATGGTCTGCAGCTCTGCACACTGCGGAGTTGTAGACCAGTATCTGCAATGGGCACTCTCTGGCTGGGCAGAGTGGAGGGGCCTCGCACCCGGCGGCATACCGAGCAAGCCGCCGGGCCCCCTCCTGGTGTCGGGTCCTTGGTCACAGACACAGTCTGCCCTAAGTTGGTTAAGGCGGCCGCGAGGCCCCAGCCAGTGCGAGTCCTTAGGCGGCCGCCTAAACCGCTTAATTAGAGAGCCTCTGCTGGGAACGGTTTCCTGGTGTCCCCAGATGTGCGACCCTAGAAAACCAATCCAAGATGGCAGAACATAAACCTAAAATTTGAAACAGTTGGTGAGCATGCGTGTGTCTGTGTAAACATGTCTGGGAGTGCATACTTGGGGGTGTACTGGCAAAAAGATTTGTAGGAGGTCCCAAAACTTTTAAGTGAGCATATAAGTACATTATATGAAAAGGTCTGGATGGAGAACAGTATGTACTTTCGTAAGCAGCAACATACAAAATTAACCTGAAAACACATTGATAACCAAATTAAAAAACAAAAATAACATTATTCAGATTTACCTGTTCATAGAAACGATTATGAGCAACAAAATACTGGGAATCAAAGGACTCTTCTGTCACCAAAACTTGCTGTGTCTGACCAATCTACAAAATAAAATGTAATGCTGGTTACTCATCAACAGTCATTAAATAAACCTGCATGTAACAAACATTAATACTGTGAATATGAGACTCAATGTCCTTTTGAGTCATCTGGTCTGAAGAGGAAAAAAAAAACATTTATGGAAAATCCTTGTAAATAGTATGCCAAAAAGGTCCGCAATTGATTATATGCATGGCCAGCATTAATAATAATGCCAATAATTGAAGCAATTAATGACTATTCTGACAAATCTTAGTTAAGGAGTGATTTTTCACTGACCAGATTATAACAGCTTTTGAAGTAAATTTTATTTTTATGGATTAAAATACTGTTATGTGCGCACCATTAGATGTCCATTATCTGAAAGGACTGGGCTAAGGCAATAAGGAGTAAACATAACTACACACCTGCACTAGACATGAAAGTGCACTATCAGGTTCTCTCATTGATTTGTATGGACACAACAATGAACCATAAAGTACAATGCCAGTGAAGATGCCCTCAATGGTTCACTAGCATGTCTGACGTCCCCTTTTCAGGCTGCTGAGCATTACAACATTGGCACACTACACCAGTCCACAAAGTTCACTCTTTTAAGTATATATTATATATATATATATATATACACACACACACATATATATATATAGAAAAGCTCAGCACTCTCCTTACTATGGAAAAAAAAAATCTGGTTTTATGCCTGGGTGCTGAACCCACATCAAAATATAAGCAATTAGTAGTGTGTACTCATTCTAATTTCATGAATCATGAAAAATTACAGCGAAGGTATAGCAGATTTATATAGTAACAACCTGCCATTTATCTTCCCCTGCACCCGGTTGATTTTTGACACATTACACTTTATTTGCTTATTTCCTGCTACCCAATATTGTGGCAATAATCTACCCAACCTGCTAGCTGTTTTCAGCCAGGTCCCCTGCTAAATCAATTCACTGCTACCTGTCCAGGAATAGACTTTGGTTTAACATGGAACAGGTGTCAGAAAATGAATGAACCTTAGAGACTCGGCTACGACTCTTAACAGAGGTCCTCTTGTTGTTGTAAGACAGCTACAAACAGACGGACCATTACAGCAGAGATAGAAGATTGAAGGCTACTTTAATCATTATGACAAAGCAGTTGTTGCTTTGTTTTAATCCCCATATGTGTTACAAATGAGTCATATGTGATATATAAACTAGACTAAGAAAACACATGACACTGATCGTAGATCATGCATAAATCACACCAATTAAGTAAATCTCAGAGAATGACAGTCCATGCATCTCCATTTTAGAAGCAAGAGAAAATTGCAAACAAGGGGATTCCGTGGACATATACTTGCTTGTATTGCCTCCCATGTGCCAAATGGGTGGGAGAGAATACGGTAGAGGTCCAACTCATTCATGATCATACAAAGACCTTCATTCCAAAACCACAATTAATTTAGATAACAAAAACGCTGTATGATGTATGGGAAAAAAGTTGTATAAAAATTTCATTTCTATTGCACCTTCAAAATTCCCGTGATGCTTTGTAACCATTTAGGTAAAAGATCCCCTTGGTTTATAGGACATATTAATACAACAAGCATCAGAACCAGTGCAGTCCACTGTAGAATGTAGAAGATATTCAACTGGACCTCTTTCATTCTGTTACTAGATTATTACTTTACTATAATAATACTGTCATTGTTACATTTAGTTTACTACTGTAATATGTTGTACTTGCTGTTACATGTAGTTAATAATCTGGCTGTTAGATTGTTAGTTGGCAAATATTTACCTCGTTTATAACAAATGGCTAGCCTGCTCCATTTCTCACGGGCAGGGTTCTCTACATATTGTATTGATCTGTTTTTATTGTGTGTGTCTTTTTCCCAATTGTACAGAGCTGCGGAATATGTTAGTGCTTTATAAATGCCAGTAATAAATATAAATAGTGGATAATGGTGCCAAGAGGGCCTTTGTACCCTTCCAGAGTAACTGGATGTCTAGGTATGATGTCAAACTGTTTTTAAATGGTTTGACACATTACTCTGTGGGTAGAGGGCAACAGTGATCTACAGAGGTTATAGTTCTTGAAGTGTTCCTTTAAAGATTATGTAAAGGCCAGGAATACATATAAACTGTAATATATTCTTTTCTGTTTCACTGGTATTTATATGTTTTTTTCTTTGCTGGGTTGTGTGTTTTATAGTAAATATATCACTTTTATACACTACACTGAAATATGTGGTTATTGGGTTATATCTACAATACATACTGTAGCTTAAATAAATGTTCTAACTTCTACTAAACTTATACAAAAGTGTGAAATATAGAGGCATCATAGGACAGAACGTGTGTTTAAGGCACATATTCTGCAGCAGAGACCAGTGTATTTGATATGATTTCCCACACAGGAAACATGATAGTTTCAAACTGCTGTAAAAAGCATTACATGCTTTAATGAAGTACTTTTGTACGTGCTCAGACACTAGATGCAAAGCAAAAGCTTTTGGTCTCGGATACAGGATCCCAGGAACAAGCATTTCTCGAATGTCACGGTCTCGTATTCTGTAAGCTTGCGAGTTCAAGAGGGCTGGCAGAGATTTTAACACTGGACCATAAAACAGTAGATTGATCTAGCTGTACCAATCACGTATGTGCACATGCATGTCCTAATCAGTTAACACTTATGTTGCATGTTCATATATGAAACCCATGTTATCGGCATAGCCGCAGAGAGAGGTCAGCTTTTCCCCAACTGTGTTCACACTTTTTAAAATTCAGATCTTCTCTTAGATCAGGCAGCATGAACAGGGTCTATTTGATTTGTGAAGGACCATTGTATTTATATGTATTATTATTATTTATATAGCGCCAACAAATTCCGTAGCGCTGTACAATGGGTGGACTAACAGACACATAATTGAGATCGGACCACTGACGTACAGGAACAGAGGGGGTTGAGGGCCCTGCTCGATGAGCTTACATGCTAGAGGGTAAAGAGCAAGGTGTCCCACCTTGGTTCCCTCAACAGACGAAGAAAGAAAGAAAAAAAAGCAATACTAAGAAAATCTGTATCTCCTGCCTCATCAATGTAAAATAGCACATATGTCTGCAAAAGTGCATGTTTGGGATAGGCTACATTTAGCACCCCAGATGTTGAGGACTATATGTCCCATAACACTCTTACAGCATAATGCTAATGCTTTAGGGAAGATGCAGTACACAACATCTGGAGTGCCAAAGGTTGCCTACCCATGCATATAAGGGACCATATAAAAAAACAACTTTAGCTTAATGAAGTGGTTTTGGTGTACAGACCTGGCCCCTGCAGTTTTACTGCTTAATTGTGTGCCATTTAGGAGTTAAATCATTTTGTTTATGCAGCCCTTAATCTGTTCATGTATGTTAGTCAATGTAAATGTATGTCTCAGTCTGTGTGTGTCTCTGTGGGCAGTGTATACGTGTTTCTGTGTATGGCAATGTGTCCCTGTATGTGTGTGTGGTGTGTAGCAGTGCTTATGTATTTGTAAATACACATTTGCCTGCAATCACCAATATTACACACAAACAAACCCCTGCATTCAAATGCCAATACTGCATACACATGTCAACATTATGAACACACCCCTACATTCATGCACTAACATTACATAAGAAATCTTGCATTCAAACACCAAAACTACATACACCTCTGCGTTTAAATGCCAACCATACACACAGACGCTGCATTGAAACACCAACATTATACACAAATACACAAACATTAAAAGAAGTATACTCCATACAAAACATGCCTACATTCACAGATACTGCATAAAAAAATACTGCCATAATAAGTAAAGAGCAGATCCACAGCTGGCAAATCCACATAGGATTAGTATGGCAGCCAAGGATCTACCTATTGACCACCTCTACTCTATAGCGAATGTGTTTCCTCTTAACAGATTCTTACACTCCTGCTCTTGTTTGTGATTAAAGTTCAATTAACAGAGCAGAAGTACAAACTTCTAGTAAACATACTGTACTGATTGAAAATCAAACAATTTTTTCATGTATATTGCATGAGTCACTGCCAGCGTGGAGTGGTTAGGGCAGCATAAAATAGAAACAAAAGTAATGTAACTCTTTAATTGCAGTGAATTAAACAGTGCCACTGCAGGGACATGGCCTATACCGGGGATAGGCAACCTTTGGCACTCCAGATGTAGTGGACTACCTCCCCCATAATGCTCTTACATCCATAATGCTGGCAAAGCATCATGGGAGGTGTAGTCCAAAACATCTAGAGTGCCGAAGGTTACCCTATACACTAAATCTGCTTAATTAAGCTAAAGTTGTTTTGGTGCTTAGAGTATCCTTGATTTCTAAACAAACAAATGTATTTTAACCCCTTTAAGACAGAGTCAATAGTACACGTTCTGATCAAAACAAAATGTAAACAAACACTGGAATTTGCGCTATATGTCTGTTCAACCGTAATTCACCTCTTTCATATAAAGTGCACCAACACTTATTATATATCATTTTGTTCAGGAGAAACAGGGCTTTCATTTCTCATGAACTATTCATATATGCAACCTAACTTATTATGAATAAATAAAAAAAAAAAAATGAGAAATTATTTATTTTTTTTTTACAAAATTGTAGTTCCACCTGACATTTTAGCTCTAAAGGTCATAATCCTGTTCACTTTTACTGCCATAAAATGCACATATTTGTATCCTGCAAAGTCTCACAAGTACAGCAGTACCCCCATTAACAGATTTTACAGTGTTTTGGAAAGTTACAAGGTCAAATATAGCACATTCCATGTTTTCACATTAATATTTGCTAGATTAGTACCTTTTGAGTCCATGTGGTAGCCCAGGAATGAGAATTACCCCCTATGATGGCATACCATATGCAAAAGTAAACAACCCAAGGTATTGCAAGTGGGGTATGTCCAGTCTTTTTTAGTAGCCACTTAGTCACAAACACTGGCCAAATTTAGCATTCATATTTGTTTTTGTGTGAAAAAAAGCAAAAAACAAATATTTGGCCAGTGTTTGTGACTAAGTGGCTACTAAAAATGACTGGACATTTGCAATACCTTGGGTTGTCATACTTTTGCAAATGGTATGCAATCGTGGGGGTAATTCTCATTCCTGGGCTACTACACAGTCTCAAAGGCAACATTATCAAACTGGCAAATTTCAATGTGAAAAAAAAATGAAATGCAAGCCTTATATTTGACTCTCTAATGTTACAAAACACCATAAAACCTGTACATGAGGGGTACTGTTATATTCGGGAGACTTCAGTGAACACAAACATAAGTGTTTCAAAACAGTAAAACATATTACAACAATAATATTGTCAGTAAAAGTGCCGTTCATGTGTGAAAAAAGAAAAAAACTTAACTTTTACTGAAAATATCACCGTTGAAATACAATTTATCCTTTTGTGTTCAGCGAATTCTCCCGAGTAAAACAGTACCCCCCATGTAAAGGTTTTATGATGTCTTGGAAAGTTACAGGGTTAAATATAGTGCTAGTAAATTAAATTCTCTGCACGTTCTGCCTGGGATGTCAGGCACGTCAATCAAATTTTTATTAATTAAATAACAGAATTATGTTAAAAGATTACTTAAATATACACGTAGAATTTGTATATATATATACATATATATGTATTTAAAGTCTACATGTATACTTATGTAATCATTTATATATATCTATATTTTTATATAAATATTTGCTTTTATTTGTATTTTATATATAGATATATATAGAAAGTAATTCTAAGTGTATTTTGTTACATATATATATATTAACAAAATACAGTTAGAATAAAATTACATATGTATAAATTTATTTTATGTAATTATACGTATATATATAATTATAAAATATATATATAATATAACTTCGTTCTAAGTGTATTTTAATACTAATATATGTACTTAAATTAATATTAAAATACACTATGTATGATGATACATATATATATATATATATATATATATACACACACACACACATATATATACACATACACACACATTTAATTTATTTTAACATGTGGTGTAATATATTTTTTTACTTTCCCACAAGCAGGGGAACTCTCTGACAGCACAGACAGTCCCCTTGCAGGCAGATCCACAGCCAGCTATAGGCGGCCTGAATTGCCGTGGGAGGGCTGCCTGGGCTGTCAGGCAGTCCTCCCGAAGAGGATCACGGTGAAGGTAAGTACTGCGGACCTCCAGGGGCTGAAAGCCGTTATGGCGTTTAATGCCGCAACAGCTTTAAAGCCCATTATTATGGGGACGGCATGGAACGCTGTAACGGCGTTAAGGGGTAAAAGACACATTGTTTTGTTTTGTTACTGTGAAGCTTTGTATACACACGACCCAGAAATGCAGAGCTCCCAGAAAAAAGGGACATCAGAACGGAAAGATGGAACAGCGCTGTAACTAAGCTTCAACCATCTTACAAAATTATTGCAGACACACAAGACTGTATAAAAAAAACCTAGTCTCACCTGGCTCCAGGAGTTTGGTAAAAGGATCAATAATTTGGCAATACAAATACATACCTCAGAGCTAAAAAAATTAAACTGCACACAAAAGTCTATCTTTATTTTCACCCACTAAGTATACATTTTTACTAGTGTGCCAGCTAGGGTATGCCACCGGTCCTTGCCCATAGTGGCTATGCATGAGCAGTTGTTGGAATTATTTGGCCATCAGTAACATTAACATTGCCAAGAATACAACATAAAGACAAATGGATAAGAACCAACAAAGTTAAGGAGTCACTCTTCTATCCAAGGCCTCATTGCTCCTACAAGACGCATCCTGGTGAATGATGGCGCCTCCGACTTATTAAAGCTTTACTGCTGGAGTGAGCAGTATACATGTTTCCACTGCTTGTTACAGAAGATGGGAGTGAAAGTCTGTCAACCACACACAGCTGGCTACAAGTGATTGGAGTGGTAGTCCAACAGCAGTTGAAGGTCTGAGTGTTTTATTTCTCAGCAGTCCTACTTTTGTACTAAGTCTGTAACATAATTATCAGTTGAAACTGCAGCATTAATAAATGCATTGCTGTTTCTGTGTAAAAACGTATCCGTGAAGTCCAGAACATTATGTCTTTGAGGCAACATGTCCGATATAAAAAAACATGCTACGTGGGAGATATGGTCACTTCTTTGAGTTAACAGCATCGTTCGGTAAGACATATTTCAATTGTATGCAACTTTAGACAGTAATTTCTATCCTGGTTCAGTCAGCACATTCTGTCTGGCTACATTCCCAGAATGCGGACATCGTTCAGGAATACATTAGTTAAGGATCTCGAATGTTAAACTATGAAGACGACATACGTACAAATTGGTGCAATAAGGCTTTTTGCCAAACATTAAAATCTTCTCTGTGAAATACCAAGCAATTATATTGCATTTTAAAGCTGTATTTCAAAACTGAGAATATTCTTAAAAATGTAATATTAAAAAATAAAAAATCAGTCTGGACGACATTCCCTCAACCCCATCACCATTCAGCTGTGGTTTAATTTGGGATCACCATAATTTATTTGTGGTTTCATTTGTGAATATATTGGAAGCACCTGTTAGCTCCTATAGTAATAATCCGACTTGCACGTTTTACATGCTCACAGCTGTAGCAGCAGGAAAAAGGGGGGAGCCATAATTTTCTTAGTCTCACGCAGAATCGGGTATTAAAACTTCATATGAAAAATATAAGAATAGATTGTAGACCTCTGAATCACACATTAACTGGAGTCACTTCAGACATTCAAATAACATTGTCATCCCAGTGACAATAACAGTGTTTATTCTTATACTAACATGCGCAACATGCCCATGCCAGAGCAGATATGAATAACACACAGCTAATTATGATTGACCAGCAGCCAGTTAGGGAATGTTATGGTTTTACATATTTTGTAATACTTATTCTTTTGACAACTTAACTTTACTTTAAGATACATATAAATGGTGCAAATATTATTTGTATTCCTTCCCTGCTTTTCTGGTGTGCACCTCTTTAACCCTTAGGCCTTAACCCGATTTCTATTTTTTTATTCTGTTCATTTAACATAAAATTCCATTTACACAGTACGTTTGTCAATTTGAGTTTATAAAAGTGTTGAGTCACACATACTATTTTGTTGCCATGTCCTTCTGGTCTATGTTTGTTCTCTAATGCACTATTCCTGGGAAAAATCCCCATGATGCTCAGTCAGAGCGCACCATTAGATTCCCTTACTCTGTACAACATTAATTCCTGGTTACTCTGGCCATAAAAGAGTGCATTATCTCTGCTCATGTGCAGAGAGGGTGACTGGTCTGCATGGCTACTGGTCAGCCTGACACACGTGCACACTGCCAGATTGAAATGCTTTCTTTTTGTCAGGTTGTGCCCCTCGCCAAATAAATCACCCATACAGCAAACACCCTTTTATATATCCTGTGAGTGCATTTCTTGAGCTCAGAGTTAACTCTGTTTTTTACTGTACTTCACTATTGCTTTGGATCATTGTTCTGCTGGAAGATCCAACCACAGCACATTTTAACCTTTCTGGCAGAGGCAGTCAGGTGTTCACTTAATATCTGTTTCTATTTAACAGAGTCCATGATGCCATGTACCCTAACAAAATGTCCAGGTCCTCAGAGAGAAAAACCGTTCCAAAACATTAAAGAGCCAACAACATATTTAACCAGGGTAATTAGGTACTTTTCCACATAGCTACCTCTCTGCATGTGTCAAATCGACCTCTGGTGTTTATTGCCAAAAAGTTCTATTTTGGTTTCATCTGGTCATAGAACCAGATCCCATTTGAAGTTCCAGTAGTGTTCGGCAACGTAAGAGTTTGTTTTTGGATAAGAGTAGAGGCTTTAAGTCGTAACTAACTTCTGCAATTCTCCAGCTGTGCTCCTTGAAGAAATTTTGGCCACTCAAACCATCCTTTTCACAGTGCGCCGAGACAATATAGACATACGTCTTATTCCAGGTTGATTCATAACATTTCCAGTTGAATGGAACTTCTGAATTATTGCCCTGATGGTAGAAATGGGCATTTTCAATGCTTTTGGTAGTTTCTTATAGCCACATCCAATTTTGTGAATCCTAACAACCTTTTATCCACACAGCTATATTCCTTGATCTTACCTATTCTGACTAAGGGAATTTTGCCTATGTGTTACCTCATATTTATACTCCTGAAAAACAGGAAGTCATGGTTGAACAATTTCCTGTTCATAGGCACCGAGATGCACTGAAGTATTATAAATATCAATGGGAATATACTTAAAATATATTTTTCCCATATGAATTCATAGGATTGCCATTAATTGTGTCACACACATATTTAGCAAATGTATATATATTTATTAACATAAACCTATGTGTGTTTGCAATTGTTTGATACCCACAAAAGAGTATTTTTGTGTATATTTTGAACAAAAAATAAAGACCATTTTTCACAGCCTTCTTTGCTTATTTACATATGGTGCTAATATTCGTGGAGGACATTGTATATAATCTACCTCAACTAAAAAAAGTGACAAAAAAATGACATCAAATAATTTTAAAAAAACAAACAAACATGAAGATGCATCAACTATATTTAAGAATACGAGCGTGATGCGAATGTGTGAATTCTTGCTTCCAAAAAGATCCTATATAGTCGCAAATAGGGTGTACATATTTCTGAGCTAATCCACCTGTATTCACATATATATATATATATATATATATATTTACCATAAAAGTCTAGGTGATACAGGCATAGAAGGTAAAGGTATAATGCAAAGGACACTGCATGCCAATCAATGTAGGTATAAAAAATATTTAAATACATAATGAGATCACGGGGTACAGTGCCCCAATAAATTCCAACACATTTTCATTACACAAATTACTCATTCAATACTAAGTTTGTGTAATAAAACTCAATTTTTCTGCTAGTTTGCAATCAATATTATTGAGGCTTATCGTGTATATTGTGAAATGTTCGTACTAGTCCTACCCAAAAATATTTTAAGTGATTGTTAAAGGACCACTATAGGCAACCAGACCACTTCAGCTTAATGAAGTGGTCTGGGTTCCAGGTCCAGCTAGGTTTAACCCTTTTTGCAGTAAACATAGCAGTTTCAGAGAAACTGCTATGTTTACCTATGAGTTAAACCAGCCTCTAGCGGCTGTCTCATTGACAGCCGCTAAAGGCGCTTCACACCGTGATTTTCACTGTGAGAAGACGCCAGCGTCCATAGGAAAGCATTGATAATGCTTGGACGGAAGAAGAGGGAGGAGAGTCCCAGCGCCGAGGGAGCCCGGTGTTGGAATAAAGGTAAGGGATTAACCGCTTCCTCCCCCTAGAGCCCGGTGGGGGCACACTCAGGGCACTATAGTGCCAGGAAAAGTAATATAGTGGTCCTTTAAGCAAGTAATATATTCAGCAGGTTTAAAATATTTTACCCTTTTTTTGAACTACCTATGTGATTTGTTATGTAGGATGGCAAGTAAATACCATAACTACATAAGTGTGTGTGTGTGTGTGTGTGTGTGATAGATTAGATATTTTAGTTTATTATTGTCTAGAGGGTATTCTCAATCACACTCCTTTTATGATGGGTATTTTCAGTGCAATAAATATATTTTTTCCATATTGCTGATCTTTCATGACAGATTTATTTTGTAGAGAATGTCGGTTTTTCTTTTATCTACTGGTTCTTGCAATATACAAATATGATATGATGTAAAGTACTTACTACAAGTATCACAATATTATGGTGAATCAATATCATATTTCCTAGTTACATTTTTTGTTTGTATGGAAATGATGCTTATAGCCATTATCATAAAGATCATTAAGCTAATGAGGATTGGTTGAGCTTCACAATAAAAAAAAAATTGTAACCACACATTGTTATTTACTAAATCGAAAATTTAAAGTAAATTTCAAATATAAGGTGAAGATTTAAGTCAGCTCTAATCTTAAATGTGAAATTCACTTCAAATTTATTTTGAATTCTCACTAACATATAACCTTGGTACAATTACGTATTGAAATCAAATTTGTTGTTTATTTGTATTAAAATAAAATCATGATTCATTAGTGAAACAATTGCAGAGCACATGTATTCAAATAAAATTAAAATATAAAAATGGAGAGAAAAAAAAAAGTAGAACTTTTCAGTGTCAGTAATTTAGAAAGTGTAAAAAAAAAAAAAAAGGTCACTTTATCTGATGCGTTAAGAAATGGCAATTTATAAAATTAATTAGGGGGTAATAAAATATAGAAAATCAAAATAGTACAGTCTTAAAAAAATTTATTCGATATCGTTTGGAAATCATACATTCAAATAAGAAAATGAAAGCAAATGAAAATGTAGAATTTAATAAATCCCATCTGATACATATTGAGTTCTATCTGCAGAAAAGTTCACACATAAATAAGATGTACAAAAGATGTTTTGGGAAAACGAATTAAAGCACAGAGGAAAAGACTCGTTACTCAGCAGCAAGACCGTCTCCCTTCACCCATCCAAATGAAATCTTCATTCTACCCAAGCCTCAGTACACGCATGATGCAGGAATTAATGTTAGTCTAGGCAACAGATGTAGACCATACAAGTTTTGGTCCTTTTGCCACTTGCTACTCTGGTTTTTGGGCTGAGTGAGCAGGATGGATTAAGTACAGTACTGTGAAAGTTACAGACGGACAAGCTCTAACGGTGCTGAATTAACATAAGAAAAAAAAGTGCCCCGTTCTTTGAGCAGTGGGCAATGCATCTCATTAAAGGCAACTGAATAACCATTATTTGGTCCCCTTCTGAATACTTCTGTCAGGGACACGAGAGAGAGCGAGTGTGTGTGTGTGTATGTGAGAGAGTGTGTGTGTGTGTGTGTATGCATAATTTTTTGGCCAAAGCTTCCGTGCTCAAGGATAAATAGCCCACTTCTATGGCACTGCACCTGCAGCTGACTGCTTCATTTTATGTTTATCTCCTGCTGTGAAAATGTAGCTACTCCAAGAACATACAAGCCTTTCCACGCAGCTCATAAGTAAATTGTATTCAAGGCTGTCAGTTGTGACCTAAAACTGACAACTGGTTTTCAAACTGTTAACCATTTTCTTCATTTAGACTTTTAGTAAAAATGTAATTAAAACTGCCTGCTTTATATTTTTTTAACTCAATAATCTGCATTAACAAGTAGATACATATCTGTAAAACTAGCATTGCATCATACCAGAAAGTGGTAAATTAATCACTCTGGATAGACCAATGATGTTTACTGTATACATCTAAATTGTGATATGTGTAGCAAAATATTATAAGAAACACAAACTTCAACTCTCAATACGTAGAACATTATTTATTGTGACAGTGGCAGACCGCTAGCCACAGGGCCACCAACACATCTTAAAGTGAAATCATTGAAATCAAGTTATAATGGTGCCAGGAGGTCCCTGCCGCTGGCTCACCTCAAGTTGTTAAACCATTATCGAACAGCTTAACCCCAAAGTTTATGTTCCAGGGGAGAATCTACCTGCCTCTCTGCCATTCCACCTTCTAAAAAGATCTAAACCAGAATGCTCTTTCAGAATCGTGTAGCAGTGCCATTGATTGGTAGAAGAGAGTGTCACCTGACTGCTTTCAGTCAATCAGCAGCGCAATTGCCTGATTCTGCAAAAGCCTTCTGGTTTACAGATTTTTTGAAAATGGAAAGGCAGCGTGACTCTGTACTCAAACACTTTGGGGTTATGAGCCCGCTCTAGGGACAACCTAGCAACATAACTTCATTTTGATGAAATTGTTATGGTGCCTAAACTGTTCCTTTAACACTCTGTCTAGCTGCCAGTCCAGGCTTAGACCCCATGTGTAATATCAATAACAAGACATGTATTTGAGTTGTGGTTATAGATCACGAGTTACAGCCTTATATGCAAGTTATGTCATGAACACAAATTTTTTTAAATGACATGCATTTTGGCAGCGTGTGATTTAAACGTCTATCATATATGCTCTGGCTGGAGGCTCAATTGGCATTTGGACAGTATGCAATGACTAGTCCAGGCCAGATTGTGATTATGCAACACATATTAGCCTACATGTCTATTATTATCATTATTAATATTTTTTCTAATAATGTTAGCAAGTTCTGCATTGTTGTACAATATTAAAGCAAAGTTGTACACTGTACAAAACACATTACAGGAAATATAACATATGTAAGAATTGAACTTGTAAAGCACAAAACTACATTTTTAAAATTGCCAGCATTCTTAATATGTTTCATTCGTTTTAATACTGAGCTCCACTATAACAGCTTGGTGCGCTATAAATTTAAAATAAATAAAAAAAATGTTTAAAGGAGAACTTGGTATTAAAGGACCACTCTAGGCACCCAGACCACTTCAGCTTAATGAAGTGGTCTGGGTGCCTGGTCCAGCTAGGGTTAACCCATTTTTTTTTTATAAACATAGCAGTTTCAGAGAAACTGCTATGTTTATGAATAGGTTAAGCCTTCCCCCAAAGCCTCTAGCGGCTGTCTCATTGACAGGCGCTAGAGGCGCTCGCGTGCTTCTCACTGTGAAAATCACAATGAGAGCATGCAAGCGTCCATAGAAAAACATTGATGCTTTCCTATGCGACCGGCTGAATGCGCGCGCAGCTCTCGCCGCGCGTGCGCATTCAGCCGACGGGGAGGAGGATCGGAGGCAGAGTGCTCCCCACCCATCGCTGGAAAAAGGTAAGTTTTAACCCTTTGCCCCTTTCCAGAGCTGGGCGGGAGGGGAACCCTGAGGGTGGGGGCACCCTCAGGGCACTATAGTGCCAGGAAAACAAGTATGTTTTCCTGGCACTATAGTGGTCCTTTAAACGTATGGATGAAAAACACATTTTCAATCTAGTAGTTAATTTGTAGAACAATTTATATTTGGTGTCACACAATATTGTTAATTTCCTTTTGATCTGTATATTTTTTTTAAAACAGTCCCAGACCCATTACATTGTGTAGGTTACTTATATAAAGTAAGGATTAATAATAAATTGCTTTCTGGAGAAAGGATTGCAGAAGCATGGCGTAGCCTAGGCAGCAAACATGGCAGATAATTGAATTATTCAAGAAAGCTATTTGGACATTTTACTGTCCTGAGCAGAAAAATCACCATTATTAATAAAGCCTGGCTTAGTGAGTTTTTGCATATTACATGGCAGCAATAAAAAGAGTGGATACTGAAAACATGTCCATCTTACAAATACTATAAAATGTTTGCCATTCACATAGTTGGAAACAGCAAGTTGACTTGCTTATTTGTGTTGTCAACTAATCGGTAACTAAACTAGTCAGACGATTCATCTTTATTTTAATAGAATCAGGAGTAACAACTGGGTGCCACTAGGGGGAGCAATATGCAGCGGGGTAACAGGCTTTATTTATTTAATGCTCTATCTAAATAGCTTATTAGAACCAGAAGCACAGTAACCATAAATTCGGTATTCAGAAAACGGCCTTTAAAAACAGTGTTAAAGAAACATGAATGCTACATGAAGGACAATCAGTCAGCGTTTTTTGTAACAGGAAAACAAACAGTTACCTTTTTTACTGAGCATCTCACAATGCGCTCACCACTAGGCTCTGTGTTTAAAGAACAGAATGGGTTATGCAAGCAATGTGTACAGAGGATTTGCACTTGGACAGGACAAGAAAAGACCTCTTTATTCTTCATGAAAAGGCTGCTCGCTGTAGACAGCAGATGGGCCTTTACGTGACTCAGTAATGCATTAGCGGTCACTCGTTTATCTGCATGTCCCAAAGCAACAAGCAGAAAACGGTCGCACAGATGAGATCTGCCCCATCACTCACACGCCCTCGATGAAGGGCCTCTATTTCTCTCTCCAGCCCATGACTGGAAGCATTCATTATTTTTTAACCCCCGCTGTGCTGCAAGGACAGGCAATCCTTCTGCAATATGTTGCAGAACATGCATGTTTAACAGACGAAACACAAAACTAACTGCAGGGGGGAGAAATAAAAACCGCTTAAAACATAAAAAATGGTTATTTACTGGCTTGCTACATTTCTAGATTATGTTAACCTTTATTGTAAGAAAATGTAATCAGCGACCTTGTCGCTTCTTTTAAATGTTTCACTCCTGTTAACTTAAACTTGAAGAACATTTTGGACATTTATAAATAAAAATCTTAGCCCTCAACAAATATAGATTTCTGGAAATCTTACGCTGTAATATACCAGAATATAAACAAAGTAACCTTCTCGTTTCAAATTCTGAACCCAATTTGTTAATTTAATCTCAAGGAGCAAATAGTTTTAAAGGTTATTGTAATATATATTATGCTTATTATAATTACTTTTTTTTAAATTATTTACAAAGCTGTCTTACACATTACTGTACAACAGAGGAAATTAGATATTTAATATATATATACATAAAGATATCTAATATAATTAGAATAATGTATTTCTATACATTATTTCAATGATCCTGATAACTTATAATAATACATATGATAACTTAATTAAAAGATGGTAACACAAGTAGCATTTTTATATAATATGGTCATTCTTCAACGCAGTATGTATATAATGCTGAAATGATCATGCTTTATATAAATTGATGTTATCGTTTTAAACAGACTCTCATTTACATAAGCAGTAAACCCGTTCCACATGATTTGCATTAAAGCAGATATCTGCTGCTCAGATAACAGGGGACTATATGCAAATTTGTGGATTCTGATTGGAGGATTGTGCTCATTTGGTACATAATCTGACATTCCTTAGAGGGTGTCAGTAGCCTAAGCCACGCATTTTTTTTGTTCAGGGGTAACGACTTACATTGTAAAAATGTTTCTTAAGTCTGCACTGGTCCTGCACTGATATGAAGCTTGCTGACCTCAATGAAAACTGGAGTTAAGCGTGTGTGTTTAACCGCTTGAATTCTATCTTGAACAGATAAAGCTTCTGTCTGAATCACTCCTGACACCTCAACTGAATCCTGTTTAAACCATTTCACTTGCAGACATTTTAAAATATTTTTCACTAAATAATGTCAACACTGATTACACAGCAATAAGTAGAAACTACAATCATCTTAAAGTTTGAAGAGTGTGGTGGGGAGGGGAGGATTGTCTATCAGCTGGGTTAAATTATCAAACTTTACTCTTATAAGAAAGAAAACTAAAAAAAAAAAACGAAATAAAATCCATTTAACATGCAGTATGTCTAATTATATATCACACTGTCTAAAATCCTACCAGTCATTAATTGCTAAATGTAACCGGAAGGCAATAAATCATGCAGAGCTATATAACCACATTAAATATTTGTACAACATCTTGTAAATCAAAAACATAAACAACAATATATATATAACAAATAAAACCTGACGAATAATCCAATTGTGTGAATCTAAGAATTCAAATAACTACAACAACCTTTCAGTAATAAAGCTATTCTTGTTTTGGAATTGTTTACTGAATAGAGCATTTTATGCGGTTTGCAGGCCAGGATCCACTAGTGTCATGATGTCTTATCTGAAGGCAATAAAGACACACTTCACACGTCCATACCCAAGGGCCAATGGGGAATTTAACATTTGTGCCAATCAAATTTGTAACCTTTGCAAATCAACCAACTACTGGACTAACAATTGTGAGGATTGTTTTCTTTAATGATGAGAACACCTGTCTTACTGGGACCAGGAAATCATGCCTGAATCAAACAATGAATAGTTGTGAACGTAAACATCAGTCAGGATTGATGAGATCCAATTCTATAGATCCTATGTTGCGTTTCTTATTCTTGCTCAAGTACAGAGTTGATAGGTCTCTGGTAGAATAAGCTCTATACAGCAGAACTGTTATGCCACCTTAAGGCCTGTGAATAGAGTAAATGATCTATTGTAGCAATAATTGTCCTCCTAATTAGATTTACTTTTATCGAGACCTGTCTAAGGCTGCAGCATAAAGCAAGACCAAGATGTAGCAGTAAGGAGCAATGACAAGGTCAACTAAGCTTGTCGCCATTGCAGAGTCATTGCAAGGCGAGATGCTCTACAAAGTGGAATTCCTAAAAGATGGAACCTTGAAAAAGTATACAAGAATTTTTATTATTGCATGTCATAGGGGGTTATGGTGTTTTACAATATAAAGATTTATTAGAGACCTCTCCAGCCATGATCACATAATATGGAAAATCCGTCATCTAAATGTTCTAATTCTTTTTGGTGTCTAAGAATGAAAGAGAGTTCTGACTTTAAAAGTTCTTAAAATCCAAATGTATGTGCTAGGATTGAATAGAATGAAGTACACCAGAGGCCAATCAGTCCAACGCTGCCTATCTGATCAGTTTACAATGGACCCGTATGCAATAGGCTTCTACTTACTAATGGACTGCTTACTTTTTTTTCTTAAAGCTTAGATAATTTATATACTATCTCAGAAATTCTTACAAATGGTTTTATGTGTGTCCTCCATGGTGATTGCATATCTGTTCAATGACAAGATTATAAAAATGGCAACACTTTTGATTTCTTTTTTTTTTTTTTCTTAACGTTCACACAATATAAAAATAGGTTTTATGTTCCATTACGTTAAGTTTAGGTTGCCAGGGAGAATTTAGTGGTAGGTTTACTTTAAAATGACTGAACAAACAAAAACATATTCCTTAGAGAATTGGTAGATATAAAATTAAACAAGCAGCCAGCCTACTTTAATGGATTTAGGATGAAGATGTTTTCACACATCTGAAAGTGTTGAGGTGTGTTATTTAATCAAAGGATAGGTTCAATTCACATAGCATGAGTGACTTTCAGATTGCCAGCCTAGTCAGGGTGTAAAGCCAAGGAACAGGCTACCAATACCAAGTATAGTTTCATTTTCATCTCCAAACATTAAAGATCTGGTTTTCTGTCAAACAAATAAAACAAATCCTTTATATACCATGTTAATTCATAAAAATGCTACCCTTTACAGTTGGCCACTATAGTCACCTGAACAACTTTAGCTTAATGAAACAGTTTTGGTGTATAGAACATGCCCCTGCAGCCTCACTGCTCAATCCTCTGCCATTTAGGAGTTAAATCCCTTTGTTTATGAACCCTAGTCACACCTCCCTGCATGTGACTTGCACAGCCTTCCATAAACACTTCCTGTAAAGAGAGCCCTATTTAGGCTTTCTTTATTGCAAGTTCTGTTTAATTAAGATTTTCTTATCCCCTGATATGTTAATAGCTTGCTAGACCCTGCAAGAGTCTCCTGTATGTGATTAAAGTTGAATTTAGAGATTGAGATACAATTATTTAAGGTAAATTACATCTGTTTGAAAGTGAAACCAGTTTTTTTTTCATGCAGGCTGTGTCAATCATAGCCAGGGGAGGTGTGGCTAGGGCTGCATAAACAGAAACAAAGTGATTTAACTCCTAAATGTCAGTGAATTGAGCAGTGAAATTGCAGGGGAATGATCTATACACTAAAACTGCTTTATTTAGCTTAAGTAATTTAGGTGACTATAGTGTTCCTTTAAGCAGCCCAGCACATACACAGCATAGACAGACTACAAGAGAATGCTGGCTCTCAGCACTGAGCATGCGAGTGTAAAGGATGTGTGCACGCGGACAACAAATGCTAAATTTGCAAAAAATCAGCACAGGCCACCTGGAACGGACTGATACCAGCAGCCAGTGATGGGGTTACACGCAAGCAAAATATCTGTGTAGGCAGCACTTCAAAAAGTGATGCTGCTTTGTGTGTTGCACCGTAACCAGTTCAATAAGCATACGTGGTTATGGTGCTTAGAGAATTTATTTAAGCTGCTTAACCCTACATACAAGTTGCTGTGCCGACTTATTCATTGATCATGTAATGCAGTAAACCCAATTATTCCATTTTACACATCTAGTCAAGTGTACGATAGTCTGCTATATTTGCTTTTTCACCAACAATCAAAGGGACTCAAGCTGGGATGAATATCAAGATTTAAGAGCAAATGGGCAGATTTTTCAGGTGAATTAAAGCATGTTAAATGGGTTTCAAGTAATTATCTTACTGGACCAGGGCTGTTGGAGGGTATAAGAAAACATGAGAATCAGGGTGGGAGGTCCTTCATTGTTTTCATGAACTGAAGGTAAGGAAAACCGTATTTTGTAAAAAAACAAAACAAAAAAAACCCCCCCATTAAATTAAAAATAATTAAAAGAAATCAATAATAATAATAAAAAGTTCTCCTGCTTTTGATTATTCCGTCTCCCTATTTCCCCTCATTTGTGAGATGTAATTTATGAAATTGGCATGGCACTTTGTTTTATTGTCTCAACTGTACTTTCAAATGGAATATTTTTCCATTGAAAGTATACAGCTAGCATGTAACAGCAAGTGTGACACCAGTGCATTGAAATTCATACCTATGGCCACAATTGTAGTTTAAACATATGCCAGTTTAAAATAGGTTTTCTCTTGCAAATATATGAAGGTGGCTCAAGCTTGGCACCTATTTCTGCACAAGACTGCCTTTTAGCAAATATTGCAGTCATAGGTCAATGTGCCCTAGAGCATGCATTGATCTATTCACAAAAAGTAAATTATTTTTGTCACTACTGGGTCCAACATTTTCTTTTCCAGTAAAATGATGTATGCATTACATAAAATATTTACAACTCATTCCAGCAATCAGCAAACATTCATAGTTTTAATATATATATATATATATATATATATATATATATATATATATGTGGCGATACTAAAAAGAAAATGGTGTTATAAAAAAGTAAATTCTCCAGATCACAACCGTTTACTCATTCTATTATGGTTATTTACATTTGCCATCAATTTTTCATTTAATTTTGGACCTCACTGCAGACTATGTTGGTGTTGCTTATCGTATAGGCATTTACAATTATAGGGTCAGGATGTTGCATTTCGATGTATAAAATTCATTTAAAATCTGTTATAGTTTAACCCCATGAGGAATAACACAGAGCATCCTCATTCGGCACTGAAAGTGTGAACATCATCGTTGTGAATGAGCCTAATTACTATCATACATACAATCTGCCTCTATGGGAGACATCATTCAATCCAAACACAAATTAAATAAATAAATCCCAAAAAGAGGAAATTTATCACTTTTCACACCATGTCAGGTTAGTGTACCAGTTAATACCTATCATAAATTTAACTCAATTCAATCTAGTGTGAACATGGATTTGATATACAAAATCTAGGGTTTCAAACATGATGCAAACATAGCAAGACAAGCAGTGTGTGTTTAGTCCCGGAGAACAGTATTTCACGTGCATATAGAAATGTCTTTTTTTTTTGTATCTGTTTCTGTTGCGAGTGTCCTTCACAAAATTAAAGTGCCCTGAGGAAATTTGCGCTCACTGCACATCCATTCTCCAGACTCCTAGGCAATAAGGAATGACTGCTTGGGAAGGTCTGCTCTGGATTTAGGAAAGTGCATGCTGGGAAAGTGACATTTACCATGTTTTACTGTAAAACGTCAGCATGCATTCTGTATAATACACAGAACAAGAAACTGCAGAGTAGATAATCCCCATTCTACTCTACTTTTACAGTTAAGAGGTTCATATTTTATTTCCAGATAATATCCTTTTCTGCAACATTCCCAGATTTCCTTAGAAAGGCTTGTCTCCATACAATAAGACAAGATGTACTGGATTGCAGTAAATGTTATACCTGGAAACCTGGTGAATTAGTTGGTAAGAATAGTGTGTTATTTCTTTAAGGGGGCCTAGATCAATTCAGAACTTTTGAGCCGAGATCAGGACAGATTTGTAAATGGTTGGGCTACACAAAAAGGGGACAAATACAAATGCCATGTCAAAAGGACACAACTACTAAGGTGAACATATATGACATTTTATTTGAATAAGGAGAATTGTTACCTCTTTTATAGAAATAATTCCTCTTAGTTCACTTTCCCAGTAAATACTAAACTACTGAATGGTTAAATGGAAGAGGTGTGCTATATGAAAATACATGCTGTGGGACTTGCCAAACCCTTGGTCCTTAAAAGATTTATTTGAGGTCAATGTAGCTCTCTATACCAAGTAAAGAAAAGATCCAAAAATTGCTTACACAACAAGGAAACCATCACACAAGTCCCTTTTAAAATGTATCGAGAAACATTGCATTCTAACTGCACTTTTATTACGGTATACAAGTTGAACTGACAATACTTGGGTCACACTTATGTTCTCTAAAATTACATTCTCCGTACTCCAAATATAAAGTGTGACCATACGAGATTTTCATGTTCAATAAATCCAGCGATTCTTTTGGTCTGATAATATTTTTCAAGGTAGCTGATATTGAATGTGTCAGCAGTATGTGTTTTATGGCAAACTCAATTGCCAAGATGTTCTCTGGATTAAAATATTAAATTTAAATAAAATAGGAAGATTTAAATGTTTCAAACAACCAAAACCAATCAATATTCCGCAAGGCTATTCGTTTAATCAGATAACCAACATTTATAATCAACAAATTTCACTTTCCATTTCTGTTTAAACTCATTTTATGAAGATATTAAAAAAATAATAATACGCAGAATGAAAACATTTAAAAGAGGAGAGAAACAAATAAAATCACAACTTTGCAATTATAAATACAAATTTTTTTTTTTAAAAATGTTAAATGAAAGAAAAAGGAGAAATAAATACAAATGATATGCTAGCTGTCCTTCGCTCAGCCTTGTCTTCCTCCCTTATACTATGAGCGTTCATATTGTCTGCCTCTAAATGGGATCACACTGCTTAAACACAGTAACACATAAAGGAGAGAGCCGGCTGATTCATGGAAGATTCTATCCTTCTTGGTCACCTACATGCCTGGAATTCAAATTACCCATGTTATTGTCCATGCACACAATTCTGAAGAACATATCATTAAAACCACCAACAAGTCTAATTTCTTATTTTTAAAGAGAAAATGAAACAAACACCTGAACAGGAAGCATATGGAGGAAAAATAAAAAATAAAATCTTAATTAGAAGAAGAAAAAAAAAGGGAAAACTATATAAAATAGTCAAGGGCTGACTGCGGTTTAATTTTTTCCCTTTTTGCTTTGTTGTATTCCTCTCCCCCCCCCTTTTTAATAAGGGGGTGGGAGTCACACCAGATGTTTTGATTAAACGCCACCGCATAAATCAGCAGTACAATAAACCAGTCTCCCCCTGCAGGACAGTGAGAAAATGGTGCGTATGTTTTTCACTCACGCCTTAAAAAATTTGGCTACACAAGCAATAAAATAAAGTAGTTTTGCAGAACAGGCTAACAAAGCTGAAGGGGCTCATTACTGTGCTCCGTGAAGACGTCTCAGGGGCAATCTGCTATGATTAAACATCCACAAAAGAATTACAGCAGCAGGTACCCCAGAGATTGCTTCTAAATGCTTACTTAGTTTACAGCATGTAAATTGAGGAAGCTGTATGTTAGTTTGGTCCAATGCTACTATTATAGGTGAGCGTTCTGTTAACTCACAAGGCTGAATTACAAAAATCTGAATTTATATGCAAGGTTGAGCAGCATTTCGTTTGACTTCCTAGGAACTACCTAGGTTATGCACCTAATTTGCTAGCTGTGCTTGAAATTCATTACACAGCAATACTATATATTCTCTTTGTTCTGCCTGTTTCTTGTATAACAGTTTAAAGGAGCTTTGTCACCCCGCCTGAAATATGACTCTCTCCTAAAAATAAAATCTTTATTAAATGTGACTGTTGTTGGAACTTCACTAAAATTCCATTCCAGTCAAGAGATATACAGAGACAAAGTAGGGATGACTCTGCCTGACACTTTTTGACACAAGGCGGAGCCTGTGTGTCAAGACCTGCATCAGTGATGGCTGCAGGGAATTGGCTGTGTCCATAGAGGATCTGGTCTTGTGGGATCCTTCATAGACCTCAATCAGTGACATATGTTCCTGGCGCTGTTGAAGAGTAGCAGCAGGATTAAGATGGCGGTGCGCAAGGGACAGATTAAATCTTTGATAAGTAATTTCACCTACCCCACAAATACCAGCAGCGATGCTACAGTCAGGGGACTTTGCCAAATTCGGTGATCGTGCCAATTTAATACAGACCAGCTTCTACTATAACTTGCGGAAGTTCAGAAACTAACAGTAACATTGTTACAGATAACACACAATTAATTTCTTAAAGAGTGTGAATGGTATGAATCCATGTATGAGATCACATAATGAGTGGCAAGCTCTTGGTTGTAACCTGGTCCATTTGAATATGGAACAAAAACAAGTATGTTACACTATGGCAGGGGTAGGCAACCTACGGCACTAGTGCCATGCACGGCACTCAAGGTGTCTTTGCACGGCACTCAAGGCTGCTAGAGCCAAACAGGCATTGGCCTGTCAGGAGTCCCAGTAAAACTTCAGATATCTGCTAATACGAAGAGGTGGTAAAGGACAATCCTCAATTTATGCATTGCAGCACATAGAGGAAGAGATCTCAGATCCCTTCCTCCCAGCACTTGTGAATGGGAATCCACACTGTAGTAGAGCAGCCCACAGCTGCTGTTGCAGCTCCTGTCCTTGACCTGTACCTGGCCAGCCTGGTCTCCACTGAAACCCAGGGAAGCCACCAGCACTGCTAGATATACACAGAAATGCAGAATAACTCTCCCCTCACACAAACAATACAAACAAACATACACACAATCCGCACAAGCGTAACTCGCTAACAATCCACTTACATGCACACAACCCAACATACAGCCTCTCACATGCAATACCCCAAACAGCCCCACATACACACACACTACCAAACACACAATGTGACATATCCATCCACACACAATTCCACAAGCAGCCCTCATACACAGCCCACATTCATAGGTATCATACACGATACCACAAACTACTAATGAACATATACAATATAATAGCTCATATACGCACAAATACAACGATACAAAGCAATTACAGTAAAAATAGCAGCATACACACCTCAATTTAAAAAAATAGGACCGGCACGCTATGGGACATTTCAATCCTATATCGGCACAGTGCTGCTAAAAGGTTGCCTACCCCTGCACTATAGACTACACATGTACAGGCAGTGAAGAGGCCAAGCAATGAAGGGTTGGTGGCTGGCTTAAGGCATTAGGAGGGCTCTGTGAATTCACTCAAACGCTTATTTGTGCTCACACCAGCAATAGACTTTATCACTGCTCTTTCAGACGGTCTCGCACTGTGTGATGACTCTATGGTGTTATCATATCATGTCTCCTTTAGCTTCATTCTACACATATACCCATCGACAGATGCCAGTACAGATCCTATAGTCAAAACAAATGCACAGAGGTCCACTAAATGTCATGCATTTTACCTTTCCCAACACTGCTTGTGATAAGCAAGTGCATGTGCTGTGTATGAAGAAGATTCACATCTTCTACAAAGAATAGAATATAATATGCTATAGTATATAGTAAACCTAGCTAGCTACAACTGTTTTAAAGACACAAGCCACACAAAATCATGAACATCGGGCAGAATATGAACTCACAGTTTGTACTTAGCTGGCAAAGATTAGTGATATTTTCCAGGCCTGCTTTCATGTTAAACATTGCAAACAGATGCTGGTACAATCTACTTTTTTCTTTTAGTTGTTACATAGTAATAAGGTTGATATACAAAATAACATCCACAAGTCACTGCAACGAGATCATGGATCAATTTTTATGGCTGCAGAATGGATCCAAAATTGAGCACCTAGCTTTATAGTACAACCATCAATCACAGCATAAGTTTGAACATCCTGTTTTATATTCATATTCCACTCCGAAATTGAAGCATGAGAAGCCCAGAGATTGAACTTTCCGACCAAAAAATATCCTATGTCCAGCAATTACAGCATGTGAAGCTCTGACAGTGAATTTCCTGCCTGCTAAATGTGCCTAGTCCCATAATCAAGGGATGAGAAAATTAAAGATTGTGCATCCTATTCACTAAATGTGTTGCTTTCAAAACTATCTCAGGATGTAAATGTAAGATATACTGTGAAGGATGAGCTCAGAGGTTTGTGTCGCCACTCAACTGAACATCTACGAAGAACAATCAATTCCTGGCATTGAGCAGAATACAAATGCAAGAAGAGGATGGCAGGCTGGATACAAGTAGAATGCTCAATTCAGAGAACAGCCGCGCCACGAGGACAGTGGAGTGCAGCCGCATGGCCAGGATGGGTTCCCGCGAACTCGGCTGTGTGGGCCGCAAATTGGTGCAGTCACTCATGCCTGGTCGTTCGGGCAACAAACCGGTAACCAGCGAATCTATCGAACAAGTGGAAATTGCTGAACATTCGGGCCGCGATGGAAAATTACCGAACATTCAGGCCAGGGAACGGGAACCTGCCGAACATTTGGGCCGCGAACAGATACGAATGTTATGTCCCGATCAGGTTGCGGAAACTGCCGAACGTGTGGCCAGCGAACTTAGGACAGCTGAAGGTGCCTCTGGTTCAGATAAATGGTGAGCAAGACAGTTGCCAGACGAAAGGCGGTTTCCTTGACGGTGGACTCTGCCGCTGACCACGACTATGCTGGGAGTGCTGCCAGGACCGGATCGGGGGACGACTGTGCAGTCGCAGGCAATGACTGGTCCCCAAGGGCCGGTGAGCATTGACTGGCTTCTCCTAGCAAGTCGCAGGAGCGGAGGGTGTTCGAGGGGTCGCCTCGCAGGTCGGTGTCCAGAGCGCCTAGCGTGGGTTGAGGTGGCCCGGGGACAGAGCCCAGGGAGGGGGACCTGAGTTGGGAAGCGGGCAGGCAGGCTTCCACACCCATTAGATGCACATCACGGGTGGGCATGGAGTGCCGCACTCAGGACTATCACGTCAGGCCCCCCCGGGGGTGCTGGTCAACAGGGGCCTGGAGTGGCCATAGCAGGTATGCAGGCCAACACCGCGGGGGTCCCCCAGGGCTTAATGTGGGATCCCTCATTAGGACAACGGAACGTAGGAACAGCAGCAGATTGGGCTCCTCTAGCGGGGGCTCTAAGGGGATTATGAGGAACAGATGGTGGGAAGCAGGCATGGCTGCAGGGATCAGGAGGCCATGCGCAGAGGGGTTAAGTCTCTTCCCGTGTCCCAGCGGGAATGTAGTTCGGCCAGGACTCCGTCGGACTGCCTGCCCAGAGTTTTTTCTCATTCCAGGTCTCCAAGATGGTCGCCCACGGTCTGGGTGAGGCTTCGGGAAGCGGACCTACAGCTGAAGGCGCGCCCAGGGTTGGATGATGTCAGGGGGGCACTTCCTCACGGCCTTCGTCAGCAAGAGGTTTGGACGGTGAGCGGTCTGCTGCTAAACTTTCAGGGTACTACAGTTTTTTCTGGACTTTCTGGAGTAGAGGTTCGGGCGGGCAGAAGTGTTACCTTTGGGCAGGTTTGGGCTACTAGGCTGGAGAGGGCTGAAATGGTTGGGGACATCCCCGACACAGCTAGGCATAATGTCCATGTATACTTTGCGGGGCCATTGGGGGTCAGCTTAAACTAGAGGTGAGGGCAAGGATATGGAAAGAAAGAAGAGAAAAGCCGCCGCTATCGGCAAATACCCAAAACTTTCGGGAATTGATTGAAGGTTTGTGGTACTCTGGGGAGCATTGTGGGGGTGATTTGTTTTTACGGGTTGCAGTTGGCACAGTGTATGCTTAAAGCTATTCCAAAGGGGGTGGGTAAACGACCTAACATTTTGTTTCATGCCGGGGGGAATGAATGAGGCCTATTTTCGCAGAGGGCTGTGCTCATGGAGCTGAAGAAAGATTTGGATGGATTGAGGCAGATGGTCCCTGACGTGGTTGTCATATGGTCAGAGATGGTACCGTGATCGCAATGGCAAAACGCTAGGGACCATCGGTATTGGCAAGAAGTAGGGGGACGGTAAATACAACTATGACAACTTATGTGAGGAGCGTGAGGGGTGCATCTGTCAAAGGTGGGTATGGACTTCTTGTTGTTAGGGTTTCAGGAAGGTTTACAACGAGTGTTGTTTTGGTGGGGGCGCTCAGGTAACTCAAGGTGTCCAGCTCTGAGCTAGGGCGGGGAATGGATAGAGCTGGAGGGTAGGTTGTTTGTCCTGATGCAAAATAGTTTTGGTTCGCTAAGAACAGTTTGGTTTGGAAGAGTTTTGGAAGATGCGAGCTTGTCGGTAGCTCTGAACCTGGTGTGTGAAGGGTGTATCTCGGTATGCTCCTACATGGACAGTTTGGTGTGGAAGAGTATTGGTATCTTGGAATGCCCCTACATGGAAGAAAGCTTGAAACCATGCCCTCGGTGGCAATGGTTATGTCATGCTCTCGTGGCATTGCTTATGTCATGCCCTCGGTTATGTTATATGTTAATTATATGTTATAATGTAGTTTTACTTATTGTGTTGTGGGTCATTTACTTAAGGAGTTGAAGGGGGATATGTTGTGTTAATATGTAACAATGACCCTAAAATATTTTAACTTTTAAAAAAATTTTTAATAAAGCATTGATAATTTTCCAAAAAATAAAGGTGTCTGAGTATTTGTGGGGGGTTTGGGTTTATCACGCATATGCCGGTAAGGCGACTATGCATATGTCATGAAATTGATGGAACATACACATTGCTGGGTACAGGAGCATGCATGTTACACATTAAAATTTTGTCCAATAAGGACAAGGTAAACCAATTAGTGTCAAGAATCAAACTGAAGTGCAGCAACAATAAGCAAAAGAAAAATAAAAAAAGGTGCATCCTCGGCAGAACAGTGACTTTTATCCAGCAACTGTAGTAGATGCTGAAGAAATTAACTTTCTATTCAATCAATTTTGCAAATTTCCAAACAACACACAGCGGTAGAGGGGACTGAACTTCTCTTCTGCTAAATTATCTAACTCAACGCTCCCCACTGTCCGAGTCCTGATGCTGGGGTCCTGTCCTGCTATCCCAATGTAGTTCCCTTGTGTACCACATTCGGGATACCCGGTACCTGTCCCTGGCAGAACAGCGAGAACGCATAATTACACTCTCTCATGCTGTGTGGCAGGGGTGTACCTAGTGCATTTGGCACCCGGGGCGGATCCTGAATTTGGCACCTCCCTTTCCTCATTTCCTTCAACTTTAAAATGTAAAAAACACCTGCACATTTTTAAAAATGTATTGCACAAATTTGTAAACTTTGTAAAACCCCTGTCCTGCCCCTTCTACAAAACCCCTGCATCCCTCTTCCAAATATCCCCTTCTCAGTCCCCCTTATACAATCTCCAATCACATTGCTGAAGGTCTGGAAATCAAAATGCTGCTTCCTGCTGCTGCTGTACCGGAGTCTGGCCCTTAAAACAATGCCACCACTACAGCGCCGCCCAATCGTAGCATCAGAGCAGATCCTTCCTCTACTGCTGAAACTCCATGAAGGCAGACAGGCAGTGCACGTTTCCACACTCCTCCAAATAGTGCTGCTTAGTCGCAGGACTCATGGCTCGCGATATAATACTGAATGGATCATGGCACTGGAAGTCATGGCACCCCCCTGGTGAGTGGCACCTGGGGCAGACAGCCCCACACTTAGTACGCCACTGTATACATATAGTAGAGACGTACTGGATACCACACTCACCAAGTAACCCAGGTGCTCTAAAGCCAGGGCTGGCCAGGCCTCCCTTCGAAGATATGCAGAATAAATAACGGTTCAGACACTCCAGGATAACAAAAAATAGCTGCTTTATTGGGACACAAATAGCAACATTTCGACACTTCTACATCTTTAGCAAGCTTCATAAATACCCAGTAGGGTCGAAACGTTGCTCTTTTTGCCCCAATAAAGCTCCTATTTGTTGTTATCCAGGAGTGTCTGAACCATTATTTATTCTGTATATCTTGAAAGGGAGGCCTGGTCAGCCCTGGCTTTAGAGCACCTGGGTTAAGTGGTGTGTCCCAAGCACATAGTCACTCGCACACAGTCACCCACAGACAGTTACAGGCAGGGAGTTGCGCACACACACAGTTACAGGCAGACAGTCACATGCACACACAGTCAGACGCACACAGTTACAGGCAGACAGTCAGACACACTCACAGTTACAGGCAGACAGTCAGACACACACACACACACACAGTTCAGACAGGGCAGACACAGTCAGACACACACACACACACACACACACACATTACGTCAGACAGTCAGACACAAACACAGTTACAGGCAGACAGTCAGACACACACACACACACAGTTACAGGCAGACAGTCACACACACAGTTACAGGCAGACAGTCACACACACACAGTACAGTCACACGCACACACAGTAACAGGCAGACAGTCACACACACACAGTTCCAGGCAGACAGTCACACACACACAGTTCCAGGCAGACAGTCACACACACACACACAGTTCCAGGCAGACAGTCACACACACACAGTTACAGGCAGACAGTCACACACACACAGACACACACACACACACAGTTCCAGGCAGACAGTCACACACACACACAGTTCCAGGCAGACAGTCACACACACACACAGTTCCAGGCAGACAGTCACACACACACACAGTTCCAGGCAGACAATCACACACACACACAGTTCCAGGCAGACAGTCACACACACACACACACACACAGTTACAGGCAGACAGTCACACACTAACAGTCTGTTAGTTGGGGAAGCAGGGACTCCTTCCTGCTTCCCCTAGATGTGCAACAGTAACAGCAGCCGGTGTTCCGCCCCAACTTTTCTTACGTGCGGGTGATTTTCAAGTTATGCTGCTGCCAGCCCCTGTGTGTGTGAGCTGTGCCTACTGGCTGCCTGGCACCCCAGCTGCAATAGCGCCCTGTGCGGCTGTACAGCTCACACACCCTAAGGCTGGCCATGGTCATGGAACCCCCCCCCCAGAGAGTGGCACATGGGGCAGATTGCCCCACCCCCCAGCCCCTCCCTTAGTACGCCACTGCTGTGTGGTGGGCATTAGGATCATGCAGAGAGTTTTCAAGCATCATTCTCTGCATTTTATGAAATGTATAGTGGAGGCTAACGCCGAGGCTGTGTGTCACTTTATGGGTATTGTCAATGAAGCAAGTTGCACCACGTGACAACCCCTTGAAAGTGGCAGCACCCCCTCTCTGAAAGTTTGCCCACCTATCCCAATTCTATGTTGAGAGTTAAGAAAAATCGAAGGATGAGAAACTCAGAGGTCAAACGTCCACCCATTGTTTTACATCCATTGATCACAGCAGCATGAGAAACTATGGGATTTAACATCATTCCTTTTAAATTCTTACAATCAGCAAGTGGAGCATGAGAAGCTGATGGATTAGTCATCCCATCTTCTAAATGCCTTAAATGGGCCAGAGCAATCTTCCTAATCGATTACAGCAGAACAGGATCTTTGGATTGGATTTTCTCAATGGTGCCCAGCTCTAGGGGACACCGGGGAACTTTCCTCAAAAGCATAAAAGCATAGTGCAAGCACATCATTAGAAGTGTCTGTATTACACTAAGGGCGCTTGGACAACTAAGAGAGCACAGAAAAATTGCTCCCTGCATGTTGGAATGACTGGCAGGAAGTATCAATCCGGGCTTATCTGACCGTTCTTCAAGTGGACTCCATCCATTTTGCACAGATCTGTCTCTACTCTAAATGTTTTTTATTCTGCAATCAATGCCCCATCCACCACAAAACTAAACACTACCAACTGTACGCATATAAACTGTCATTTTATTGTGTACACATATTCAACAACATTGGAAAACTATGATACTGGAAAAGGTGGGTGTGATTATAATGATGTAATTCATAGAACTGAACATGTACATTGTGTTGCTAAACTGGCCACATATTAGGCAGAAATGCCCAGAAAGACTCCTAGCTGTCAGCATGCTGCATCCAACACTAGGTTATCTTTTCACAAAAAAATAAGAATGCCAAGATAGGGGTAAAATAAACAGTGCCTATATACAGCTGAAAGTTAAGTGTATATAAAATTATAGCATTTGTTTTAAGAGTAAGATCAATAAAGTTGCAGTACAAAATGCAGTGTACACATATACGGTACATTGAGGAAAATGTGAGTCAAATTATTTATAAATCAAGAGGTTTACTGAGGATCTTTGCAAAACATATAGAGACACACAAATTTCACAATTAGAAGAGACATATCTGACCATGCAGGGCCCATACCTCGTATGACGAGACAACTGTTTGGGATTTATAAATGCCCAGTAGAAAGTAGGAAATCTAAGTATTTGTTTTACTTGAGTCAAGACATAGACCCCTCAAATCATTATTTGTAATAAGCTAGGAGTGTCAAATTATTTAAGCACCTTTGGATCCCCATTACTCTCCTACACGGTTATGCACGTTAGTATACGTGGATGGGGCATTATGTTAAAAACAAACCATCCAAAAAAAAACTAATACTGTAAACCTGCTGCATATATCTAAAAGAACAGTTTTTTAGAACTGAATTGCATAAGCAATCTTAAGGTGACCTCCAAGCCTGTTGATGTCATAATCATTTACTGGTTGCAAATATGCTTGAAGGTATAAAAGCCAAAATCTATTTCTCCAGTTTTTTGCTTTCCCCTGCAGTGGCTCGGGGAACCATTAGCCAACAAGGATCTGTACAGGCTGAGCTCTATTCCCTGGATAAGCATATTAAAAAACAAATACATAGCCTAAATTGTTCTGGCCCCCCAGTGAGAAGCCAGCTCTTATCTGTAAAGTCAGTTTAAAGGATTGTGACAGCTCTGTCCCAGATATTAGCTGACCCAATCATATTAAATCTCCTGCTTCAGTGCTCATTCAACTCCATGTTAAACAAGCCACAAACAAGCAGATAAAAGAGATGCAAGAATAGACAGCACCAAAAGGGAAGCAAAAAAACAAATCATACTGAAAATAAAAAATATATCCTTTAATAAACAGGGATTCCCTTTTTCAGAATCAGCTGCCAAAAGCTAAACTGTCTAAGGCAACTGAGACTCTGTTAAGCCATCATAGCCACCCGATTACGTATTTTTATTAATATATTTAATACCTTGAGCTGCACAGGAGAGAGCACTGATCTTTGGAGAGGGAGATGGGCAAAAAAAAAAAAAAAAGGGCAGAAAACATGCCAAAACAGTGCTACTCCAGAATAATCATTCTCCTTTCTAATGCCAAAGTCTGCTGCTGAGTCCCAAGTAAGAAGATTACACTGGCAACGGTAAGACAAGCATCTAAACTCATTAAATTAATCTCACAATCCTCGCTTAATTGAAGAAGCTATGGGTGGAAATTCTACTGCCTGCTGAAAAATATTAAAAACACGGCAGGACTGGAATCAGCCCATAAGATGTCTGGAATGGTATCAATTATATTTCAAGTTGGATGTTTGGTACTAGAAAGCTTTTCCTGCTGTAAACACCAGGGGGATGTGCACACAAAAGTACAGCACTAGGACATAACACAACATTACACAGTTTATCTAGGGAAAGGAAGATGGATTCTTAAATGTGAATCCTCAGATTCAAACTAAAAAACCTGCTGCTCGACTTAATCTGCGCAAAATATTACAACTGTGCTTAATCCCTGTACTTTAGTGATATGCTCAATCACAGCTCCACCTGCTAATCATCCATGTACAAAGCTGTCATAAATTCAGATTCTCTGTCTACTAGTAAAATAAAACAAGTATAGTATACTAGTATAAAAAAAACAACCAAACTCGGGCTAGCACTTTTCCACCTTTGTGACATGTGTACCTGAGCAAACTCAATTGGGTCCTCCCCCCCCCCGCCGCTGTGGCATTACACTGCTAGCGGGCCAGAGAGGGAGATCTCTGATCTCCCCTCTGGTCCTGCAGAGTCAGCAGGGGAGAGGGAGGCACGGTTCCCGGTGCTCAGATCATAGCACCGGGGAAATATTTTGCGGTAATTTATTGCCGGTCTGCGAAAGTTTTTACCCAACAGTATAGTTGGGTGAAAGCTTTCGCAGACCAGCAATAAAATCTTGCGGATGGTCACCAGTCCGCGTACCAGCAGTTGAATACCATTGCTCTAGATCTCGGACTGCTCTAGAGACTCTTCTTTACTCTGAACCCAGTCTTACAGGGATCTGGGTGCTTCGTGAATGTCTCCGGCAGTAGGTGAGTATGACAGGCCCATCTCCCTGTTGCTCTTTCAGGGCTTTGTGTGCTCCTCAATCCAGGGAGTTCATGAACACCGGAGCCTCCACGAAGCCACAGTTGCTCCCAGACAGCAGCACAGAGTCGATAAAATGCTGCCAGGAAGCTGCACATGCCTCTCAGGAGTCATGGCAGCTACAGACTCATGCCCCACCACCATCTTGGATACGCATAAAGAGTTCCCTCAGATGTGCTCTGTAAAGTCCTAGTCTACCCTGTCATTTCCAGCTACAAATCCTATGCCTAACGAGCAAAAGTGGGGGTATTCCACTGAGGCTTCCTCTGGTATATCAAGGGGAGAGGGAAGGGTCACCTCCCTCATGCCTGAGCCTCCAAGTAGGCCGCAGATAAGCCGTAAGGCTGTCCCAGCAGGATTCTGGCAAGTGTGATTTTATTAAGACACTGTGGCTCCTATTATACTGCACTCTTTCTTTATTTCCCTCAGCAGCAAAGAAAAATAACATTAAACCAGTATAAAAAGAAACCGGTAAATAACATGAGGTATAGCTTCCTAGTAACAGGAACAGCCAATCAGCATCCTCTTTATGGCATAATAGGCAGTGTCCAGTATACTGCTACTACTACTTTCTTTGCTATCCCTCAGTTAAGTAATGCTGGGTGCCGCGGTTCTTAACTGTGGGATCTTTTACTTTTATTCATATCATTACTGTGGTTAATATAGTTATTACATTTTAATTATATTTTCAAATTTATAAATATATTTAGTTACTTCATTTTAACTTAAGTTGATGTATTTACTTCATTTGTTTCAGTTATATGCTTTATTGTATATCCTTTGATAATTTCTTTGCCCTCTGACCTCCCTGACCCCAAGAAAGATTACCATCAATTTTGGCTCAGGGATGTCTTTGAGGATCTTTATTCCCTGCACAGTGCCATTGCGCTGTTTTTTCCTTTCATTTATCTGTTTGGCTGCTGTTCTGATCCGAACTGCCAGAAATCTGAGTTGGGGTTAAGTTATAGTGGTGGCCAGACAGCTTCTGTGTTTTCCTATTACAATTGCTATTTTTTCACTATTGTGAGTACTTTCATTTCTTTACCCAGTTTGTTTGTTTATTTTATTTTTTGCTTGCGGGTTACTCAACCTGTTCCTTTAGGTATTATTTTACTTTATTCATTCCCTTAGCTTTGTCTGTATATTTATGATGCAGTCTGACAAGATCTTTCTGTGCCTTCTGGGACTACAGCAAACATGCAGATACTTTAGAATCCTCTCCAGGTATCTCTGGAGATGAGACATTTTTTTAGATTTTACTGATCCTGCTGATATGCAGGTTTTAATTGACACTTCCATGGCAAAAGCAATGACGAAGGCCCTGGTGTCAGTGATGTGGGTTTGGGATGATTCACTTTTCACAGACATTTACCCAGACCCTATTACAGGCACAGAGATCATCTCAGCTGACTACTCAGGCAGCAGTACCTGTACTCACACCTGCTCTGCTTCAGCCTGGCCGCAAGGCCTCATATAAGGCCCAACACTCCACCAAAACAATAGAGATGGACAGTACCATACCTGTCACGGATGGCGCGATTACTTTACCACGACGCAAAAGAGCCACTAGTCGGGCAAAATCGACTAGACTTTGGCTGAATAAACAAAAGTTCTCTTAGACAGAACCAAGGCTCTTATACTGGCCGAACCAATTTCTTTGAACAATGCACTATAGCAAGCTTCTCCTAACAACGTGGTCGACCCTGGGTTGTTAGTGGCCCAACAGGTGTTCCTTCAGGATGAAGACCTTATGGTAAGTCTTCACAATCTCCATTCTTCCCTCATAGTGGGGGGCAGGCTCACACATTTTTCCCATGTATGGTCCCTCATTTCATCAGATGCTTAGGTTCTTCACACTGTTAAAGGGTATTGCTTAGACTTCCTTTCTCTACCTGTTCTATGTTCCCCATTGAGGGAAATAGTTTTTTCCCAACGAGACGCAGACCTTGTCTCCATGGAAATAAAAGAACTGATGCGCAAACAAGCCATCATAGAGATTCTTGCCCATACCCTGGGTTATGTGAGCAACTTTTTCTTGGTTCCCAAAAAAGGCAAAGGTGTCCATGCAATGATAAATTTGAGACAGCTCAATGGTTGAGGCATATCAGCACTTCCAAGGTGGAAGGAGGGCATTGCTCGAGTGATCTTCTCCAACTAGAAGATTGGATGGCCAAATTGGATCTGCAGGATGCATACCTCACAGTGTCTATCATAGTCCAACATCAAGAACTTCCTGCAGTTCACATGGTAGGGCAGGAAATGGAGGTTTGGGTGCCTCCCATTCGGACTGTCTTTGGCTCCATGGTGCTTCACCAAGCTTATAAAACCTATGGTCGCCCTGCTACGGAGTCGGGGAGTATGCCTTATAATATATTTAGACAACATTTTCACTCTGGCTCAGTCTATTTAATTAATCCGACATACCTTGCATGGACTTTGACTCTGTTAGAGAACCTAGGCTTCCTGATCAATTGGGAGAAATCCATTATAGTTCCCACACAACAAATCAAATTTCTGGGTTATATTGGATTATTGTAGATTCTACCCTTCAAACTCTACACCTTCCGATGCCAATATTAGCCAATTTCAAGAAGGAGATAGGTGAACCGAGCCACCTCTCAACTCTCTCTCAAACAACTGCCGAGAATGTTAGGCTTTCTAGCGCCATCTAAACAGCCCATTTTTCCAGGTCTTCTTGGCTATCGAGCCCTACAATGATTACAAACTTCATCTCAAGGGCAGCGCATCATACACAAATATGGTAACTCTGGACTCAGAAGCGAAGGACGAACTCTAATGGTGGCTTATTTACATGGAAGCTTGAAATGAATGCACCATATTCTGTACAGCTCCAGATTTGATAATCAAATCCAACGCAAGTTTGCACGGTTAGGGCGCTCAATGTGCAAATATTTCCACCAAGGGCAGATCTGGAATCAACACTCCACATCAATTGTTTAAAACGTCTGGCCGGTTCCTCCCCAACTCAAGCCCAATGCACTATCCTTCTGAAGATGAATGTGTCAGCTGTCCGCTACATCAATCACCTGGAGGCACAAAATACAAAATTCTGACCTACATGGCTCACGATTTCTGGCAATTTTGCCTGATGCACGGTATTTCAGTCACGGCAGAATATATTCAAGGTCTCTCCATCACTACGGCGGACTGGTATTCACGCCAACTCAGATTCCAGTGACTGGCATTTGGATTCCACGGTCTTCCAAGACATCTGGAACCTGTGGGTTCTATTGGAAACATACTTTTTCACTTCTCGTTTGAATGCTCAACTTGCGTTTTTTCAATTGGAGACCAGATCCGACAGCACGGACTACCACTGTTTTCTCCCAAGATTGGTCTTCAAGAAATTACGACCTTTACACTGATTCCTCGATACGTTTTCCATCTACGTAGCCAATCCGGCTCCTGGTGATCGTGGCTCCTCTATCACCGTCCCAACCATAGTTCCCTCCTCTTCAGAAGATGTCTATCGACCTTCAACATCTCCTTCCATCTCTTAAGTGCCTTCTTCAGGATCCAGACGGTCTGCCTCATCCCCTTGTTCTCGAAGGTTTCTTGCATCTCATGGTGTGGTTGATTTCATGGCACCTTGGTCGGTCGAGGGAGTTTCGCAATCAACTCTCCGGATTATTGAGGGCGCATGGGCACCCGACACGAGACAGGCTTATAAATTTGCTTGGAGCAGATGGCATAGTTGGTGCATGAATTTAAATTTGGATCCCATATCGGCTACTTTTAAGTCTGTGCTCCATTTTCTGACTTCTCTGTATGATGAAGGTAAAGCCTATCTCTCTGTAAACCTTACAGATCGTCTGTTTCTGCTGGTCATCAAAGTTTCAATGGGACGCCTGTCGGTTGACATCCTGTCATATGTCGACTTCTCTGAGGAATTTGTTTTGCTCATCCACCCGTACCATGATACTGTCTTGTGGGACGTCTCTATTGAATTTTTTTATTTACATTTTTTTTTTTCTTGCAAGAGGGTTTCTGACGTATGAGCTCTTGATGTGGTTGCTCGGTCCTTTATTCCAGAAAGTGTGATTTGCTATTTCTCGGAGGAAAAAAATCTCCTCTAAAATCGTATTATACTCAGCTTTCCCAGATAGATCTCTCCTTTGCTCAGTTGCATACTTATGGGAGTATGAACTTCGTCCCACTACTTTACGGAATCCTTTGAAACAGGAGCTCTTTATCTTCTTCCAAAAGTCGCGTCTTCCGATTTCTACCCTAGGCTGGTGGGTCAAATACGTTATGTCTCTAGCAGGTATTAATACCTATGTGTTTGTGCCTCATTCGGTTCGTGGGACAATGGCTTCCTCAATTGGTTGTCGCTTGGTGGATATTATGAGAGTGATTGGTCTTCGGAGTCTTCATTCCATCATTTCTACTTCACAGGAGACATACGTTCACAGCTTTAAACTAGCATAATAGAAGCCTCCGTGTCTTAATAAAATTCACAGATTTTACTATTAACATGATGCAAAGTCGTGATTTTATTAATGACACGGAGGCGAGTATTATCCATCCCTCCCATCCCTGGAGGTTTGGTCTTCTCTGGGTAAGTTGGCATCACAGTAAGTCTTTTTTGATTACTGGGTTTTATCCTTGTTAATGACTGTCAAGAGCTCAAGGTTTGATTAAACTGAATTTCATGTTATGTATATATATCGGATATTCCAATATTCCCTGTAATGCGATTTTATGCATAAATCCAGTTTTATACTTGGGTATTACCATATTCTCCTTTCTCTTCCAGCTTGACTTTGAGGTCCAGGTTAAGGCTCACATATCCTCTTATTGGAGCCCCACTTTTCATTTGAATTTGTTGTCCTTGTTTGGGATTGCAAGAAAGAGTAAGTAGTATATTGGACACCACCTATTATGCTATAAAGAGGATGCTGATTGGCTGTTCCTGTTGCTAGGAAGATATACCTCATGTTATTTACCGGTTTCTTTTTATACTTATTTAATGTTTAATTTTAATGTTATTTTTCTTTGCTGCGGAGGGAAATAAAAAAAATAGTGCAGCATAATACTCGCCTCCATGTCATCAATAAAATCAAGACTTTACATCATGTTTTTAGTAAAATCTGTGAATTATATGCCACTAAGGTTGCAGTGTGACAGCTGTGTCTTCTGGAGTAAGAGAAGTGATCTAAAAAGTCAATAAAAGAGGCTAGAATGCCATAAGTATTCAGGAGCTCAAGTAATGTGCGACCACTCACCATGCCTGTCAAGTCGTGCCCCTCGGAAATGTTATTCTTTTAAACAACCGCATAATCGTGGCCACTAGATGTGTCTTTAAATAAAGCAAGCTAAAGCAGGTACATTGAGTGTAATGCTCTCAGAGCCATTGTTCACAAGGCTACCTGCACTTTCACTGCTGCTACATCTGTATACACATATAAACACACACACAAAACTACAACAGTACACTCTATAACTCCAATACAGAAATGGTAAGTTGGAGGCGACTATAGCTGCATCGATTTATGATTTTCAGAGGTACACAGAGCTGAGACAATGGAGGGTGGAAGAGAGGGAATGCTGAGATAAGTCAACGAGTACTAACCAAGGTAGATTTCCTATATTTAGATATGAACATGTATATGAGTGAGAAGGCATTTATGTAATTTTATAACATGACAGGAGGCTTCCTATTTTGCATTAACTCTCTTTACTAAACTCCACAGCAGTAAAGAAAACGTAAAGAGTAACAAATAAATCACTGAGCAGCATAGTATATAAGGGTCATGCTGCCTGTACACTTCCTCTTTCTTTACTGCTCCATCGCAGACAGGTCAGAATATTTGCTCCCCTGGAGCTTTCTACATTTATTGTCATTTCTTTTGTTCCATATATATATTTCAAACATATTTTCTCACTTGTTTACATCCTTTTATTTCTATTTCCTATCTTCATCAGGGCTGTGGGACTAGGGGCTCTCTGTGGGTCTTTTCTGCCCCTATTTGCCCCTCTATACCTCCTGGGACCCTCCCTTGGCTTCCCCTTGGTCCCCCCAGGTTCCCCCACTGCCCCCCTTCCCTGGAGTGCCCTCCTGGGCTCCCTCCTTGCGGCCGGTTTCATTCGCGGCCGTTTTCGCGCCGGCCCGCTTCCATCCGCGGCCGGCCTCAAAATTTAGTCCCCGGCTTGCGGCCTACCTCGCGGCCGCCATTTTGGATCGCGGACATCGCGAGATTCTCGCGGCCATCTTAGTTTTGCCTCGTGCATCTCATTAGGGACTCAGTGTGGCTGTGCTAGCTTGCTGGTACCTCTGAAACTGCTGTTTTCCTCACCTTTTATGTCTAACACCATCTGTGACTATAGGATTACCTACTCAAGCACCCCATCTGCTGCTTTCAACCTGCTACTCAGTCTGTGCCTCATCTGCTTCTATCAAGCTATCCTGTGGCTGGGTCAGTCAGGTCAGTGCTGCTGCCTGTTTATTATTACTGTGACCTGCACTTAAGGGTCCTAACCCTGTGCAACCGGGGTGAGCCCCCACTATAAAGACGCTGCTTACTGGGAGACTAGCTGTTGCAGTTCTCTCTAACTGGGTGAGCCCCAGTTTATAAGGTCACTACTATACCCTGCTGGGGTTATTCTGGGCTTGCTCCCACAATACTTTCAAATCTGACCCTACGCCTACTACCAAGACCTGGGTGCCTGTTTATTACTGTGCCTTTCAATAATTTATAGCCTACCCTACCATGGAAGATTCCCAGAATGTCCCTGTGGACTTCCAGGCCATGATTAACGCAGCTGTCGCTGCCTCTGTGGAGAAGGCACTCTCCAAGGCCCGAGCTTCGGCTCCTGACGTACCTAAACGTAGACGTCCACGCCACGAGTCGGAATCTGAATTGTCCGACCACCAGGCACGGGAGGATTCCCGCCCTAAAAAGCGCCATGACAAAGGCGAAGATTGCACACCCAAACCAACTAAGGGTAAGGCACCTGTCAAGCACAAGTCTGCCAAATTACACACCCCGGCCCCGCGTCAGGAGTACTCTTCTGACGAAGAGCAAGAAGCCCAGTCCATGTCAGTGCTGGATGAATGGCAAGCTGACGCCTCTGACTCGGACTACGACGCATGGGGTTCGGACGAGAAATCTGTCTCCGCTTTCATGCGAGAGACTCTTCTGGGTGCGGCCCAGACAGGAGGTGTCGAGGACACTGCGGACGCAGAACCTCCTCTTGATTCAGACACCATCTTGGACCCCTCAGGCCAAGTGATGTTCGACCCCCGCAACATTCGGCACCCCAGGTCGGGTGACTGGTCGCCTCCTGAACACCTTTCTAGGTTTATGCACCTGTGGCTCCGCAAACCTCTGGAGAAAGAGGTCCGCAGCCGACTCAGGTCAGAATGCCCACGCCCTTCCCTGCCGGATAAGGTCGCGCAGACCCCGGAATTCGACAAGGTTATGTCAACCTTCATGATGCGCAGTGGTAGAGACCCTCGCCGAGGGGTGGAGAAAGGCCTATGGGGCGCCCAAGATAACCTGCTGGATTCTGTAGGCCCCCTGGCTCGCATTATGTATTTGGCGGATGATGCCTACACCAAAGCCGATTCCTTCTCCGCTGAGGACATCAGGGAATGGGCACATGATGTTCGTGAGTGGGCACAACGGTGTTTTTGTTTCATCGGAAACACTAACGTTACGCTCTCTTCGGAGAGAAGAAAAGCAGCGTTGTACCGTATTAACGGCAAACTGGCAGACCTTGGCACAAAGGAGATAGGGCCCCAGGCACAAGGGAAATTATTTGGCGAACCGTTCCTCAAGGAACTCAACAAACACGTGAACGTGTTCACCTCCCTTAACAAGGCGCAGTCCTCAATGCGCAGAGTGTTCAGAAGCAACCCTACCAGAGGGGTTTTTGGAAGGGCTGGCCGGCAACGGGGCCGTGCCGCCAGCCGATTTTGGCCTTCAGGCCCCCGTACCCAACCAACACCGTTTTACCCGACAAGGGACTACCGGCAACAACCCTTTTCCAGAGGCTCGGACAGAGGTCGTGGACCCCGCGGACGCGGACGTTCCCGCTTTGCTGCAGGTAAGGACCCACATTCCTCCACTGTTACCATGTACCCGCACTGCGGGCCGTATTTCCCTTTCTTTCCAGAATTGGGCCGCCCTATGCTCAGACACATGGATCCTACAAACTGTACAGGGATATATCATAGACCTAGTGGGGACCCCCTTTCAGGTTCAGCCCCCTCGCCCCATCCACATGTCATCCTCCGACCACAACCTCGTCAACGCGGAGCTACGCAAGCTCCGAGACAAAGGGGCTATCCAGCCGGTCCGCGACGGGGTGGTTACTTCAGCAACATCTTCCTGGTTCGGAAAAAGTCGGGAGAATACCGCCCCGTCATCAATCTACGTGCCCTCAACGCATATGTGGTCTATCGCCACTTCAAGATGGAAGGCATCCACCTCCTGCGAGACCTTCTTCGAAGCAACGACTGGTTCACCAGGCTCGATCTAAAGGACGCGTATCTGTCAGTCCCGGTGCACCCGGACTGTCGAGCACTCCTACGCTTCCTCTGGCACGGACGCCCTTGGCAATTCACTTGCCTCCCTTTCGGGCTCAGCTCAGCCCCATGGTGCTTCACCAAACTCCTAAAACCAGTGGTGGCCCACCTAAGATCAAGGGGCATTCGATGCATCATCTACTTAGACGATCTCCTCATCTTCTGCGCCGACGAACACAGACTACGCCAACACACTCACCTGGCAGTATCCCTACTGGAGTCTTTGGGTTTCGTGGTAAACCAACAGAAATCGGAGCTGACCCCTACCCAGACGATACAATTCCTCGGCTTCGAGATCGACTCGACAACTTGCACTCTGAGGCTACCAGCCTCAAAGATCACAGCCATTCGCAAGGAGATTCGCAGGGTTCTTCGTCTCGACTCCATTCCACTACGCAATCTAGCCAGGATTGTAGGACTCCTCTCTGCCTCCATTCAGGCCATATTTCCGGGTCCCCACCACTACAGGGCCATGCAACGTCTCAAGGCGAAATACCTACGCCGCAAGCCTACTTACGACCAACCCGTCCCGGTGACGACGGAGGTCCGCGAGGAACTATCGTGGTGGCTGGACAGTATGCAAGCCTGGAACGGCAGGGCCATATTCGGAGACGCTCCAGACTTCGTACTGGAATCAGACGCCAGCCTGTGGGGATGGGGTGCCACCAACGGAACCATCTCCACGGGGGGAACATGGACGACGCAGGAGCTCTCCATGCACATCAATTGCCTCGAACTCCTGGCAGGATCCTTCGCGATTCGCAGCTTGGCCCGGGAAAGATCCAACTGCTGCATCCTCCTGCGCATGGACAATGTATCCGCAGTCCAGTACATCAACCGCCTGGGAGGCGCTCGCTCTCGCCTGCTGTCGGATATCACGAAAGGCATTTTCGACTATTGCCTCCCTCGCAACATCACGCTACAGGCAGAATACTTGCCAGGAGAAATCAATCTCACAGCCGACTGGTTCTCTCGCCACTGGAGAGACGTCAGCGACTGGAAGCTAAACACGAGAATCTTCAGGGCCCTTGCAACCCGGAGGGGTCCCTTTCACCTGGATCTGTTTGCCTCTCGCAACAATCACCAGACCCCGGAGTTCTTCAGCTGGCTCCCGGACCCGGAGAGCAAGGCGACAGACGCATTTCTCCAACTATGGCCGTCGACAGGAGCCTACGCTTTTCCCCCATTCTCCATGATTGCGAGAACACTACACCAGATACGGACGCAACAGATCAAACTGGTTGTCATAGCGCCCTTGTGGCAGAGCCAACCATGGTTCCCGGACCTCCTGGCCTCCTCCTACAGGGACCCTCTTCTCCTACCATCCTTCCCGGACCTACTCACGGATCCCAAAGGGCATCTCCACCCACTACTCCTGGAAGACCGGCTACCCCTGGTGGCTTGGTCTCTTTCCGGGGTTCCTGGCGAGTCAGCGGACTATCGCAGGCTGCTAGGGACCTCTTATGGGACTCATGGGCCCCGGGAACTAGACGCTGTTACCTTTCAGCTTGGGCCTCCTGGTCTACTTGGTGCATGGAACGGGACTCCGATCCCTTTACAGCACCTATTCCCATGATTCTTAATTTTCTCTCCTCCTTGTTTTCATCGGGCCGCTCTTACCGTTCGGTCAACGTCGTGCGCTCCGCGATTTCGGCGGCTCACACCCCCGTCGGGGATCTCCCGGTCGGCAAAGACCCTCTGGTCTGCCGTCTACTCCGCGGTATGCGGCTCCGCCGTCCCCCGGCCCCCAGATACCCTCACCTATGGGATGTGGGACTGGTTCTCCGCTTCTTCAGGGATTGGCTTCCGAATGACCGCCTCTCCCTACGCCAACTATCCGCTAAGTGCGCTTTCCTCCTCTGTCTCGTATCTTTCCGACGGGTTTCGGACGTTCGGGCCTTCGACGTGGACGCTTTCGAAGTGGCCCCTGAAGGGGTCACGTTCCACATTTCCCGTCGCACTAAGTCGGGTTCGACCTCGGTCTTTTACCCATTTTTTCCCGACGACCCGCAGCTTTGCGTCGTGTCCACCCTCCGCAGGTATGTTTCGGTTACCTCCTCGCTCCGGTCCTCTACGTCGGGCCAACTCTTAGTCTCCTACGTGCGCCCTCACGCCCCAGTCTCGGTCACCACCTTGGCCCGATGGATCCGCTGGATCCTTTCCCTCGCAGGTATAGACCCCGCTTTCGGCGCCCACTCCGTTCGCGGTGCGGCGGCTTCATCAGCCTTCCTGGCAGGGGCGTCCCTCTCGGATATTCTCAGAACGGCGGACTGGTCTAGGGAATCCACTTTCCGTACATTTTATTTTCGCACTCCCCCTTCTGCTGGGATGTCACTTCTTCAGCGTTAAAATTGCAAAATAGGAAGCCTCCTGTCATGTTATAAAATTGAAGATTATGCTAGCTTTAGTGTACTAATAATCTTAATTTTAATAAGGACAGGAGGCGAGTATTTTCCCTCCCTTTTGTTCCCTACCCTGACTCCTCGGGGGAGTGGATCTTAAGGTGATGGATTTTGGGATTCATATTAGTGGTTCCACTATCTCCTGGACATATTCGGTATCCCTTCCATCTCTATTCCCAGTGTTTCCACCTAGACGGACAGTTTAGTTGTACAACATGCTTACACCTACACATATTTAGCCTATGGCCAGCTTACAATCTGTCTGTACTGTTTAATTTACACCATTCTGTTAAAGCCCACAGGCGTGAACAGTTACGGTTCAGTACCTAACCGATTTTATACTCTCCTTTCAGTGTAACCCTCTTCAGGACTTCCACTGGTCGCTGGTTCGTTAACCTCACGACTCCGTAAGATGGGATGACGGCTTCGTTTGGTCTCTCCTCCTATCTCGTTACCAGGAGTCTCCTTAAGTTCCGCTCGCCAGAGACCGCAGTTACCGTTTCATTGAGTTTCTGGATGTTCGAGCTCTATCTGGACTTGGATGTCGCTTTAAGAAAGAGGAAGTGTACAGGCAGCATGACCCTTATATACTATGCTGCTCAGTGATTTATTTGTTACTCTTTACGTTTTCTTTACTGCTGTGGAGTTTAGTAAAGAGAGTTAATGCAAAATACTCGCCTCCTGTCCTTATTAAAATTAAGATTATTAGTACACTAAAGCTAGCATAATCTTCAATTTTGCATTAACTGTCTGGAGGTTGTCAAAATACATTTCTCAAGCTCTCTATTTTCTTTCTACTTTTTTTTTACAATTAAAGTTCTAAATACTGTGCAACTTTTCAAAAAAAGTCTACTTTTTTCCCCTTGATTTGCATTTGTATATCAGTCAAACCCTATAAACAAGACAGATTCTAAACAATATGAGCAATGTATCAACCGGACTTCTACATTTGCAAAAACTTGGGAGGTTTACAACAAATAGCAGCCAGATAAGTATTGTAAGTAGTTCTTAATTTCTGATGGGCATGTCTGTCAACTTGTGACGAGAAGCTCTAACAATTCAATTCTTAGCAGCTTATTCAGAAGCTACACGCCGATTCGTACAGCATGATTTTCATTGATCTCTAACTATTCTGATTATGACTACGCAGGAGGGAAGGAGCAGCGGATTTGCACAGAGCATTATCTCTACGCATTGTATTTCTTTTGGCATTCTTGATTTCAAGAATTCAGTATACAGTAGTATGACTTTATAAGAACTTGGTTAGAAGAAACAGAAGGCTCGTAGTGAATTAAAACAGACGAAAAGGCTGAGTTTTTTTTTCAGAAACTACGTAAATGGACACTTCACACACCAACCCAAGTGTATACAACAGGTTGTGGCCACATATTCACAATACACGTTTCTTCACATTCCATCCTCTTCAGTTAAAATAATAAAAATAAATAAACAGAATTTCTGCTTTCCTTGTTCCCTTTACCAACCCTCCACTTTTCCAGCTGACCAGGGTTTTCAGAAAGGTAAAATCAAAGCCTAGTCAGAGCCCAAACCAGTGGAATTACCTAAGAGAGATGAACACAGGAAATGGCAATTTGAATGAACTTTAGTTTTTGCAAATAAGAGTGGGATAAAATCCAAAAGTCTAGATGTGCAAAGTTAATAGAGACTTCATTCACACAGACTTCCTGCCGTAATTACTGCCAAATCTGCTTCCACAAAACATGAGTTGTGGGTGGAGTGTGCGGACTTATGTAATCAGGGTAATTTTTATTTTATAAATATTCCAAATATTTAAAAGTTTAGTCCAACCCAAAAAAAAAAAAAAAGGTTTTAATAAAACATTGTTTTGGTCAGAGTAGTCCTTACTATCTACCTCCTACCTTTACAACTTACCTCTGTTCCGGTGCCAAGACAAGGTTTTCTTAGCAGCCAACTTCTCCACTGACGTCACCCCATCATGGCTGGAGGGTGGGAGTTGTCAGAAAGGAGAGGCTGAACAGGAGAATGGAGACGTCCAAAATGCACAGATTTAACATTGGTTAATGGCTCCCTAATGATGCTGATGGAGGTGGAGTTACACCTTCAGAAGCAAAGACCTTGATCTCTATATGTCAAACTAAAACGCAGGAAATGCACACTCAAATTTATTTTTTGGGGAGATAACAATGCAGCTGGAAAGTGTCTGACATTTACATTTCTGTCTTTACATTAAAAAAAACTTAAATTTCATAAGTTGTATAGACTTTTTATTGTGTGTGTATGTATATAATGATAAGGAATGAAACGTTGCATTTTGGTGATAAAACATCTTTTTCAGTTTTGATATACAATACCATTTAAGTGCATTGATAAGAGAAAATATCTAGATATAATATAGATATGTAGAGCTCTGAATTCATGTTTAAGGTTAAAAAAAATGGCAATAAAAAGAGCTAAAAATAAAAAATTATAGAAAACACTCCATTTATGTAATATTTGTTTAAGTTGCCTAACTCTGGAAATACTCTTAGGATTTCAAGACTTCATCACAATAACTTAAAACAGGCCCATACTACAAAAAATCCATCTACAGGCCAGCAGCCACATGAATGATGTATGTTAAATATAGGACAGCATTAATTAAAAAGAAACTTTATTAAAGACAATAAATCCCACTTGCTGTTTTTTTTCCCAAACCAGAACAGCCAGTGTTCCACATGAAGAGCATAACCATCTGCATGCTGGGAAACCAAACTCTGCCGCAGTAATTGTACCCAGATTTGGTAGCATAAGCACAAATGGATATATAGCCTAAAATGTTTGTGTGCAAACTATATTTTTACTTCACGAAAAATGCAGATGGAATATCAGGATAATAATCAATAGTTTGGTAATGGACTTTAAATAATACTGTATGTGATCAGATTAAAATATGTAGCAGTCGCTGAATAAAGTAGAATGCCAAATCGCTTTCATCCTCGATCATTTGGTTCTTTACGGGTTATAAGATACACATGAACCACAGATTGTTATGGTGTTTAGAGTATCCCTTTAAAATAATGCACAAATCACCATAACAACCACATCTTATTGGTTACAGTACTAGGATGGCAATGGTGCAGTCCTTGTCAGCATTTCCCAGTATCCAAATCCCAAACTCTGGCTGCAGTAAAAGGATTAAAACAATATGGTAGCACCAATACGGCTGTGGCGGCCACCAGTGTTAACGCTCTTTTACAGCAGTAAAAGATGTGGCTATAGCACTTGAAGAGTCTCCAAGATAAGGGTGAAAAGTAAAAAAATCTGATTTTAGAAAGTGACAAGACCAAATTAAAATGACAATACATGGATGGCTACAAACTTCTACTGTGAAAGAGTGGATTAACTTTTATAGAAAGCCACAAAGCCACATAAATCTGCTGAATAGTTGCCACAAAACAATGCATTTCATTGCTTAAAACGTGTAGAAACTATTGGCAAATGTGGAAACACTTTTTAATTAAAATTAAGTACATTTTAATTATTATTAGTATTATTCCTAAACACTTATTTGCACGTTATGGAAAATACCATTAGTTTGAGTGTCAGTGGAGTGCCCAAGGCAAAATTGGTCACAGATCTGACCCAGAGTATAAATTTTGATAACCATTTACAAAAATATAAAAATAATACCTCACTTAGATCTTGTGCTTGATCGCTGGCACAAACTCTGGAGTCACCACAAAATTCTGGTTAGTTGCCCTCCCCCAATCTCCGAGTGTGTAACCATCATTCCTGTCCCTTAACTGAGCACACGTATAGCCAAAGCCAATATGACAGTATTCATGACTGTAATCTAAATTTAGTAGCTATAAAACTTGCAGTTGTAGAGCAAAATTAATCAGGATCCTATTCAGCTTCTTAAGAGCACTCATAAAAGTCTGTGATTTCAAATTAATTTATGCAAAGAGAAAGTCTCTTGTCTTATAGAAGTATACTTATGAGCCATAAATCTAGACTAAAGCATTAAACCATTAATGACTACTTTCACATTGAATCTTTAAGGACATAATTGCAAGACTGAGCCTTAATTCCTATTGATCATGGGCAGTACCTTGCACACAAGGTGCAACATGGCAATCCCTCTGTTGGATTAAAGGATTCATTTTTTATAACAATCATATTGCAATATATTTAGTTATTCAGGATTCTACAGTTCCTTGGTTTCTTTCTTGAAAGATAGTTGTTATATGGTTTTATTAATCCTTCCATAGAAAGTTGAATATTAATGAAATATATTAAAGCAATGGTTTATCAACATTTTACGCATGTGGCAATAGGTTTATGACCTATTCTACAAATGAAAAATCTCAGTTGCACGTTCTAATTTTATTAATATTAAAATATATATTTGCAAGACACTTTAGACTCTTCCCTTTATCACAACAGTGTCTACCTGGGTAAACCAATGCCCGCAGAATAAACTATGTTGACTGTGGACCTAAGGAATACCATAATCAAGCTCCTATAAATGGGGACCCACTATAATTATATGTGACCCACATTTGGGTCTTGGCCATGGAGCTAAAAACACTGAATTAAAAGGACATATGATTTTGGCTACCACCTCGTAATGCATAGTAGAGATAATATATTTATGAGGCTTATGCATACAAGATGATGACAAAAAAAAATAAAAAATAAAAATGTATTTGTAGTCCACCATAACCACGTGACATAGCTAAGCAAGCCCTCAAATGAAACCAGGTAAAGCTATCTGAAAAATTGTCATAAGGTGGAAGTTAGGCAATTTATGATATGGATCTAATCTATTTAGATTTTTGAAACATTTACCAATATTATAAACACAATAAATAGAAAAAATATCAATAAGTGAACACCGATTTTATCCTCACAATGATTTCATGGCAAGTGGACCCACGTTTATCAGTTTGCACCACGTTCAGGTCATGGGATTTTGATAAATATCCCCATATCAAAAGGAAAAGAGGGGGGAAAAACTATTGTAAACAGCCCTTTACGCCACCCGGAAGCTATGAGATGACTCAACATAGCAAAATGTCATTTTTAAAATAGTGCGCATATGTTAACAGCTGATCTTAACAGTTAAATAACTGAATTTACAATTTGAGAATAGACAAACGGGCTTCACTCAGAAAACGTTCCAATAGACTAATTTGGGCAACTGAATGCCATCTGGCCGTCATTAGGCACATAATGAATTCTCACTATAAGTAACTACATGTTGTATAAGAGGTTGAATCATCCAAACACTATAGGTCATAATAGTGACAGAAGGACTTTACATAGTAATTCATACACATTGACCCCTAAACTGTGCAAGTCACATTTTTTATTATTATTTTTAAAAAAATAAAAAATGTTATTGCAAAAGTCTAGGTTGTGCATTTTCTCACAAGTAAAGCACCCTTAATGTACCACTCAATAGAAGACAATAAGGTTAAATGGTCCTTATATTTAAACAGCAGTCTCTTGAAAAAAATAGAAAATAATAGATATAAAGATGCAATACAATTCTATAAACAATTGTATTATCAAAACACAGAACCATGGCAGATCTATTTTAAGTGGTTAATTCAATTATATTTCCCTCCCTTGGGCTTATCATTGCAGTTTGTCAGTGGGCATAACTTGTATATTGTGCACAATAGTCAACTACAGAGCAGATTTTTTTTGTATGCTGTCGGAGGCCTCTAGAACAAAGTGATATTTGAGTTCTGCACAAACAAATTATCTCAGCAATAGTACCAGATAAAGTGGAAAGACAATGTCTATATAGAAATTAAAGATGCAATCAAGACTGATAATTAACCATGACCTCTACTATCTACTTTTGTGTCACTTTAACGAAGTTTGCTTTTTTTTTTCTCTCCCCTGTTGCGCAATGGTTAGTAAATCAGAAAAACAAAGTACAGCAGTGACATCTAGCCTGAGAATGCAAATGAATGGGCTATATTTATACATGTCTTATGATAAACCTATACATATACAAATTAATATAGGAGGAAGAAAAGTTAGTTAGACATTTTACATTGAGAAATTTTGCTTATTAATAATCCAAATTCTAAATGTGTAATAAAGAGAATACCCTTGTATTCTTGAAGAGTAGCATGAAGTTGGCATTGTGTATATTAAAATGTCTTAGGAGCTAGAAATGCACATTTATAGTAGCTATATCTGTTTAAAGGGACACTTCATTGCCTAAAACAAAATCACTAGTTAGTAGATATACCCTCAATGAAAAGATTCATGCATTTAACCTCTTAGTGACCAGACCACTTTTCAATTTTCTTACCGTTAAGGACCAGGGCTGTTTTTACATTTCTGCTGTGTTTGTATTTAGCTTTAATTTTCCTCTTACTCATACTGTACCCACACATATTACATACGGTTTTTCTCAATATAAAATGGTATTTCTAAAGATAACATTATTTTCATCATATCATAGAATTTACTATAAAATATCATGAAATTCCTTTTTAAAACATACACTTTTTTGAACTTTTCGAACCCAATATCTGTTACAAATCTACAACCGCCAATAAACACCCATGCCAAATAGTTTCTAAATTTTGTCCTGAGTTTAGAAATGTTAACATGTTCTTAGCTTTTTTGGGAAAGTTATAGGGCAATAAGTGCAAGTAGCACTGTGCTATTTCCAAAACATTTAAAAACAAAAAAAAATTAACACAAGTTACATTGTAATATTAATATCGGTCAGGAATCCCTGACAGATGTATACATTTTTTAAAAGAAGACAACCTAAGGTATTAAACTTGAGGTATTTTGACTCTTTTCAAGCAACCGTTTTACCACCAATCTATGCCAAATTTTACAAAAATAATAAATATCAGTTTTCCAACTTGGAATTTTCACAGATGGTCATCATGCACCCATGTCCTATTTTGGACATATTTGAAGGTGGCCAATGTAATCTACCCCAATCAAACCATATATTTTGGAAAAGTAGACACTCTAGAGTATTTCAAATGGTGGTGTATTAACACTTTCCATGCACTAATTCTACCATCAGTCTTTGTCAACCTTTTGGGAACTAATTTTTTTTGTGTTATTTTTCAAACACATTATATTTTAGGCATGGATTCTTAGCTCCTGTTATGTATTACTGCCAAAGAACACCCCAATATGTGTTCAGCAACATCTCGTAAGTACAGTGATACCACCCATGTACAGGTGTGTTGGGTTCTCTGGGGGCTAAAAGACATTATTTGGAGAGTGCACATTCCAGTTTTCCAACTTGGAATTTTCACAGCTGGTCATCATGCACCCATGTCCTATTTGGGACATTTTTGAAGCTGGCTAATGTAATTTACCACCATCAAACCATATATTTTTGAAAAGTAGACCCCATAGGGTATTTCAAATGGTGGTATCTAAACACTTTCCATGCACTAATTCTACCACCAGTCTTTGTCAAACTCTTGGGTAGTCGTTTTATTGTGTTATTTCTCTCTCACATTGTACTTTAAGCATGGATTCTCAGTTCCTATTATGTGTTGCTGACAAAGAACACCCCAATATGTGTTCAGCATATATTTTAAAATGGGTTATGTCCAGTCTTTTGTAGTAGCCACTTAGTCACAAACGCTGGCCAAAGTTAGTTTTTATTTGTTTTTTTTATAAATGTTTTTTTCTCTCCAATTTATATATATATATATATACACACACACACACACTTTTATTTCCTATATATGTGTATATATCTCAAAGCACACTTATAATGAAATTATAAAATGCATTAATTATTTTATAATATATTATACATATATATGTATAACAATTTATTTTTTTAATCTTTTTCGCAGCCTGGGGAACTGCCTGACAGCTAAGATAGTCCCCCTGCTGGCAGCTCCTAGAGTCCTATAGCGGCGAAGTGATCATGGTGATCACACGGCTCTGGAGGGCCGGGGTGGCCAGAGCTGCTGCAGGGGGTCTGCCGGAGTCTCCGGCAGTCCCGACCATAATTGCCTCGGATCGCCGGTCCAGGTAAGTCCAGGGCTCCTATTTGACAAGGACATACTAGGTACGTCTTCGGTCCTTAAACACCGTTTTTTGTCAGACGTACGTCCACGGTCGTTAAGGAAATATACATATATAGTTAAGTGTATTTTGATATAAATATATATATTTATATATATATTAATATCAAAATACAGTTAGAATAAAATTACATATTTAATTTAAAAAAAATAGTTTTTACAGTTTATTATATATATATATATATATATATATATATATATATAAAAAACAAGAGGGGGTTGGCTGCACTCACCTGAACATGCATAAATGGGGGTGCTGCTGGGGGCCAAATAACACAATACACAAGATCCAGCGCACTCACCTATCCACTAAACAGCAACTTCAATGTTGAAAGATTTTATTAGTTTTTTTAAAAACACCTAATCTAGGCAAAAATAATGGGGGTTTAGTTACATTATATGATCATACATTGCATAAGCCTGCCACAACGTCAATGTACCCATCTTTGACAGGTCCTATACTAACAGCTTAATGTCTGTTCTTATGAGATTAACCACTTACTAAGTTATACATTATGCAATGTATGATCATATAATGTAACTAAACCCCCATTATTTTTGCCTAGATTAGGTGTTTAAAAAAAAAAAAACTAATAAAATCTTTCAACATTGAAGTTGCTGTTTAGTGGATAGGTGAGTGCGCTGGATCTTGTGTATTGTGTGTGTGTATATATATATACACACACACACACACACAATATCTCATGTCTGCAGCCTTTGAAAGCCCTTCCCCAACTTAGCCTTTCTGTTGCTGTCTAATCACAGACTTCCCAATGAGAAGTCTTTGCAAAGCAGGAGCTCTGGGCAACTGCTGCCTCCTGAGTTTAGCTCCACCAGGAAGGAACACAACTGTTTGATTGACAGCCAGTGGAGTGTAAAAAGGTTATTTTATAAAAGTATTGAAATCTCTTTGTAAAATGAAGAAAGAAAAAAAATCAATGAAAATAAACAACTTCATACATAAAGCGCTTCAGCAAACTGAAATGCTTTAGGTGTGTGGAGTGCTCCTTTAATGTATAGCTACTGCTCGACAAGCTAATTTTGCCATATGACCCAAGATCTGGAGATCAGTTCTATATTTGGATACACTACTGCAATCCTAGGCTTTTCCTCAATTGTCCTCCTTTTGGGAAGATCACATAAGCCAGTGATGGCGAACCTTTTTGAGCCTGAGTACACAAACCGCAATACATGCCAACTTTTTTCCCTCAAAGTGCCAACATGGCAATTAAACCTGAATACTGAGGTTTAAGTTTAGAAAAAAACTACTCGTACAGTTGTCCAAACTAATTAACAACTTTTGTTTTAAAAGAACACAACAAAGAGTTCAATGATACAAAATTTAAATTAAGATATAAATAGATAAAATGAAGCTTATATTTATTAGTATCTCCATCAAATGCAATACATACAAACAGACTTCTGAACACATTCACACACCGGCTGCTGAACACACACACAGCGTCCGCTGAACAAACACACACCGTCCGCTGAACACACACACACCCCGTCCGCTAAATACACATACAGACAGACTGGTGAATACACAGACTGATGAATACATACACACACACAGACTGCTGAATACACACAGTCTGCTGAATACACACAGTCTGCTGAATACATACACTGCTGAGTACACACACACACATACACTGCTGAGTACACACACACACACAGACTGCTGAATACATACACACACACAGACTGCTGAATACATACACACACACAGACTGCTGAATACATACACACACAGACTGCTGAATACATACACACACAGATTGCTGAATACATACACACACACAGACTGCTGAATACATACACACACAGACTGCTGAATACATACACTGCTGAGTACACACACACACACTGTTGAATGCACACACACAGACTGCTGAATACATACCCACACACAGACTGCTGAATACACACACTGCTGAATACATACATACACACACAGACTGCTGAATACATACACACACAGACTGCTGAGTACACACACACACAGACTGCTGAGTACACACAGTCTGCTGAATACATACACACACACAGACTGCTGAAAACACACATACATACTGCATTGAGGGGTGCAGTGTAAGTGTGTGTGTAAGGGTGTTGAGTGCTATGTGTGTGTCTGAGGGGTACTGTGTGTGGGGGTGCTGTGTGTGTGTGGGTAGGTGTGCTGTGTGTGTGCATGGTAGGGGTTATGTGCTGTGTGGGGTAGGGGTTAGGGTGCTGTGTGGGGTAGCTGCTGTCGTGGGTAGGTGTGCTGTGCTGGGGGAGTGGTTGTGCTGTGTAGGAAAGGTGCTGTGTGGGAGTAGGGTTGCTGTGCTGTGTGTGGGGGTAGGGGTGCTGTGCAGTGTGGGGGTAAGGTGCTGTGTGGGGGTAGGGGTGCTGTGTGCTGTGTGGGGTAGGGTGCTGTGCTGTGGGGGATAGGGGTGCTGTGCTGTGGGGGGGGGGTAGGGGTGCTGTGTGGGGGGGTAGGGGTGCTGTAGTGGGGGGGTAGGGGTGCTGTGTGGGAGGGGGTAGGGAGGGGTGCTGTGTAGGGGGTAGGGGTGCTGTGTAGGGGTGCTGTGTAGGGGGGATAGGGGTGCTGTGTAGGGGGGGGAAGGACCACAATTTCAAATTTAAAAGGGAAAAGGGCACCTGGCCTGCTCTGCCTGTTTAACTCTCCCTTCCCTATCTCCTGTCATACGTCCTATGTCAGCAGGACTCTGGGATCACTGCATTCAGTCTGAGCAGCCTGATCTGTGCATGGTCCTGCCCCCTCACTTAAACAGTGTATCAAAGTCAAGTTTTTTCAATTGATCGCTATAGCAAACAGTCTATTTCAGAGCATTCAAAGAGTTGTCATCATTAATATACTAGGCACTCAATATGAATATGAGAATATATCTAAGTGATGATCCCATTTCCTACCTCCTCATTTTCCTATTTGTTTACTTTTTGGCTGATTATTAAAAGGATATTATTGGCAATGATCAATGAGACTGCATGGGCATGAACTATTCACTAAATCTGTGTTAAGCTATAGTTGTTTTGGTGCCTTTAGTATCCCTTTAATGTTTTTGTGGGTTTTGCCCAACATTGGGGAGTTACTAATACTAACCATACTTTTACACACACACTGCACATACACACTATACACAAACTGCCACATACACTCAGACATTTACATACACTGCTGCACATCTACGCACACGATACAAACACTCACACTTTATCTATGTGCATACACAATTTTTGTATAATCTTTATATCGTACTTTTATGTTTAAATTAATTTAGGGAGGGGGTGCTTGAGAATTCTGTGCCTACAGGTTCGTGTGATGTAAATCCAGCCATGGACATCACTGAAGAAGCATCAGCAGCAGCACCTGGAGATTTGAGACATTCAGTATTGGCTACAGACTTTTTTTTAAATCATCATTTTAATAATGCATTAGTTAGTTGAACAGTACTGGTGTGCATCTTCAGTATCATAAGTCTTCCACAATGAAATAATATCTTCTATAATTTATTATTTCATGTGTGCATGTTTTTGTTTTTTTCCAAAATGTGACTTTCATGGAGAATAAGCCTGCTGTAAGTAACAATGTTTCCCTCCATTTCTAATTATCATTTGAAGGCTGATGCATGGCTTCATTTTACCACTGAGACGGGAGCTTTATAGGCTCATTTTTTACACTCTGCCAGGCAGCATTAAGTCGTTCTACTCTAGGATTAAAATACAATTGGGGAGAAGGAAAATTTAAATTTTTCAAGTAAGGCTTTTTGAAGCTTAAATTCAATCATGTCAAAGGTCTATAAACCATTTTACTCCCTCCCAAAAAAGCATAAAGAGTACTGTGCCGTGATTCAGTCAGATACGCTACAACTACTTAAAGTGACTCGTGATTGGTATATTCAGGCATCCTACAACTTTTTACCTGAGATATGTTTTGGTCAAAGATAGAGATTAAAATCTTGCTGGTTTGTCTTAGCTTTACTTAAGACACTTTATAATAGTGTGGTACAGTACCCATTTCCTTTATTATGTATGAGCAAATGTAGCCTCAACATTAGGCCAATTAGGCAAACATCTAAATCCTAACATGGGGGGGCTTACACTGCACCAGTGGCAGTCTGAGTATTAAGGCACCCGTCATGGACCAGGGGGACACTAGTTTTCGACTCCATCATAATAACAGTCTGGTGGGAAACTCTAACAACTACCCAATTGGTGGGACAGCACCACTTTGCGCGCTCTCAATATTCATGCACGGAGTCTTTAACAATGCACCCCACTGATACGGACACTCTATAAAAATACTTCCTAAATTCATATATGGACATTTCACAGAAATACAGCCACACACTCACACTGACATTTAATAGAAACGCTCCACCGCACAAAAATGCAGATAACATTCACACTGACATTTCACAGAAATACACCTCACACTGACAACTCATAAAAACACACCCCATATTCACACACAATCGTAGAAATCCCTCACATTTACATAATGACGCTTTGTAGAAATATACCCTTCCATTCACACACTGACATTCCGCAGAAACGTACTCAAATACTGACGCATCAGAACTACTCCTACATTCATACATGCTGGTCTGAAATAACACGTACACTCAGCAGAAATACACCTTATACACATACTGAAACCTCATAGAAATACACCCAACAATCACACACTCACAATATGCAGAAATAAACCCTATATCACATGCTAGAACTTCATACAAAATACTAAATGATTATAGGCCTATATATATATAAGGGTTGATAGGAATCCTTTGTAACAGTCTGAACATGGATTAAACTAGTTGGCTGGTCTGCACAGAATGTAGTCACACAGTGGTGTACATACCGCGGTCACAGCTGCGACCGGACCAGTCACTCCAGGGGGCCTGGCCGCTTTGTGGACCCCTGCAACCGGGTACCCGGCACCATCTTTTGTGGACCCGGCACGCACGACAAACGTACAAGGGGTCCATCAGGTGGCCAATGCTGTTAGGGCCACCCGATGGAGATGGATTGTCAGGTGGCCCGGTCAACGCTGGACACTTTAGCAGCGCGACTGGGCCCCCTGTGATGACATCACTGCTGGGAGGAAGTGACTTCCCCGGTCACTCCTCCCAGCATACACAGAGCCAGTGTGGGAGGAAGCAGAGGAGGGAGTCAGAGTGGGAACTCTGACTCCCACCAGCCTGAGCCACCACTGGACCCCAGGGAAAGTCACCCTCCTGCACCTTAAAGGTAGGAAACAGGAGGGTGACTTAAACATTGTGTTTGTATGTGTGTGTGTGTGTGTGTCTTTGTATGTATGTATGTGTGCCTGTCTGTTTGTATGTATATGTCTTTGTGTGTGTGTCGGTCTGTATGTATGTCTCTGAATGTATGTAAGTATGACTGTGTTTGTATGTTGTGTGTCTTGTGTGTGTCTGTGTCTATGTCTGTATGTATGTATGTGTGTCTAGGGTGGGAGGGGGGGGGGCACTGATCAGTTTTGCACCAGGGCCTCATGTAATGTATGTACGCCACTGTAGTCACATAATAGACTTTTTGGTATCAAATTTCACCAGTGATGACAACTGTATTACTGGCATGTCTCCATTTTAAATCCACTTTCTGTCCCAATTCCATACTTTCCCGAGCTGGAAGATTTCAAAGTAACCTAAGCTTATATACAGCACACCAATATATCCACACATTTTTATAACCTACTACATATATATATTTTATAGGTAGGATAAAAAAACAAACCAATATAAATCTCAGGAATGAAAAATATTACAAAGTGGACCAGGCTATGGGGCTCAGGACTATTTATTGACTGCATTACAGGTACCTCACTGATAGGGGGACTACGTGTATATGAAACTAGAAAAACGTGGGTCCACTTTTAGTACTGTACTGCTAAGGTTTATAAAATTAGTCATTAAAAATAAAGTTATATTTTAAAATGAAACTTACTAAATTTAGTTATTCCCTTTAAGTACATAACAGGATGCTATGCTTTGCAAAAAAAAAGAAAGAAAAAAAACAAACAAAAAACACATTGCACCGGAGCAATTTCATGCACTAAGGCTGCTAAACTTTCACAGATGTTGGAAACAGCTTGGGATTTCGGATTAGCATACAGAGGTTATTTTCTTTGCTGTACATAGTATACAATCACTTGGGTCCAAGAACTAAAGAACTTCCACATGCAAATTTCAGAAATAGTTTCCTGGCTTGTCTTGTGCATGTAGACTCCTGACCACCGGCAACAAAATACTTCATTTTCCCCAAGTTTAAATAAGGATAAATCATGTAACAGAATATTTATTAAACAATCATAAAAAGTGCTCTTAAATAGTCCATACAGAATCCTACTCAATTACAATGCAGAGCCAACCCATCCCAAAAAATGGGAGCAAACAACCTTTTCAATAACAAATAAAACAATGTGTCAAGTTACAAAGCCTTATTTGAGACAAAAGAATAATTACAAATAAAGCATACCGAATTATAAAAGATTAACATCCACAGAAAAGGAAAAAAAGGGTGCTCACATCAAAGCAGCGGTGTTCATTCTCATGACCAATCATTAACACTTTTGGAATCTCTACAATCCTCCCTAAAACATACTGCTAGGAGCCATTATAGGACACTGTCAGATCTGTAACTGCTTCATCTTGTTGAAGTGGTTATAGTGTCTAGTTTTCCCTGGTGCTATCCTTTTATTCAGTATAAAAGGTTTTTTTAATGTTTTAATCCAAAACGAGTTCCAGTAGCCCATTCCCTCTGTGCTGCTTAAGTTATTAAAGGACCACTATAGGCACCCAGACCACTTCAGCTTAATGAAGTGATCTGGGTGCCAGGTCCATCTAGGGTTAACCCTGCCTGCTGTAAACATAGCAGTTTCAGAGAAACTGCTATGTTTACAAATGGGTTAATCCAGCCTCTAGTGGCTGTCTCATTGACAGTCGCTAGAGGTGCTTCCGCGCTTCTCACTGTGAAAACGAAAGCATTGAGAATGCTTTCCTATGGACTGACAATGCGCGCGCGGCTCTTGCCGCGCGTGCGCATTTGGCGGAAGAGGGAGGAGAGTCCCCAGCGCCGAGGGAGCCTGGCGCTGGAGAAAGGTAAGTCTTTAAAAACCCCTTCCTCCCCCTAGAGCCCGGCAGGAGGGGGGCCATGAGGGTGGGGGGGACCTATAAACACTATAGTGCCAGGAAAACAAGTTTGTTTTCCTGGCACTATAGTGGTCCTTTAAGGAAGCATTACACACAGCACCCAATCTTTGTTTTAGGGCTGAAGGTGGCCAGGGTTCCTCCTTCAGTGTTAAATTGCTGTAAAATGGAGGGAGAGTGCCAAAGTACTCTAGGCCAGGGGTAGGCAACCTTCAGCACTTCAGATGTTGTGCACTACCCCCACCATAATGCTCTTACAACCATAATGCTGGGAAGACATCATGGGAGGTGTAGTCCAAAACATCTGCAGTGCCAAAGGTTGTCTATGCCTGCTCTAGGCTCTATAACTAATTCAATGAGATGAAATAGTTATGGTGCCTACAGTGCGCCTTTAGAAACAACGCTTCAATGCTCTTGCCCTGTATAACTAATGCATGTCTGCCAAATGTCGGATCTATTGATTGTGAGAAAAATGTCTGTAGGGTGGAAAGTTGGATATATATAGAGAAAGGAATAAAACTAAAGATTCGTAGCTGTATGAATAAGGTGAGAGATACAGAAGGAAAAAACAGTTGGAGGTAAAAAATAAAAATAAAAATAGATTACACATGAGAAGGTTTGAGAGGAGGATAATTAAAGAAATTATAGAAGACAACGTGCGAAATCTAGGTAGATGCTTTTAAAACGACATACAGAGAAAATAAAGAAAGCATGAAAAGTGAAAATGAATGTGTTAAAATAGAAAAAACAGATGAAAGTGCAGTTTTTTATCAGTAATTAAATGCACCCAGTAATAAGCAGCATAGTTGCAAACGCATTCAATATCATGCAATATTGTATCAAAATGCAACAAATACTAAGCAAGAAAGTCACTCGGCAGTATGCAATATAATTGCCACAGAGCTTGTGCAACCAATAAATCAAGTAATTCAATGACCTTCTGGAAAACCCCAGATCTGCAAAGAAGAAAATGACAATAGCGCAGTATGTTTGCTAAACAGTGCGTTCCCTTCACCTTCCCCTTGGTGACTATCCCAGGAACAGGTGAGGGCAATAATCACTTTTGTTCTAAGGTTTAATTTGTTCATACGCGTTTTACCTATTTCCGGCTTCATCAAAATCTTAGTGATGTCTAACTCCTTGTGGATATTAAAGCTCAACTCCTCCTCCTTTTAAAGGCATATTGCCTAAAAAAGGTCCCAACTCGTATACTAAAAGTTGCATAGTTTTTCCTTTTAGTTTACACCTTAATACGCACATATAATAAAAATAAAGAACAATCCATATTTAAAAGGTCTTGGTAGATATAATGTATAAAATGTATTTTTGTATAAAAAAAAATTATAGGGAATACAATTTAATTTCAATACAGATATAACTAAAAGGTGGAATACTATAACCGTTATAATTTAATGTAAATAAATGTATATTCCACCCAATACTACTTATTAAATCAACCCCAAAAAATGTACCAACTCATATTCTACATTAAAACCATTCAGGATAAGTACTTCCATCTTAAATATCCACTCAATCCCCAAATTTGCCAATAAATATACAATACCTCCTGCCCCCTTTTCCTTTCATTTTATTATACCACTGAATTTTAATATTTGTCCAGTTTAGCCTGTTACATCCTAGTATCTACATTAAATGAAGCCTAGGCATTCTAAGGTCCAGCAATACGCCTCTGTGATCCCACAGTCTTTGTCAGTTAGGTTGCCGAGTCTCACCTTGCGGTGGATTACGTGTGAGGAGTGTATCTTCTTCCAACTATCAGACATCCAGTCCTGCAACTTCCTGGTTTGCTTAGCTTAGTAGAGCTAAACTCAATAGCCAGGCAATGTTTTAATTGAGCAGCACCGAGAAGTCTGATTGGACAGCTACAGAAATTCTGGTTGGGATCAGAAGGGAAGGCTCGCAAAGGCACCAGACAAGTGAAATGCAGGTTTTACGAGCTATTTATAGATATACCCCCAAGAAAAAAAAATTAAGGATTACATTAATGTACGTTTTCATTATGGGGGTATGTCTACTAAACAGTGTTTAATTATTTGTATTTTGGCAGTGGACTGTCCGTTTAAATCAAAAACGATAGAAGAAGGTGGGGAACATTTACCAGAAGAATGGCAAGCAAATTACTAGTGAATAATGAGAGAGAAGAGGGGATATGAAAAAAGTTTAATGAAGAAAGGTGAAACAAAAAAGTAAAATAATGCATTAGATGAGGGAAGTTATATGAAAGAGAGGAAGAGGAATGAAAGGGGTAAATAGGGCAGATATACATATTCTATCTTGCCTATGCACTCCTCCACTAAGGATTATTACCATATATATATATATATCTGTCTTTTAACATGTATTGTACCCTCTATGTACTATATCAACTAGCAAACTACTACAGAAATTGTCAGTGCAACAAACATGAGTTATAACCTTTGATAAAGCTACATTATTACAATTTCAGCTGTTGATGTGTCATGTTTACAAACATAACAAAAGTGGTTGTAGAGCATACACGTGTGATTATTCCCAACAAGCTTTCTTTTCCCTTGTGGTCTAGTGAGCTGTGTTTCAAGATACATTGTTCTTATTTTCCCTCTTTAACTATGTATTTTTTATTATACATTTGGGTATGAGGTTATGGCGGGACTTGACAAATTTTCTTTGAATCTAGGAGTCAGCTAAAAAAGTTAGGAGCCAGGTCTTTTTTAAACTAACAAAAGAAATTTTCAACAATAAAAAACAAAACAAACAAAAAAGATCTTAAAGGGACACTATAGTCACCATAACCACTATAGCTTAATGTAGTTGTTCTGGTGTGTATAGTATGTACCTGCAGGGTTTTTAGAGCAAAGGTAGTGTTTAACATTACTGCCTGGTAACATCTCTACTAGCAGTCACTTGGACGGCCACTAGAGGTGCTTCCTAGTCCAGTGCTGTACAGTTTGCAGCATGTACATTCAGTGCCATAACCTGAAAGCATTGGATTGGCTAAGATAACCATGATTGATCTCAGCCATGGAGGTGGGGCCAGCTGCGGCAAGATGACCATGGCTATCGTTTGAATTCCTGACACTATAGTCAGGACTATACTAGAACCAAACATCATGGACAATGAATTTATGGAGTTAATGAATATATTCTGATGTGACACAACATATGCTTTATGCAATGCCGTATGCAATGCCTTGTATTTTTTGAAAAAGTACCATTGCTCACACATACTCACAGACAAACACAGACACACACACGCTCACAAATGATTTGTTTTAGTTTACATCCACCCAGCTTCCCTGCCTTTGAGAGCTGGAGTGAATCCTTTCCCTGGTGTCTAATGAAGCTGCTATGATCCTGTAATCTTCAAGCCCTTCTTGCTCTGCTCCTTCGTGCTCGGTTAGTGACGCAAGAATGAGCTTGATATTCTGACGTCACAGAGGGCGCACAAGGGAGCGGAGAAAGAAGAGCAGGAAGACGACAGCTCCCTTGCCAGCTGGCCAGCTCTTGGGACCCCATGATAAGTGGGAAAACAGAGAGCCTGGTCACCTCAGTGATCCCTGTTGTTCTGCCAATATACCAGCAGTCACCGGTGTTGAATGGGCTGACAAACACCTAGGCACCAGGACAAAATTCCTAGTCATCATGGCAACTAGGTGGCAGGGATTTGTTGAGTCCTGGGTTATGGTTTTGTATCTATCTGCCCCATGTAAGACAGTAGAGTTCAGAGGGCAGAGAACAGAGCTATAACACTTGTTCAGCCACAAGGTCAACTCTCCAACTCTAAAAAGGTAAACATTGGGAGAAACCCAGCAGATGTTCAGTGTCCATGACATAGTGGGCATTGGACTACGCCAACATTTTACTATATTACTAATACTTTCCACAGTGTTACTTTGAGATGTAGAAAAGTGCTGCCATTGTAACTGGCATGATAAGAATATAATATATATTAAAAAATAAATAAATACTGTAATCCAATGTATTTCCTTGGAGCAATTCTCAAACAAAACTAGAGAATTTTGTGACATCTTCGCCTGTCATGAAGGGAACAGAGAGACTGAATGCCAGCTCCCACCGCAGCTCTATATAAAATGACACTAATTAGGCAGCACGACATCAGACGCTACTATGTGACTTAATTACAAGGATCTTTTCGTCACTTCTCCAGGGCCCTCTGAGGCATTACAATGGGTACCTGCTGCAGTCTCTATGTGCCGCCAGATCATAAACAAAACACCTATTAGCACACTGTAGCAAGCCACCATTTCCCCTCATAGCAATAATTACTGCTGTGTCCTACTAGTGACAAGCCACTTTAAAGCCTTAACTCTGACAAGCTGTTCTGTTTCTTTTCTGCCCAGATGTCAAGTCCCCTTGATTTTCGCTTTCCCTTTTATTTCCTACGTCCTCATATGCAGAAATCAATGTATAAATTTAAGTAATGAAAACAGTCAGACCTCTTGGAAAATTTCATATTCCTCCTAGAGAGCAGTGTGCATATCATTTCTATAGCAAGCTCTCTGTCAATCAAAGCTTTGCAGACGGTGACAGTGGAGAATATGCGACATGATTAGGCTGCTGCTGCAGAGGCCATGTGTGTACAATGCATTGTGTATCAGTTGCTTTGTATGCGTCAGTGGCACGGAAGAGGTTAAAGGTGAAGGTAAAAAAAAATGCCAACTGTCATATAGGCAACAACAGCACAGCATTACAATTTACTGATTTGTCCCTTTAATCTCGTTCTGCAGAATGACACCACATGGTGCTTAGCGATAAATAATTCATGAGCAGGTGAAATAAAGGGGAAACGAATGACAAGAAGGGGAAATGACAAGAGGCATAAAAAAAAAAAATATATCTATAAAAATAAAAAGTGTATATACATTTGCTTTGCATTTCATTTAAAAGAAAATAAATGTATTAGGATACATATTTATGCTTTCTTTCTACTTTTGGTAGGATGCAGTGGGTTTGATAAGAAAATACAATTTGTTTAAAAATAACCCAGCACACAGACTGTGCATAGATGTGACATTTAGAGGAAATGTCACTGCATATCTTCAGATGTGAATGCATGCTGTCAAGTGTTTGGCTCTAGACTATGTCATGACTGCTCAGATGGGCCAGGGAGGGAGAACATACCATACAATAAGCCAGGCTCTCCGGCTGCTTAGCCTCACCTGTTTAACACTCTCCTCATTTGTGTGTTGGACCAAGACTCATTCAAAAGGGAGTGTCAATCACTGGAATGGACGGCATTTATTAAGCTTCATGTCTGCTGTTTAAAAGCAAGACCAGTCCAAGGCTTTCACAGCTCCATGTGCAGGAAAACAAAGTGTGTGACTCATATGACAAATTAATTTCCATCAGAATGGTGACAGCAGAGTTGGGGCAAATGTGATAAAGCCCTTCGCAATCAGGGTGGCAGAAACACCCATAATGCCACTCTTTAGCATGCTCCTCCCTCTCCAGCCGCTCATACAGAGTCCTCTTTTGCACATATAGCAAACCTGAGGAGGAAGCGCAGTCAAAGAGAGCAAGCCAGTCAAAGCACCAGCCAATACAGTTAATTTCCTTCCTTGGATAGTGGGAGCACAGTTGCAAAACATTCTTGTGGCCTCATACCACATTCATATAATTCAACAATTTCTCCTTGTCATTTTCCAATGAAGGAAAAACGGAGGAAAAAATCCCCTGGTTAATAATAGTGTAGGAGACCACCTTTGGCAAAAATAAATATTCAGGTGTCAGAACTGGACAATCCTTATGAAAAGCCAACGGGGAGGTTCCGAAAAGAGAAACCTTCCCTGACAGGGAAAACTACCACAAGAACATCCTCCAGAATAACAAATAAAAATCCAATGCATAGGCTCAAAAAGTGCATACTGCAACATCTTGAGCAACAGGTTCAGACTCCAAGGAGGAGTCGCAGGTCACACCACAAGCTTTATCCTCACAAGAGCAACACAAATGTCTGGATGTCCCAGAAACAAAGCCAGCTTAAAGCAACATTCGCAAAGACCCCCAACGGTGACATCGCCACTGAATGTCTGGGGGAGACAGGTCGTGGTGACATTTACTTACTTGAACGTGTCCATTGTGGGTGCTGCCATCTTGTTCCGGCAGGTCTTCGCATGCGCAAGAGTACAGCATCGAGGTCTATGGAGCATTCCGCAAGACTGTGGGTTCCTCCTTAGATAGAACTAATACCCTGCAGTCGTCATTGGTGACGGCTCTTGGGATTGAGTCTGTAGCTCCGCCTCAAGTCTAAGAAAGTCAGACGGAGGAGAAATACAAAGACAAAATAGTCCCTACTTTGTATGAGTCTGTCGGCTGACTGAGTTGGAAATTCAGTGAAATTCCAACACAGTCAAAATTAGAACTTGATATTTCTATCTTTATGAAAAACTTATTTTGCTGCTTTAAGATGAAAGAACTTAAAGAGCTGAAATCTGACCCTTCAAGGTACTCAAAGCCAAACTCATACCAGAGGCACATACCTATGTATATGGGCCATACTGGAACTGTCTTTTTAAAGGTGCACTAGAGTCACCAAAACAACAGCAGTTTTGTGTATGGATCATGCCCCTGCAGTCTCATTGCTCAAATCTCTGACATTTAGAAGTTAAATCACTTTTGATTTTGTTCATGCCGCCCTAGCCATACCTCCCCTGGCTGTGACTGGCAAAGCCTGTATTAAAACAAAATGGTTTCATTTTCAATCAGATGTAACGTACTTTAAAAGTTTTTATCTCCTCCTCTGTAAATGGAACATTAATTACATACAGGAGGCATCTGCCCGTTCTAGCAAGCTATTAACAAAGCAGCAGATAAGAAATTCTAAATCAAACAGAATTTGCTATAAAGGAAGTTTAAACATTAGATGACTCTTTACAGGAAGTGTTTAGTAATGATGTGTAAGTCACATGCACAGGAGGTGTGGCTAGGGCTTTGTAAACAAAAAGCTTTCACTTCTAAATGGTAGAGAATTGAGCAGTGAGACTGCAGGGACATAATCTACACACCAAAACTGCTTCAGTAAGCTAAAGTTGTTTTGGTGACTATAGTGTCCCTTTAAAAAAGTGACTGCTTATTGCAGCAGCAGGAAGACTCGATGATGTGAAAATCTAGTCCAATAAATCCTCAGTTAAATTAGTATTCAAATCACTTTTCTTATATTCAGAAGGTTTGAGTCAAAAATCAATCAAAAACATGCTTTGCTGTAATATTACATTGTCATGAAAACATTGAAGTACCATTGTATAAAAGATCCTGCAACCATTCAGACAGGAATTCCCATTTTTTTTGTTTCAAAATTCTTTAGGAGCCAAGTTACATATTCAGTTTGCACAGATGACAATATTTTAGATGTGTATAAAATAATTACATTAAAAATATACATTATACATAAAAATTACACATAAATCTGCAGTGGTGTAAAACGTGCAATATAAATTTTCTCCATAAAATGCATTTCAAACCGTTTACCAATACATTATCATAGGAAACACATAGAATGATGAGGTGAGCTTAGCCAAATCTGACTTCAATTTCATCATTCAGGAAGAAACCTTTTATTCCCCTTAAACTTTGAAGATACGATGTGATCAACAGCTAATTTTCCTCTCTTTTCCCAAAACGTGCTTTTTATATGTTTGGAACATGGTAATATCGACTGCAACTATTACGGCTCTATAATACAGCTTTCCACTTTTCATAGATTGCAGGGCTTGTATTTTTCTTGTACTTTTATTCTAATCATAGCACTTTCAAATTGTAATATTCCTTAGATTTCTGTAAATGAAAGCTAGATTTTGCCCCTAGACTTGCTCAAGTAGACTATGCTATTCAGTATTTTCAGTCGCTCATATGGGCACACAGCATTTAAAAAGAATAAGAAGTATTCTGAATACAGAAATTACTTTGACGATAGCTCTCCACTGAAACCTACTATTATGGACAACAATATTAGCATACAGACTTAGCGGGCTACGTTTAAGGTCTCATTAGCAAAATCACTAACACTCTGTGCAAGAAGAATGAGCAAGCACCTAGTAATTTAAAAAGGTTAATGAGCAGTACTGTGCCTTTCATATTTTACAGATTATAGATCATGGCTATCTTGCTTAACCCTGTAAGGTTTAAATTAATCTGGCTTCTTCACTCATTAACTTATACTGAGATACCAAATAGATAAAAGAAATGGACGTTCAGGTCAAATGTGCCTGACTGATACAAGGGTTAATGAGGAACTGTTACGGATTGCTCTGGTATCTGCTTAGAAATTGACTTACAAGAGGGCTTACAGACTCTCTACTCGTTCCATAATGCAGTAATCGCACATGAAGGTTCAGCACCATGAGAGTCTCAAAGAAAAAAACAACAACCCACAAGTCATGCTTCTGATGTGTTCTGTTGGCATGTATAGTATAGATATGATAAATATACTGAGGAGTCTCAATGCTATTTGATTGCCTCACTCTGTTCAGTGAATAGTGCTGTAGTCCACATACACACGATATGTCATACTATAGTCCAATGATGGCCTGACATTGAAGATCCTTGTGAAATACCTTTCCCATTAGTCTCAGCCAGCTGTTATCTATCACTTCTATAGTCCGTAGTACTGTCTCCACCTGTGTACTGTAGTCTATATCATATGGCCCACTAACATCTAGATACAAGGCTACAATGAGCTTTACTTTAAAATACATAAATATGAAAAACTTGAAATACAAATGCACACACCTAGATATATACACTCACCACAATGAGTGCTAAAAAATGAACACCAAGTTGTTAGAATAAAAGATAACTGTATACAACAAGACACAAATGGCTTACTTTTATATCAATCTGCTCCAAAACAAAAACAAGAGTAAAATCTCAGTCCAGTGGTGGACTGTTAATAAATATAACATATACATATACAAAACCATATCATAGTGAGAGCTGGAGATTGTGAATTTCCAGAACCAAGCTGAAAATGTAAGCATTGTAAAACATGGACTATAGTTAAACTCGAAATCCCACATGCCAATAGACAGACCCATTATGCTAACTAAATATTACGGTTAAATACTCTAAATAGACAGTAAGAAGTTATGCACATATCTCATGTTAAAAAAAGAAAATAAGAGATAAAAGTCCGTGGAATATAGTGCAGATCTTATGGAGACATTTGTTATATATGCAACAGATATCTGCTAAAGATACATTATGTATTCAAAGGGGGGGTGGATTTTTAAAACATTACCGGTGGTATTGCTACCTTCAAGGGAGATTTGGCATGGTCAGCCTCTTCTAAATTAGCAATCAGCACTCCATGTGCAAAAAAAAAAAAAAAAAGGTTTATATATTTTTTCCACTTTAACAGAAAACAGGAAATCAACAAAATAAGGGAGCCTGCAAGCAGCGCGTTTTAACCATTCCCTAAAGACTACAAAGCTTGTTAGCGACAATAACATAGATTTGATTGCGATGTCTCACACATTTGTATAATATGCAATTACTTAAAGAAGGTCTATTTTCCTTGTTTTTTTATGTACAGGAAAAATTAGCAGAAGCATCCAACTGTGACAGAAATTACAGTTATCTTAGAGGTGCAGATGGTGTAAAAAACTCAATCTAGGAAAACGTGATTAGCAGTCTGAGAACATGGTAGCCTTGTTCACCTTTACTGTCGCTGTTGCAAAGACTAAGCGTAAACAAATTATTTATCAACTATCTTAATTTTAATCCACCTTCAAACTTGGTGGAGGCAAGAAAAATGATCTAAATGCATTGCGCAAAAGTAATTATCCAAACAACTTAAAATCCAATGTTGCTCTAGTGTCAGTGTATGCAGAGGAATTGGCCAATCATCTAGAAAAGTATTGTATCTGTCTGCAGCGACTGTCAACAAACTATGCATAAAGTATTCTTATTAATGTAAAGAGTCTTCATCGTGAACATAATCTGTGCATCCTATTTTAGCTTAATGGCAAAATACTTTTATTAAAAAAATAAAATACTATGAAATAAAAAAAATGAATTAAAAAAAGTTATTACATACTATACATGTTTTTGCTTATATTGAAAAGGTGTCATTACTGTGTCCTTCTTAGGACACAATAATGAGAAAACGATAAAAATAAACTCTGCCCAAAAATGCATTTTTTTTTCATAAAATAAAACACTTGGAAGTTTTAAATGAATTTCGGCGTATAAGAATAAAAGGTGTGGGGCCAATTCCCATCTTGCCAACTACTAGATAAAGACAACTGTTTTGAAGAACGCATTTATTACTAGGGGGAAAAGAGTGTTATTCACAAAGAATTTTGAAAGCGAATACTAAATGGGACTACCAAAATATATATCGCTCTCCATAAGTGAATGTTGAACTCTGGGGATAAAAATTTCGTGCAGATCCATCACCACTGAGATCTTTCTCCTCACAGTTATTGCACACAAAAAAACAAGAGGAATTGTCATTGTATATAGTGCTAGAGATATGACCAAGGTGCCCCATAGGACACATTATATGCTATACAATTTCTGTACTACAAAGACTTCGCAGTCACCTTGTCACACTTGCTCTTTACAAAGCAGGAACTTCACACAAGGGAAACCTTCTGCTGTGTGTCCTTTGATCTTGAGGATTACAGAGCAGTCTTTGACTTTCTTAATGAACCAGATCACAAAACATACACCTGATTTAGTGCACGCACAGTTTTATTACCTCCGAAGATCCTGCTGCATACAAAAGGGATTAGGAGGGTAGAATTGAAGAGGAGACATATGACCTCTCCCAATTGAGGTGATATGATTTAAGATTTTTTTTAGATATGGATTGTCGACCTTCAGGATAATTGGGGTTTCCAAAAGGGCTTTAATATACTCGGTATGGGCAAAGTATGTTTTGAATGTGCCTAGCGGTTTGATTAAAATAAAAGAGAGAAAGTAAATTTGAAAATAATACAATTGTGTGCATAAATCAGTGGGCCTGAAGCATGCTATAAAATAATATCTAGATATAGTTTTAAGTGAAATGATCCAAAGGGGAGGAAAAAAAGTCCTGATCTCCCCTAGAGACTAAGTAAAAATTATTAGCAAGCAGTGGTGCGGCCACTCAGTAGGTCATGTGAGTTGAGAACTTGGGCTGGAATCTGATTCCGAGTCTTTCTTAAGACTAGAACAAATGCAATTACAGTAAATTCTGATGAATCCTATAAATAACTAGATAATCTTGGGCTGCTTTCTTTTGCAGATATTTTCAGCACGCTTTCTGGGATCAACACGGAATATAATAAAGCAAACAGAAGAAAAGAAAAAACATTTGATGAGTAACAATTTTTCATGCTCAGAAAATATACTTGTCCTTGTTTGATCCTTGTGTTACGGAACAAACAATGCTTGTGCTGTGCAGAAAATCTTTTAGCCGTCGACTGAGCTGAACTTTGTGTATTCATTACAGAACTGGTCATGTGATTGCAAAGAAACCACTGAGTCATAGATTTGGTTTATTGTCAAGCTATTTAGCTGCCGGTACAACGAATGACATTAAAGCATCAAATAATCTTATGGCAGTTTTTAAAACATGAATATTGATGGCGAATAGCTTCAATGCTTCATAAAGTCATATGGGTGAATGACTACGTCTGAATGTCATGTCCTTCAAACACATAACTATCAGACAATCTTTGAACCATTGTAAAGTATTGGCTGATATAGCAGACATAGGAGACTAAATTTAAGTCTCCTATTAAACCCACACTTACTCACGTTCTGACCACAGCAGATTGTATTCTGGTGTAACTAGACATGTAAACGTTCCCAGCACAATAGAATGTCCATATAACTGAATAGTCCCATACATACACATATATATATATATGTATATATATATTATTTTTTTTACCCTTATTTTCTCACCCCTCCTGGGCGGTATGTTTATTCCTCATTCTCGGGTCCTCTACTGGACAGCGATCACAGATGTCCAACCTGGAATCTGTTGAAGCCACTCTCCCAACTTGGGAGTCACAAAACACTGCATACACTGTCGCTTCCAAACGTTTTCAACATACTCTCTAAAATGGATGTAAAATATAAATAAGCACAAGCGCACCGTCATCTCTTGGTTTCCTTTCGCTTATTTGCAGATCTTGCTGATGTTAGTGAAGAAGAATGAATAACATAAGCAAGCTGCCCAAAAAGTTACTGTGTGGCTCAACGGGAAGGTAGATGTCATCAGTGGTGGGAAATGAAGCAGAAATACAAGGGTTTAAAAAAGAATGCCTTAAAATGTGCACCATATCTATCCAGTGATCAGGTTTGAGTACACTCTGATATTCCCTGCTTCATTCATTTAGTGGAATGGTTGAATGGTACTTGTAGATAACTCTTGGTGCATCCTTTATCACTAGTTTACTTTTTATTCTTATAGTTTCCTTTTTCTATTTTTGCTAAGTTGCCCCACTGAAGAACCTAGTCCTCTTATTTACCAAAAGTAAATCGGAACTTTGGAGAAGGAGCATTATTGGCTCATAATAGGATTTTTAGTGGGTCTATTTTGTAGGAGCGGCAACTCCTTTGTGGAAACTGAAGAACCTCTGTATCATTCCTCTGAGTGTTAAAGACACTATAGGGACCCAGACCACTTCATCTCATTGAAGTGCCCCCTGTATCCTTAATCCTGCAATGTAAAACACATTTGCAGTTTCAGAGAAAATACATTTTTCAGAGGGATACTATAGCATTAGGAATACAGTTTTTTACCATGTGGAATATGGTTCGGTCTATCACAGAAGGCATTTTTGGTATACAACCAGCATTATTGGTCTAAATATCGTATAGGTTATGACTTAAAATTCTGATATATTGTGTTTTATGCTTATGCTAATATTGTCCATCAAATTCAGTATAGTGTAAATACACTCTAGGTGCAGGTGCACGCTAACCCTCTTTTTTTACCTTTGTAGTTATGTTTTCAAAATTAAATGTTTGTAACCTAAACAAATATATATAGATACAGAAGTAAAAAATAAAGGCAGATTTAATTTCACAAGGCAAGGCTTTTCAGTTTATTTGCCACCTTAAAGTAGAGGGTTTGTTTCACAATAACAATTACCAATGCGAAAAAACAAAAAATGTTTAAAAATCCCCAACACAAACATATCTACATACATTGCATTTATCATTGTAGTTTAGTCAAAGCTTTGGTACTAAAATATCTCCCTGGGTATTATATTGTCTAATAATTAAATACGTATTGCCTATCTAGGGAAAATAAATAGCTAATAAAAGAAATGCAGACAATGGCAGTGAGCCACAAAACTCTTCAACATAGAAGCTGTACGCAACATATTTCTTTAAAACATAAATATACCCAAACGGCAGACAATCGAAAGAGTGAAATGTAATTCTGCAAATCAAATATAGACATCAGCAAAGAGGCCTAAAACATCAAGGAGGAAATGCTAAAATATTATTTACTATGGTAATAAAATTGTATGGAAGAAACAGTGAATCTATAAAGCACATGCCAATTTATTCTCTCTGTGTGCACACTATCTCAGAATAAATGGTTCAGCTACAATTTTACTTTTAAAGGGTTTTTTTTCTTCTCCTTTTCTATCTTTTTAATGATTTCTCTTAAGATGCAAAAACTACCTTTTCAATAGCTAGAGACGATTACAGGAAAAGAAAAACAAATTAGGGGCTACAGCGAATCTAGCGCCTTCTATAGATAATTCTGCCTGAGGCATGAAGTCAATGGTGCAGACTGCTCTCTATAGAAATAGCTCCTGAATGCAGTAATACACAAGTGTGTCAACTCCTATTAAAGACAAATGACTTCCTCGGCAATAACAATATATGTTTTTTTCAAAAATTGAATAATTACATTGCTCAAACCAAGTGAGGTATAATTATAAGCACCCAGTAATGAAGTTTGGTGCTCATTAGGTATTGTGATGCATTTGGTATCAGGGTATGCACAGAACTCTGCACACAGAATATATGCCAGCCGGTGATATAAGAACACATCTTTTATCATTTTGTTACCTTTTATTATGTTCAAACAAGCACAGCTCATTCATATTTTGTGAAAAAGTTCTATGAGCCAAAGACAAAGACAAAATGATGGGGGCAAACTGCATTGTTACTGCAGTTACCGAAACATGTACTATGACAATCTGGTTACTCAAAAATAATTAAATTAAAATTGCTAGATATTTTTGTATTAACTACACCAAGATGTTTATAATGGAAGTGAGTTACCTGGAATATACCTATGATAAAAAGGCACCTAAGAAAAACAAAAAGTGTTTGCTACATACACATCTTACATGTTATTCACTCAATTAAATTCTCGGTAATTAAACATGGATTTTACTTTTTTAAGCCAAAACAATCAGAAAAAGAAAAAAAGAAAAACTATGTTTCAGGTTCGCCATTTTGTCTTAAAAGTTAGAAATGTGCCTCCCAAAATGCACATATCAGTAAATAACCATGGTCATGTCAAAAGGTGCACAGAAGGCGATATTAAATAGACTAGGCCCAGAAGCTGTTTTGGTTTTTAGTTATGCATTAAAGCAACACATTTCCTGCAGGTTTTGACATTTCACATAGATTTTACATACACTAATGCCATTATGACCATCACATTTTATTTATAACTTATCTTCTATTTAGAACTATAATGATACATTATTTAAAAGTAAAGATATGGTGAGCTAGTCTTAAGAAATGTCCTGGATATAACTGTTACAACTTCCTAACTGATTATTTCCCAGTACTCATTAATAAACATGCTACAGTTACAAATACACATATGCATTTATAATGAGTCAGGGTCTCCCCTAAAAAAAGTTTGAAAATAAAGCAAAACTCACCTTTAAACCAGCACTGCCCAGGTCTTGCTTCCTTGCCTTTTACCGAGATTATCCAGAAGTATATTCACTATCAATCAAATGCATCTACAAAGAGAAGCCATGACGGCCTTGCTACACACACATGGCAATGGCCACACTGCAGTAACAGGTTTCTCTTCATAGACAAGCATTTCCTCTATTTAGGGACTTAACTGTGTGAACCTGAGGACTTACAATTTGTGAAAGTCTAGGTGTCTCTAGTTGTTATCTGATTGACAGCCTCTATAGGCACAGTTACCAAAAAATGTAAACATTGCACCAGTGGAGTACACACAACCCATACATATCCATACAAACAGACAGGCACACACACACACACACATTATATATATATATATATATATATACACACACACACACACACACACACAGACAGACACACATTCAGATAGACACAAACATACAAACAAACGCACACACATATACAAAATGTTTAAGTAAAAAAAAAAAATCAATATACATTACTTAATAAAATACCATTAAGTTGCATGAAATTTAATAAAACATAAAAAAAAGGAGAAGTGAAAATTTGATGACATTTGCCCTTTAGGCTGTAGTGATGGTTTGGTGCTCAGAGTGAGCCTTTATCCTCATTAAAATGAAATGGTGTTTTGATCCTGCCAAGAGACCATAATGTTTTGGAGGTATGATGGGTAATCAAGAATGGGTAGCTACATCTGTTTAAATGAATATTAAAATTATGGCCTAAACCAGCTTTATTTGGCGTTTTAATTTGACAATTGCTCAGAGTAATATTTCCAGTTTGTGGAAACACTTGAAGCGCACCAGGCATCTGAAGTCATAGATCCTGATACCCTTTTATTTAGCATGGGCACATCCTAAAAGTCAAGTATCCTACTCTACACTACATGGCCATTATCTAGCAATCCCAGGCTCATCTTCCAAAATCTCCCTTATCCACACTTTTCGCTCTCCCAGTGAACCCCAAGTTCTACCGTAAAATTAACATGCAATTCATACAACAAAATAAATCATTTAGAAAAAAAACTTTATATATATATATATATAGATATATATATATATATATATATATCTATATATATATATATACATATATATGTATATATTTATATATAATCATGATGAATTTAAACTGAATATGACACAAACATATGAACAGACTTGTAAAAGCCGAGTATGTTTATTTTGTGTTAAAACAAAGTGGAAAGAATAACATAATTAAAGATTTATGAACATGATACTGTAAATGCAGAGATTTAAAAACAAATGAAGAGGTGACACGACAGAATAACATAAAGAAACCAAATCGGCTCTTTTCTTAAGCCACACTTCACTGAATCCAAAGTTCAAAGATCTGATTACCTCATAAGCCACCAGGTCAGACCTAACATACTCCAAGATTGACTGCAGAATTCTAGGCAAAATAGCTGTGGTCATGAGGTAATCTTTTTAGACTTCAAATCCATACATTTCCCACGGTTCCAAAAGTATGTTTAAATGGAAACTTTAGACTATGACTGTCTTATTGATCTGAGCTGCACCCTGCATCTAAAAGGACTGTTAAACTTTTTATTTTTACGGAAAGCTAACCCTATGGCTGCTAACCTTTCGGTCATGCCTTGGTTCCCAGAATGTAAATCAATTACATTCTGTATAGGTCAATGGTCAAAGGGCAATAATCAACAGGAGGTATAATTAAATTCCTTTTTTTCTGAATATCTAGAGAATGAAATCTAAAAATGTCTTGCTTACAGAAATAAATGTTTAATAGGCAATACTTACATAATTAGCAGGAACATACAATTATTTAGAGCAGGGGTTCCCAATTAATAATAGTGTATCATACCGATTGTACAGTGCTATGGAATTTGCTGGCGCTATATAAATATCAAAATAATAAATGAACATCGTGGAACCTCCCCCCCCCCTCTCTCCCTGTAAAAAATAAATAAAAAAAATGTATGTGCCTGTGTGTCAATGTGTAGCTGTGTGTGTGTGTATGTATCTGACACACACATACACACAGCTTGACACACATATACACACACCTTGACACACAGTGTATCTGCGTGTGTATGTATGTATGTATGTATGTGTGTGTGTGTGTGTTAAGGGTTCTGTATCTGTGTGTCAAAGTGTGTGTATCTATGTATGTGCTAGTGTGTGTGTATCTGACATACAGATATACACACACTGGCATAGTGGCACACAGATACACACAAGGTGTGTGTATCTGTCAGTATGTGTATCTGTATTCCTGTGTGTGTATCTGACATACAGATATACACACACTGGCACACAGATAAACACACTGACAAATACACTGACACACACAGATACACAAACTGGCACATACACACTCATTGACACAGGTACACACACACAGACACATACACACACATTTATATTTGCTGTTCACTAACATTTTTTCTGCAGGAGGATCTTCAGTGCTACTGCCTGAGTTTGGTGTGCTGCTTAGTCCCCGCTGCTCCCTCTCACCCTCTGAGCGGTGCGCTCTGTCTGGGAGTAAGTGCTGTCACTTCCTCTCAGCATCCAATACTACGGGGGTTCGGTCAGGCGCCGCGGTCATCTAAAACCGCGACCGGACCCCTGTAGTATCTGTTTAGCGATACCCATCGGGTTGCCCTAAATGCTTGGGCCACCTGACGGGCAAATCGCCGCGGAAGCCCAATTCTGTTCTCTAGGGTTCTGCGGATCACTAATTGAGAAACGCTGATTTAAAGCATTGTAAGAATGATAATTAGATTTAGACTGTTCCCCCTATCAAAATTAATTTAAAATAAATAATAGACTACACTCCATTTGTATCTCTTTTTGACGCAAATACAGTTGTCCATGTTTTATTAACATAGCTAGAACCAGCGCTCATATACTGGTTTCCATGAGAGAGTGTGCAGCATTATCAGGACCATACCCCAGACATATATAACTATACTATGCCACATCCCAAAACTAGGGACACAAATAGACTGGACGACTATTTTGGGTGCCTTTCTCCTTTTGCAATTGGAAATGCTGTTAAAATCAAATTGATAATATTCTATTTCCATTCATGTATGAATTTCAAGGCCGTCAGGACCCAGGGCAGAAATATTAGGGCTCCCTCATCTTTCTGTTATTCTATCTTCTGCCCCCAGCATTTTCTGGTCCTTTTTATCTTCTGCCTTCTTTATCATTTACCCACCCGTCTATCTCTCCCCACTATTACATTCCCCTGATCAGATCTACCTATTGTATTTTTCCAGGGCTCTTTCACTCTCAAAGAGAAAATACTTTTGTACACCCACGTGTTTGCTGCTGCTGCTATGTAGCAAAATTAATGGAGTCTGGGTCCGGGTGATACTTTTCTTTCCAATGATATAGGCAGCTTAGCAATAATGCCACAGAAAGTTATATACAAACCATAAACCTGCATTTTATTCTAACAGGAAAAACAAAAATAGGAGAGGAACTGCGCTACAGTACTGATCACAGGGGAGAATAGAGCTGCACACCTGAGGGGAAGGGTAACCTTCAAACCCTTTAAAGAATGGAGAGAACAAGATACAACAAATACAGGGTGCGCTAAGTCGGACAATGAGAGATAATAAACAAAAATCAGCAATAATATAAAGAGTCTCTTAAAGTACAGCGAAGACCTGGAGTGTGTATTCTTCAGTCCTTGCTTTGAATCCTCAGTGGTGAATATGAAATACAAAAGCAGAAACAGAGACCAATAGTGCAAAACCGTTTTAGGAAAGCTGGATCACAAACAACATAGAAGTAGAGAAGTGCCAACTCACAATATAAAGAGCTATGCCCAGCTCTAGGTAAAACAGCATACAGTGGTATTTAATACTCCCCACATGTAGGATATAACTGGACACTTGGAGGTGTATCCTCAAGACTTCTATAGCATTTCATATAAGCGTCAGCATATAAAATACATAAAAGGGGGAAAAACCCAATGGTGCAATAACGTAGGTTAACTGCAACAACAGACAACACTGAGGTCCTAAGAGTGCCAACTTACAATTGGGAGAGCTATAACCAGCTCTGAGTAAAACAGCATACAGTGGTATTTAAACTCCTCACATGTAGGATATCCTTCTAGCGATGCTTGCAGTGCCGGTCTTATGAAATAAGAATACGGTGTTTACCGTATGAAAAATAGCAGTGAAAGGTAAAATGAAATGTACTTACAGTGTTCAGAGCAGCCACACTGCTCTATGAACCAGGCGTAGGTGGAATAATCCCCACCAGGGATTTCTTTTGTAGTACTGGATCTTTAAAATGATAAAAAATCAGCCAGGATAAGGCAGCAACAAATAAAAGTAAGTGTGCAAAATACTTTTATTGGATTCTTATAAAAACACAACGCGTTTCACCAAAAAACTGGTTTTATCAAGTGTAGTGTAGGTCTCTACTTCTATGTTGTTCGTGATCCAGCTTTCCTAAAAAGGTTTTGCACTATTGGTCTCTTTCTGCTTTTGTATTTCATATTCACCACTGAGGATTCAAAGCAAGGACTGAAGAATATACACTCCAGGTCTTCGCTGTTCTTTAAGAGACTCTTTATATTACTGCTGATTTTTGTTTATTATCTCTCATTGTCCAACTTAGCGCACCCTGCATTTTATTCTACCCGTCATTTAGCAGTGGTAATAATGCATGTAGATTACATTTGGACACATCCAGAATGGAACATTAAATATGAAACTGTGTGCTTATTAGCGATGTTAAAACCCATTTCAACGCTTTCTGTAATCACATCATTTAATCTTAAGACTAGGTTAACAGATATTCAAATTGTAATAGAAGAAAAGTAAACAATTTCTGCCGCTTCTCAGATGATTACTGCAATTCATTTCAACGTACTTTAAATCAGATCTAATGTAGGATATCCTTCTACATGAAATGTTAATCTCAATAACAGTATATGTTAAAATAAAGTTCGCACTAAAAGACATGTTAGGAAACAATATAACATAGCACACACATTAAACCAACTATAAAACAAAAAAAATAAATCAGAAACTAGCCAACTCAAAAGCACTGTAATAATCAAAATTAAGATGAAGAGCCAGAGAAAGAGAAAGAAAATAAATTTTCCCAACATAATAACAGCAACAGATAGCGTAAATCATCATGATTCACCGACACAGTTTGCATTGCTGTAAACAATGGTCATAGAGACACAGATTCATGGGCTCCAGAATGTAGACTGCATGTTTAGACACTGAACAACTCCTCCAGTGAGGATTCAAAATGTTATATAAGAAAATGAGAAAGACATAAAACAGACCCTCCTGATTTCTCCATTTTATACTTTAGTCCATTTACCAACTCTCCCACATTATGGAAAGCCAAAATTATAGAACCCTAAAACATCTCATAATTTGCAAATCAAGCATACCTCCCAATTTTGGAGTCCTGGGTATTGGGAAGGATGGGGTTGGGAAGGGGTGGTAAACAGAGCAGTCCAGAAGAGCCCAAAGCTGCTGCATCACCCAGAAAGGGGGTAGGTCCACCCAATTACCTGGCAGGCCAGTCTGGCATGATCCCAAAGGCTGGTCCATGTCAATCCTACAGGCAGGTCCATTGAGGGCAGGCCCTGCAGCGAGCACTGTGTTAGTGCTCCCCGCAAAGTCTAGGTTCCCTGGACATAGCGTGAGCACTTCTAATGACACTTTTATGCAATGCTTTTTTGGGGACATGTGTCCCCAAAAGCAGGATACCAGGGAACCAAGGATGGACAGGACCCAGAAGTCTGGGCAGTCCTGCCAAAATCAGGGTGGTTGGTAGGCCTATAACTCGAGTTTATGACACTGTAACACAATATGTAGTGTAAGACAATAATATTTTCTCAAACTTTCCTGTAATTTGGAATATTTCAGACTTGACAAAAACCCCAATAGAGACCAAGCAAACCTTATAGATAGATATTCCATAATGATAATACACCTAAGGCAAAAACAACTTTGTTACCATTTGAATAGTATATACTGTCCTTACCTGCATATTCATTGTAAAATGTGTTAATAAAACAGTACTGTTCCTTATCCAATGTAGGTTAGCAGGAAAACGGACAAAAAAAATTTCATTCAGCACTATCTGTCCAAAACATTTATACATCACAAATAGTTGTTCTGGATCAAGCTAATTATTTGTACATCATGAGCAGTGATCATGCAAGGATAGGCTCTGAGCACTGAGATACGCAAGATTTTGCAGGTAAGTTCACCTTCTGGTACAGCAAAACTGCAGTGGACTATTTCAGCTTTGTTAAATGGACACAGGGAGCTTGCATCAATGGCAATTCGGCCCCTCTCTGAAAACTATCCAAAGCAGACGGTATGGGCACAGGGAACTGAATAAACTTATGCCAAACTGCATGAAAACCAATTCAGCAAAAACTGACAGAACTGTATGCACTGTATGCACAGTCTCTACGAACCATAACTACTGCAACTAACTGTGGCTTTAAGCGTTCTGAAGTTGGAAGAATTACAGTTATTTATGGCGCACATTGCTTAAACTGCTTCTCAAAATAATCAAGTCATATTGTATCCCACTTATAACCGCTTTGTTTATATATGTTCCACTAAAAGCAATGTCATACTTGTGATTAATAGGTTTGCTTGACAAATTGCTTGACATGCTTCTTGACATAACTTGCACTATTGAGAATAGGAGCTTGTCTGCTGAATTACACTAACATTTTTTCTACGTCTCTGGGTGAATTATATATCCCTGAAACCAATGTCTTTAGTGAAATAGTAACAGTCAGAGTATATAAGAACAAGGCTTGCCTTGTTGCAGACGGTATAAAATGTATACATACTCATTGCAGCTGGTAAAGCCATAATAGAAAATCTCACTGTGAACCCAAACTTCGGGACTTGTTGTGGGAGATCATGAGGACATTTTAAAGGGCACTTTAAATTAGATGTATTCCAACTTCCACCCCACCCCCAAACCTTTTGACACTCCCCTTATTGCAGCACTGTGTTCTTTGAAGTCAGTGCTGAGGGGGAAACTAATGTACGTGTGCGGCAAGCCCCACATTTGATTTTGGCATTCCCCATAGAAAGATGCTGGATGTCCTAATGCACAGCGTGAGGATGTCCAGCGCAGTTTCATGGAGTCAAACTCTGTGAAACAGCAGGGAGAACATTGAGTGGCTGTCTCAGACAGCCAATAGAGGCAGACGTAACCCTGCAATATAAACATTGCAGTTTCTCTGAAACTGCAGTGTCTTAGTTTGCAGCGTTAACGAGACACGGACACTGCACCCAGACCACTTCAATGCAATGGTCTGGGTGTCTATAGTCTCCCTTTAATATTCAATGAAAGTAAGTGGACTGGGTGCCTATAGTGTCTCTTTAATAAAGCACCATTTTTGTTCATTGTAAGTGCCCTACAATTTCATTTTATTTTTCAGCTTTGAGGCCAAATTCTTCTTGGGGACAGAACTTCCTCCAGTGACATCAGCTGAGGGGTGTACTTGGGCAGTGGAGAGATGTGCCGCTATTGGTCGTCTGTCATTAGCATGTTGTGTGTGCTGACAACAGATGTCCAATATGTACAAAATGGACAATGATGCCGCTGGAGATGAAGTTACAAATCCAGCAGCAAAGATTCCACAGGTTCATGGAGGAATGCTGCACAGACGTCAAGCACCATGACCACTTCAAATCATCACTGAAGTGGCCATGATGCTTGTAATAACCCTTTAAGAAGTAATCAATGTGGACGAGTGCCCAAAGAGAAACTTAGTTTAACATCTTAAAGTAAGATGTCTCCCTTTGGTGCGTGGATCAACAAAACGGTGCTCATGTACTGCATATTTGTCTTTAATATCAATAATGGATTTCAAATCCAAAAAGAAAAATCAAGTCAAAACTCCTGATTCGTTCGATATAATGGCAACGGTTTGAACGAACGGCTAAATTAATTTAAGAATGTGAAAAAAATTCTGATTATATAATTATGCAAACATTGCAAGAAGTAAAATTTGTAAAGCCTTGACCTTTCCATAATGTTAGAAAATAGGGTTACAACACAAATTGACAAGTAATGGACACTAACATTTTAGGAGGGCGCTGCTTTCAATCCTGAAAGCAATTTAAAAACAAATGTGCGATAAACATCAACTATACTAAAACTAACAAAACTCTTAAAAAGAGGGAAAGGAGGGCTATGGCTAAAGCGTTCTAAATATGTCTGGAATATATTGGGGAAATGAATTTACTCCTTTACACAGAGGAAATTCATTATGAATATTTATCATTTTACATGTGAGACGTGGCTATGAACAACCAAAACGGAGGAAAAACTGAGTCTTCATAGATTAAAGTAGATTTACTAATCCCACTGGAAACAAATGACCAACAGCATTCTTCAGAAGGTAGACAATTGTGTGATATAATGATTTGCTTTTCAGGAATATGCAACTGAACCTCAGTCTTGCAGCTTTTATGAATACGCTCCATTGTGGCACTAAATAAGAATACATATTAAACAGTCATGCATAGATTTTCCTAGTCCAAGATATGATTAATGCAGCCTATCAGAAGCCAGATGGTGCAGAACTCGCAGCATCAATCAAAATGAAAAGACCACTCAGTGCTATCTATAATGATGTGCTCACACATGGAAATTTGGTTCATACAGCCTAGCCTGTAATGTGAAGACAGTGGCACATAAACATAGCTTTTTGCATCCCGAAGGACCCCCAGTCCAATGCACAGCTCCCGCTTTGTTAAACAAAAGATAGGGGGAAAAACACAAATTATTGCAGAATTCACATTTGGAAAAATTAAAATAAGAAATTAGAAACATGTGATAAAGTTATAACATGATTTTATGTAAGTTTATATTTGATTAGGCTGAAGATATTATAAGTAAAATATAGACTTGTTTCAGTTGGAACTGGCTACGTATGACATTTTACTTTCCCTTGTGGCTAACAGCCTTACTTAGGGAGTTAACAAATGGCTAGTTATCAGTAGTCAATACTGCAATGGATGTTTATACGACATATAACAAGCCGAGGCCTTATTGCTAATTGTTCTAAATGAAGTTGTAATGGTGCCAGAAAGTTGTTTTGGGACACACAGTGTTCCTGTGTTCACATACATTTTGCAAACAAAATTCATTTAATGAACTCCTATTAAAGAAATAAAACGATATTAAAATGGATAGTTCAATAACATATACCTCATGATTACTTTATGTTTACAAATCATTTGTTGACAAGGACAAGCCTCACTGTGCTTCTGTGTAATTTTTTTCTGTACAAGTGTTACATTTTGCCAAAAACAATTCAATTAAATTAACAAAAATACTTCAAAATATACAAATAATGCAGAATATTCACTCTCGGACGTGCATCTGTTTTCTATTCTAGAGTAAACTATAAATCCCTGTAGTCGTTATGTTGCAGTTGATTACTTTTCTTCTTCCGGTAGCTCCTTATTTCTTTCTCGTCACCAAAAAGAATTTTGACCGCACTCAAAAAGAATCACAATAAAATGGATTTTTAAAACCACAAATAACGCTATTATCCTGCTTTTGCGATGTTCACTAAAGCAGAAATTAGTTCTACGAAATTACTAATAGAAACAGGTTGTTTACACACTGCCATTCATTCTAGAGTTCAATTACTAAGCTACTTATAATTTAGGAACAAAGCTATTCTGCTTTTTGTAATTAAGCAGAAAGTAAAATATTTTTCGTTAATACAGTTTGTATAACGTTATTTACACCATGCTGAAAAGAAGTCCCCGTTTAACCGGGGTATTTATAAACAATGCATGATAAAGGGCAGCAATAATTTTGGTGTACATACTACCCTGTAATGTACTTTTATTCATAAATGTGTCTGATGAGAGTTGACATTTGCTCGCCATAATTTGAACCCATCATGTCAATGCTACATTAATACATTCCATTTCCTGTTACTTCAATAATATAGAATTCGGCAAATTACATTGTAGGCAAACAACTGACTTATCAACTGCTGTCATAAGGAGGCAATTTTTGTGCAATAAGCATTATATACAGATACAAGGAATAAAAACATCTTGGTGTCTTAGATATGTATTCTTTTGAAGCTAATGAAGAACAGCTTGCATGCTTGCCTTGACATTTCAGGAGCAGTTGTACAGCACATTAGTCGGGGACGGCTCCTAAAGGATGTGGTCTGCTCTATTTAGGATCAATATGGGAAACCTGAAGTGAAATTATGGCCGTGATTTTATTGCTTTATTGGCAATCTCTCTAGCAGGAGAAGTATATATGAGAGATCAAAGCACTTACATGCCATAAAGAGCATGGCTACTGCGGGTGTAAAACTTAGTAACAATTTATGTGTCAACACTTGAAGAGGAAATAAAGTGGCGTTTAAATGACTCACTTAAGATCATTAGCCCTTTTGCTAAGCAATGTAGTGCAGAGTACAACACAGCAAGGTTAAATAAAACTTTGCTAGATCTTAGTGAATGGAAACCTCAAGGAAGGTAAACCAAAATACACAACTAAGGCTGCTTCTGAAGTGAAGGGCAATGCATGCCTCACAACACTTCAAATAGACAAAGACGTTATAATTTTAGGGGTGTGAGTGGGGGTGTGACCAGGGGCGGGCTGTTCTGGGAAATGTTAGGTGACTTAATAATTTATGGAAGTAAAATGTGATTTTACCACATGACAAGAGGCTTCATATTTGCAAAACTCTCTTTACTGAAAATCTCCAGCAGCACAGAAACAAAAATAACCAATCAGAAAAAAGTCAGATGGCACATAAAAGGCCTTGACCGTTACATCACTTCCTCTTTCTTTGCTGCTCCAAACTGACACAGGTCAGAGTATTTATTTCTCCTAAGGTTTATGATTCTTAACGAATTTCTATTGCTGGTTTTTCTTCTTTCGTTTACTATTTTGGTTTACTATTCCCTGGCTTCCCCCAAACCTATCTTTTTTTACATGTTTTAAAAATTGTATTCATTCTTTTTCAATGTGTTTCCAGCCTTAGCCCTCTGCTGTTACTTGTGCTTCCCAGCCCCTCTTGGTCTGCGGGCGTTGCGGCTGCCAGTGTTGCGCTCGTGCCGCGGATCAGTTTGGGATACTATGGTGGGGCCAGTAGGCTTGGGGGTCGGGGGGGTAGACCGGGGCGCTTTGCAGCGTTTTTGGTAAGGCTTGCTTACAGTTGCGCGACAGTGGCAGCCATCTTGGATCTCACGGGTACGCAAGATTCATGGCGGCCACCTTCTGTCTTTATTCCAGATTGGGATAAAAAACAATCCGCTTTCAAAGGACCTACTGGACTGGTTTCTTTAACTCATTTGGCATCTACTGATTTACTCTAAGGATTACTGCATTATTCTGTCAACTAAAACATTTCATTCAGGATTCACTTGTGGTTTTAAATAGGTGGCTTTTCTCAAAAGGAAACTGAGTGTATATATTATACTGACTAAGTGCATAAACGGTCACCCTTCACAGGGTAATTTACATATATACTGTACCGAGGGTACAAACAGTACTGTGGGTGTCCTCTGGCTTTTTTCATGGCACACCACCTGGGTGACCCCCCAGCTATCCATGTCTACCCAATATTGTGCCAATTACTAAGGAGGGTGTCCTCAGATTGTCACGGCACACCACCTGGGGTGAACCCTAGCTAATTATATGTGGGTCTGCTACAGCAGAAAATAATTTATGCAATGAATATTCCTATGTGATGCATTATTCTGCTATGAACGTGGTTCAACTCCGGGTACAACTGTGGTACACCCAGTAAACAAGGGAGTTTCTGGGCCACCCGCTTCAAAGAGACGCTCAGGTCTCATCTACCTTTTCAAAGGTATCCCCCTGTTTTATCCAGTGAGAAGGCCCTCCCGCATTGGCACACAAATACTATACACTCACGGGTAAAAAAATAAATAAATTTTTGGGTCACTATACCCTGGGCAAGCACCAGTTGTACTAGGAGGCTGATACCTCTACGTGATTGCCCTGCCACCATTGCACCTCACTGACTGTCACTGTCTCACACACAGGACAGTTCAAGACATGGAAGACACACCAAAACCGACCCAAGAGTTCCAAGCGATGATTAATGCTGCGGTGGCGGCCTCGGTAGAGAAGGCTCTGCTACGAGCACTACCCCAGCCCCAAGGCGACATAGGCCCATCAGATCTGGCAGAGGCCTCGGAACGGTCGAAATCCAAACGACATTGGAAGGGAACAAGCCTTCCGGCCTCTAGGACCAAGGGCAAAGCACTGGTTAAACGGCCCAAACAGGTGGAACCACGGGAACCTGCTCCGCCTCAGTATTTCACGAATTGAGGTACTGGAAGGACCCGCTGATTCTGGATCTATTTGCTTCTCAGACCAACCACCAACTTCCGAACTACTACAGTTGGCTCCCGGATTCGAATTGCAAAGCAGTAGATGCATTCCTACAAACATGGCCAAAGCATGGGGCATATGTATTTCCCCCGTTCTCCATGATTGCGAGAGTGCTCCGTCGCGTACGTACCCACAAGATATCTCTACTTCTCATAGCTCCACTTTGGCAGAGTCAGGCATGGTTCCCGGATTTATTGGAGATGTCCCACGATGCTCCGCTTCTACTACCATCCTTCCCTCTACTTCTGATGGGACCACGAGAAGAACCTCACCGCCTCATACTAAATCAGAAGCTGGACCTAGTGGCCTGGACTATTTCAGGGGTTCCTGGTCAGTCCATGGCCTATTGCAATCGGCTAAGGATCTCCTATGGGATTCATGGGCTCCCGGCACCAGGAGAAGTTATATTTCCGCGTGGTTCGCCTGGAGTAGTTGGTGCCTGGAGAGGGATTCCGATCCCTTTACTGCTCCTGTCCCATTGATCCTCAACTATCACTCACATCTGTTTTCACTAGGTCAGTCATACCGATCCCTTAACATGATTAGGTCAGTCATTTCGGCAGCACACGTGCCGGTACAAGTCATTCCAGTGGGTCAGGACCCACAGGTTTGTCGGTTACTAGGGGTGCTAAGTTGTTGAGACCTCCAGCACCAAAATATTCACGCCTCTGGCATATGGATATGCTGCGTTTCATAAGGGAGTGGTCGGTTAATGTCTTGTCTTGCATGGCAGACGTCAGGGTGCTTGATGTCGACGGTTTCTCCTTCACTCCAGAAGGGGTTACTTTGAAGATATCACACCGTACTAAGTCAGACTCCTCTTCGTTTTTTTTACCCGTTTTTTATAGTGGATCCCAGACTATGTGTGGTTAAGACGTTAATGCGATATACCGAAGTTTCAGCTCCTCTCCGAACTTCTTCGGCAGGTCAGCTTTTGATTTCGTACATGAAGCCTCATAGACCGGTGTCTACTACAACACTGGCCAGATGGGTCCGCTGCATTGAACCATGCTTTGGGGTCCACTCGGTCAGTGGTGCGGCCGCTTCACAATATGCGCCGACATAATGCATTGTGCGTATTGTACTTTCAGGACGTTTTAATTCAGGCAGACTTCTCATGCCTCTAACTTTGGCTAATTCTTAGCGTTAAAAATGCAAATATGATGCCTCCTGTAATGTGGTAAAATTGTAGATTATGCCAACGTAGTGTACCTATAATCTTAATTTTAGTAATGACAGGAGGCAAGAATTTCCCACCCTAATCTTTCCCTCCCATTAACATAGAAACATATAGAAACATAGAATGTGACGGCAGATAAGAACCATTCGGCCCATCTAGTCTGCCCAATTTTCTAAATACTTTCATTAGTCCCTAGCCTTATCTTATAGTTAGGATAGCCTTATGCCTATCCCACGCATGCTTAAACTCCTTCGCTGTGTTAACCTATACCACTTCAGCTGGAAGGCTATTCCATGCATCCACTACCCTCTCAGTAAAGTAATACTTCCTGATATTTTTAAACTTTGTCCCTCTAATTTAAGACTATGTCCTCTTGTTGTGGTAGTTTTTCTTCTTTTAAATATAATCTCCTCCTTTACTGTGTTGATTCCCTTTATATATTTAAATGTTTCGATCATATCCCCCCTGTCTCGTTTTTCTTCCAAGCTATACATGTTAAGATCCTTTAACCTTCCCTGGTAAGTTTTATCCCGCAATCCATGAACCAGTTTAGTAGCCCTTCTCTGAACCCTCTCTAAGGTATCAATATCATTGTTGCTGTGATTATGTAACGTTCTATATTTTCTCTGGTTTAACTTTATAAGATAGTTATGTATTGCAATTATATAGGCTAGGTCTCTTCCTCCCGCAAAGTTACAGCAATGGTGGGACCAAATGCGCATAAGCGGCAATTACAATCTAATTATAGCAAAAATAGCAATATTTTACATTGCAGGGTTAAACAGATCCAGGCAACTCCAATGATATGAAGTGATCTGGGTGCCTATAGCACCTTTAAGGCAATGAAAGTACTATAAATACAATAAATAAATAAAATGTAGATATATTAGAGCACTTTTATTTACATATAAGCAACATATATATATATATTTTTTAAAGGGAACAAAGCAGGATAATATGCAATTTGTCAATATGTTAAACATTTTGCGATTACAAACAAAGGCCTCCATTAAGTATCGTTGGATGTCACTGCCAGGGGTTTTCCAAATTAAGCAAGGACCCCGGATGATGACAGTGCCGCTTTAAGCATATGGTTTATAAAAGGATCTTTTGGAACTCACTGAACGGGTCTAAGTTTACACTGTCTATTAACCCCTTAACGCCTTAAGGACCAAACTTCTGGAATAAAAGGGAATCATGACATGTCACACATGTCGTGTCCTTAAGGAGTTAAGGACACATGACATGTGTGACATGTCATGATTCCCTTTTATTCCAGAAGTTTGGTCCTTAAGGGATTAAAGCAGCACTGTCATGCCCACATCAGGTTTTTTTTGTTGTTGTTTTTTTAAACCCTCTCCCAACTCTTCTATACTTTGTGCCCTCCCATTCACACCTAAATGCCTCTAGGTATGCCATTTTACCTCTTTTAACTGCCTAATTTCTTCTGCGGCTCCATCTCCAAAGCCCCACCATCTTAGTGTTCCTGGATGACATTTAAAGCATCACCTTCATCAGGCCACACTAAGTTGCACTGTGAAATCCCAACGCATGTCCACTTGTAGACTTGGGCATATTTTTGGTCTGAATTTTGGCTTTTCGTCTGAGAGACGAATGAATGAATAGAAATTACAACTAATGAAACGAAGACTGAATTGCAATTAGTTCTTTGTTCATTTAGTGAGGAGGGAGCTATCTGCTCGTGGCTCCGACCTTATAATAGTTAACTATTGCTTTGCTACCTGAATCCACCCATGCCCCCCCCTCAGTCTATAGAAATCAATATGATCCAAAAAGAACATCTGAAAAAATAAAATAAAAATAGAACTTTGGGGGGGGGACGACAATAAGCCCCTCATTACCACTTAGGGCTCCCACCCGCCGCCAATGGCTGGGGACTGTGGGGGACTCCCCCCCCCTTCCTAAGCGATATATATAAAAAAATACTTACCATTTGTTGTCCCTTTAACAGAAAAATCTTCCAGCTTCTTTTTTCAGCCTCAAAAAAAGCCAAATAAAAATCCATAACATTGTGTAGAACAATAAGCCCCCATTATCATTTAAGGCCCCCACCCACCGCCAATGGGTGGGGGCTGGGGAGAGGGACGCTAGGTTCCCTGTTTAGTTTAATAGCCCAAACTCACTTGACACGGTGGGGGGGATACTATGGCCCCTCCAAATAATTATTTAAGTAAGTGCCCATGCCAGGTCTCCTTTTATTGTGTTAGTGACTGGGCAGCTATTGCGGTCTTTTTACAACAGTGAGAGGTCCCTGGCTGCTGTTAAGTAGACATCCCCCTATTCACGTATTAGTAAAATTGTCTGAAAGACCAAAATTAAGAAAAGGATATAGGTCTCTAATACTTGGGGGATTGTCATTTTTGGTAGCCTTAAATATTGCAATCCCACAAGGGTACCAATCTTGGAAGTTATCTACTAAATGACTGCAAGATGGAGCCGCGGCCCGAAATGAAAATGACAGAATTTCATCTGAAATCTAATGGACAAAATTATGTAATTCAGTTCGGAAAACAATTATTTCAGCGGTGCCTAAGTCTACAGGACATTTGGAAATGGTAAATGTAGGCAATGCAAGAATATGGAGAAAAGAGGAGTATTATCGAAAACTTTTCTTAGAGATGTGGAGGAGCTTAAGTAAGTCAAACTTCCTGTGTGTAGGAAAGTCAGGTGTAGGAAAAACACATATGAGAAAGTAGTCTCTACTTTGTCTTATGGTTTTAGTTACAAATTTCTTTCTGGAAAAGAAGAGAAAAAAAAAAAAAGAGAGGAAGCGAATGAGAAAAAGACAAGTATGGCGTGACAGTGCTGCTTTAAGATTCAGCACTACACCTCCTCACAAAAAGTATAAATCAATTATACCCTTTTCTCTGGTCCTTAAACATAACGCACATATCTGATAAAATAGCAGCTTCAGAGAAGAGCTGACATACTACTTTGTTATGTAAATGGACACATTTTTGGACATTTAAAAAAACATGGGATCTGACAGTGTTAGCTGCATAAGCACACTGTCCAGAATAAAAGACAAATAATAGATTACAGCCTATGCAAGTCTTTTATTGTGAAGATAGCCCAGGTGTATGTCAAGTATGATCTTAAAAGGCATACAGCATTCAACACCTCTTCCAACATCAGCATACCCTTTGGAACGTAAAGGCATTTCTTGGTGTCAGTTCACAGTATCTCATAAATGCACTGATAAGAACAGAGGATCTCATTAATAACCAAATCTTTGGGGGGCACATCATTTAAGATGCCTCATTACAATCACGTAGAACCACTGTAACGGCTTAGGTAGAAGAATGATTATATGCATATTACCTATAACTTTAATTTCATACTTTTGACACCACAATAAGATTAATGGTTTTGGAAATCTGAAGCTGCCTTCCCCTCTGTAATGTAGCACTCAATTATCAGGCATGATAGAGCAAAGGTAATTTAATTTGAAACTGAATGAACAGAAAACGTCCTATGCAAAGCAGACAGTTTAAACTAGCAAGATATTAGAATCAGAATGAGGTGTCGCATGGAATGTTTTAAATCTTATCAGTACATATAGGGCTGCAGAAACTTTTTTTTATTTTTTTATTTTATCATCCAAAATGTGATTACCTTAAAAGGCAAAATTACCTTAAAAAGGTGAATGCCACAATTTTCCCCTTTCTGTTAAAGGAGATTTATGGTTTTCTTTTGATACCCTATAAGTATACATAACACAATATTAAACAATAGAAAAATAGAAAAATATTTGGATTTTTTTCTCTCAATTTTACATTTAATAATTTCAACACACCAATTGCAAATAAATGAAACAAATTCAAACTGGATTTACAAATTAGTCCTGGTTGTTTAAAATGCCCAATATGTCTAGGATTTCAATTAATTTTTAGAAGTTGTAAAACAAATACTGAGTGTTAAAGAAAAGCTTTACCATGCTGAGATGACATCTTTTATTGTAGTCACAGAATCCAAGACTGCTGCACAAAATTATATATTTGTAGAAAGTACATACAGGCTATTTAGACACCTCTCATTTAACCATTTTATCACCATCCAAGGTCAAAAAGGTTACTTTTTTTGTGTGTGTCTCCACATTTTATTATTGGGTATTTTACAGAGCACACTTGTCCCACTACTGTAAACACCCCATATTTGTTTTCTGCTACCGCTAGAGTACAAAGATAACCCACATATATATATAATTTCTTATTACCATTATTTCTTATAATCCAGGCTGTAATGCAACCTTTAATCCTTACCATAATCCAACCCCTTTTTCTACCCTTAACCAACCCAAAATCCCTAATCCTATGCATAATCTAACCCCTAATCCTACTTATAATTTCAGTCCTAAACCAACTCTCTAATACCAATCCTAATCCCACCCCTTAATCCAAACCTTTAAGAGATTCCCTCAACTGATGTCAGGATTTAACAGCAGGGATATAACCTCTGCTTTTATCTTTACTGCATGATGGGCTATGCCGTCACAGGGCATTAAATTCCTGCACGATGGCATAGACATTCATGTGATCCTTAAGTGGTTAAAGAACTATAACACTTAGCTTTAAAATGGCTCATTTCATTTCTGGTTGTTAACCTTTTTTTTTTGTTTGTTTTTATAGCTCCAAAATAACCTCTTCTGCTCCATGAATACAAGACAGACATGCACACACACTTAGAAGAAATTATCTTTTTCTTTAATTTGTTTAAGGAATATTCTAAGGCTATAAATGTGAACTCTCTGTTTATTTTATGCTTTTTGTTCAATTACTCTGTTAAAGCTCAAAAATACATATAAAATCATTTAGTAAAAAGTGTTATTCACCAAATATTGTTAATTTATAGTTTGTAACCAGTGTTAAAGTTTGCCATACATACTTTTGCAGAACTAAAGCACGGATTTATCCTAGCAGGGCTGCTAGAAATTACTTTAAATCTATAACTATACTTTATATGCCTGGATTAAGCATTGCTGATAATCACTACATTCAGTACTTTCTATGAAATGAATAATGTGAGAAAAACAGTTTGTGAAAAAGAAGTGCAGATTATTCTTGTAAGAAGAAATATATTAGAAGTTTTAACTCCCATCATTATAGATTTACCATGACTACCGTGATGTAACATGGTAAATTACAGAACATGAAAGTAAAATGGAATTTAACGTGCACATGTACTAAAGGTAAATAGTGTTTTTTAGTAAATGTATATAATTTGGACTGAAAGATCACACAAAAATAAAGACAAAATAAAAAAAGAACGACACATTTGAAGTATGTACATTAAACAGTAAAACAATAAAAGTATGAAGTTTATACACAGTAATTCTTTGTAAAATATCTACCACACTGGAATGGAACAGAGTGTTTAACCCCTTAAGGACCAAATTTCTGGAATAAAGGGGAATCATGACATGTCACACATGTCATGTGTCCTTAAGGGGTTAAAGAAAAAGAGAAAAACTTAAACATAAATCTAGCCCCAATAAGCATACCTGGGGACTCTAGATTTACCACAGGAAGCCCAACACTCAACAGCTATTTGCTGGGCCTCTAGATCACCACTTTATTCTCCAGAAAAAAAAGTGGTGATTTCTCTTTTCCACCCATGTTTATAATAATTTTCTGGACGCCCTATGCATTTTTTTTAGCCAATTCTACTTACGGTCTACATGGATCAGTTCACCTTGCCTGCAACCAAAGCCATTCATTTCCCATAACACACTTATCCAGAAACTTTACAAATTAAGTAAAAAAGACGTAGCTGGCTTCACAAACAGATGGATATATAATCAGACATACTGACTCAAAAAGGACAGATATATCTGCCAGTGGGTTTTGGTCCAACACTTGCAGCACTTACACAAAATGTTTTCTCCCTCTGCCATGTTACCAACCTAATAATTATACACAGAGTAGAACATTATTTTATTGGCATTTTGTTTTTCATGGTCAAATTCATATTGCAGTAATAAGATACAATATTCATAATCCAGCCTGATGCCAATTATGTTTTTCTCCCAACATGTATATTTGTTAAGAAGGCTGGTTCCTGGCTGAGGAACTACATGTGCATAGCACGAGTATTTGATGCGCTACATTCTGTGAGTGGTACCCTGCAGAGTTTATATTTTGGCACTGTTCTTCAATGCCCCCTATACCTGCGTTTTATTATTAGTTACTGGTTTATTCACACAAGAGAATCCTTTTTTTTTTTCAGTTGAGGTAATTGTTAAGGTTTGGTTTTTGCACACTGCAAACAGATTTGAGATACATTGCCATTGATAAAGTAATTTAGCTTTATTGCATTCAAGATACAAACAAGCAATGTTACTACTAATATTTACAAATGTGGTTTTGTTTCAGTGCCTTTGCATAATGTTTTGTGAACTATCTAATGTGGCTTTAAACAAAAAGCATGTAACAATACAGATAAAAAGGCACATTTGTGTTTCTTTAATAAGTAGGCAGAGGTAGTGTGTGTCAAACTGTAAAACAGTAGATTCCCAGCATCACAGATATTACAAAACCTGCAAACCAGACATTACCACCATGCGATACAAAATCATACACTGTAATAAACTGACATTTATAAAGTCACTTCTTCACACTTGCAAACTGGCCCACTGTCAGCATACAAGAGGGTCCTCAGCAAGATATGAGTTGGCAACCAATGAAAGACACCGTGCAAAAGGGTAGAAAGGCTTATTACCAGACCTTGTAGTATCCCTTTAAAGCCAGTCACTCTAAGTGCCAGGAATACAAAGCTGTATTCCTGGCACTATAGCTCCCTCTGCCTCCACGCTCCCACACGCCCCACAGTTGGTTAATAAAGGGTTTAAAACCCTTTATCTACTTACCTGATCCCAGTGCCAATGTCACTTGGCGCTGGGTCGCGGCTCCACCTCCTCTGCCGCCCCATGATTAATCAATGCTTTCCTATGGGGAAAAATCTGCCGCTGGATGTCCTCATGCAGATCACTTCAGTTTATTATACTTCAATAAGCTGAAGTGGTCTGGGTGAGGCACCCAGGCTAGTGTTCCTTTAAAACTTGGGATAGAAATCAGAAGTATCAGAACCAGGACCCTATTTAGCCCTGTACTGCAGAGATTGAAGTATTTTCCCAAGTAAGTAGCTCATTTAGACATTTGGTTGTTAGAGTAGGACCTGCCAAAGATGGGGTATATTTACGTTGTGGCAGGCTTATGCAATGTATGATCATATAATGTAACTAAACCCCTATTATTGTTTGCCTAGATTAGGTGTTTTTAATAAAACTAACAAAATCGGTCAGCACCAAAGTAGCTTTTTAGTAGATAAGGGAGTGCGCTGGATTTTCATTTTTACTTTTTTTTATTTTAAAGTATCAGAACCAAGTCTAAACCAAAACACACCAGGAGAAGGAATATTGGGAAAGAAAACGATGACCAACACAGGGCAAAACTAATCACAAGGCTCACGTAGCTTGTCTGGTACACAGGATTTAGGACTTAGATAAACTCTGTAAACTGGACTGGACAAGCTCAGGGGTCAAGGACATAGTAGTATAATGCACTTACAGACTATGAGGAAAAAATGACACTGGTCCAAAGACGATACGAGCCCTTACATCAGATTTGGGTCCTTGGTGCATGTGCACTGCGTCAGACAAGCCTCCAACACCAATAAGGGGATAAAAAATGCATAAGTGTTGCGGCTTGCACCACTTTCGGTTAGCTGAAAGCAAAAGGACTACAGAATAGTAAAAATGATGCTGCATCGATATTGCTGTGAACGTGGTGGAATTGACACAGCTGCATCAAATTTGCCGAATTGACGCAACTGCAGAATTCATGTGTTTGCATTTAAATTGGACCGACTGATGTAGATGAATGAGAACAAGTGAGTCTCCTTATACTGATGGCTATTGGAACTGTCCAGTTTAAGGCGCAGTTCTGGGTGTTTTGTGTCAGTTCTCTGACACACCACATCTGCAAAGAGTTAAAAGTTCAAGCCCTTTGTATGATATACACTATGTGTTGTATAGCCACCTGTTCATGCCAAAGCAAACTACCTACTTGTCCTTAACATGATCCATGTATTGTGCTGATCTGCCCCTGCTTAAACCACCAGTGAACATGACATGGCAAATTATTAGTTTATTACATACAAAATGTACTCCAGTACTTCTAACACTAGTGAAGCTCAATATATGTATTCCAAACATTACAGTGATCTAAGGGTGATTCAGATTACTGATTTTCCTTTAACTATGTAAATAAAGGGAAGTATTTACCTTTAGTCCCCTATAGTGCCAGTCTTGCAATCTATCATAGCTAAGAGCATCATTACAGATTATCTCAATTCAATGCAATCCCTACTCTCCACCAATCAGCATCTCCTCCGAGAAATGAAGTAGATCAGTGTCTTCACACTTTGCAGGACCTTTCCATAAAGCCCCTCTAAATACAGTCTAAAGTGACAGCCACTACAGGTGGCCTTGGGAACAAAAGTAAAGACTGCCAGTATTTACAATTGTCAGCCTGTAGAGACAGGCTGTTTGCCCCAGAACCACTACATTCAGCTGCAGTGGTCCTGGTGCGTAGAGTGTTGCTTTAAGCAGTTAAGAGCTGAAGACTTTACAAGGTGAAATCCCATGTGTGACTTCCTTTTGTTGTGTTTTGCCATGCCTATTATTTCACATCCAGAAATGTAATTTTAACCTGGACAGCCTCTCTAAAATGTATTTAAAAACCTCAATGATTTGTCTTTCAAGTTCACTGGCATGCTTATACTCAATGAAAAGTGCTGGAATAGACAAGTCCTTTCCTGGCAATACAGTCAATGTTTTATTGTGTGATAAACATTAACTAAATCTACATTCCCAAAATAAAATGTGTAAGAGTATCACAACAAAACAATCACCAGCATTTGAACACATGTTTTAACTCTTTGGTTCAAAACGCACAGTTTCCAGTTTCTTTTTCTTGTTTTGTTTTTTTACTTTTTATTAAGGGGAAACATTACTTATTTGGTTTTATCCACCCAATAAACACTAATATAATGTTTGCTATGGTGGGATATGATGTGGAAACAAGTTAAAATCTGCTTAAAGGGACACTATAACCACCCAGACCACTTCAGCTCATTGAAGTGATCAAGGTTCAGTGACTCTGTCCCCCTAAACCCTGTAATTCTGAGAAACTTCAATAATTACACTGCAGGACTAAGACTGCGTCTAGTGGCTGTCAGACAGCCACTAGAGGCACTTCCTGCTTGCTAGGCGACTTTTGATCACCAGACACTTGACATCCAGAGGGTTAAAATCCCCATAGGAAAGCATTGCAGCAATGCGTTCTTACAGGGAGGGCCTAATGCTCTCGCCGCACATGCGCATTAGCAACCCCCCATGGGTGAGATTTATGCTGGAATCAGGTATGTACAGTAAGGGTTTTATTTGTATTACTAGCACTATAATATCCCTTTAAATATGTCCACTGTGTGAATATTGCACAGGGCATTGTTTTTTTGGGAAACACTTTTGTCAAATGCAAATGGGTAAACCGATGGCTAAGTTGACTTTTCCTTTTTACCTTAAAGGACCACTATAGTGCCAGGAAAACATACTCCTGTCCCCACCCTCAGGGTCCCCCTCCTGCCCGGCTCTGGAAAGGGGAAAAGGGGTAAAACGTACCTTTTTCCATCGCTGGGCGGGGAGCTCTCCTCCTCCTCTCCTCCCCGTCGGCTGCACGCGCATTCAGCCGGTCGCATAGGAAAGCATTATCAATGCTTTCCTATGGACGCTTGCGTGCTCTCACTGTGATTTTCACAGTGAGAATCACGCAAGCGCCTCTAGCGCCTTCAATGAGACAGCCACTAGAGGCTTTGGGGGAAGGCTTAACCCATTTATAAACATAGCAGTTTCTCTGAAACTGCTATTTTTATAAAAAAATGGGTTAACCCTAGCTGGACCTGGCACCCAGACCACTTCATTAAGCTGAAGTGGTCTGGGTGCCTAGAGTGGTCCTTTAAGCAGTACATTTCCACTAGCTACTGACTGTTCCATAATAATAGGTTTTCACAAAAACATTACAGAAGTTGTTTTTATTAAAGGCCTGGACTGCCAGCTGTGGCTCCTGTGGCCCATATTTTCTCTTTCACCACTAAAGCACTGCTGCTCGGTCGCACAAGGATATATGTGTGAAGAAAGAAACAGAAGACGTAAGCAAGAAGAATGATAAGCATCATGTCTGCTAACGTGTGAGCGTCTGTGTAAGCAGCAGGAGCTTCACATTACACATCTAAACAATATGTTTGGCCTATTAAGCATTATGGATTGGAATCTAAGGAACATTCATTCAATCATTCTTTCCTTGGCCATGGTCAAACAGTGAGGATCTACTTGCATCAACTGGGTTAAGGTTCAATGTTGCACAAAACTGTGAATATTGCACATTTTTTTTATTATTTACTACTTAAGGGAGCCTGGAAAAGGCATTTTCAAATACTTGGCAGATGCAGAGAAGGCAAACTGAGCTTAAAGTTAATAGCAAATGGAAGGGGAAATAAAGCAAATGGATTTTTTTGGCAAAATCTACCTTCCGTCCTTTGAGCTTAAGTTTGAAATACTAATCCAGAGTGTGTCTTGTCTAACATGGGAACATTTTGTCAGCAAGAGCATTATATTATGCCTTGCACGTTAGAGTGGCATTGACTGATATTTATATAGTTTTTTTCCTAAATAACTCACAGGAAATATTTTCCAAAAATAAGTAACTATGTCATCTATTACTATCCTGGCTATTGGTTCCAGACAATCTCTGGAACTTTCTCTCTAAGTCAATGGTGTGCGTCCCTCGATATTTTTTTCTGCTCTATTTACCACCATTTTCTATCATCTAGCAGAATTCATGGGAACAGTAGCAAAACAAAAACCCATAAAGTCAAGGATGGACACTCCCAATAGTACTTTTGAGGAATGTATCTATGGAGTGAAACTCTGGACATCAGGCCTCTCTACTTTGGTAGGGCAGTCCAGATTTGTGGGACCTGTTCCACCGACTCTACTATGTTCCTTGGTGTCCCCAAACAATGTAGTATGAGCACACCATCAAATGCACTGTTACAGTCAGGGGAATAGGACTCAGCAGAAAGCACTGTAACAGTGTTCCCAGCATGTCCGGCCCTCAGTGGCTAGGCCTGCTTGATTTCCAGGCTGACCTGCCGGTAATTAGCACAGAACCACCCCCTTTCTGAGCAGGCCTTCCCCCTTTGTGCAGAGTTAATGTCACAATTGCATCACAGGCCCAACCATCTTAGAAAACAATCAATCCGGTGTCCTTCTCGGGATGCGGATGTTGCAGGGTACAGGACATCAATATTGTGCTTACATGTAATAAAGGTGGTAGATCGACTCTATTACAAAGACCTTAGTGTTGCTCAAAACAATTGAAAGGATTTATTAAACCACAAAGTTAATCTGATGTTTAGCCTAGACTCCAAGGCTTATGTAGGCTAGACTGTATAATTTAAAGCCTAGTATAGGCTTACAATGGATTAATTTACTGTACTGTTACAAGATGTTCTGTTCTTGCAGTCTGGTGTCCAAGGCAAGAAAGCCATTTGACATATTACTACTTATCTTGCCATATTGTGTTTTTCAGAAATGGCATTTGTTTTATCACCCTATGGAGATAGTTATGGTCTTTCATTGTTTATGTGCACTAAATGGCTATAAACACTAGGACAGATACTATAGCACAGGTCCAAAAACATGAGCAACCCCTTTGGAAATCAATGTAATAGTTCTGTTGAATGTTACATTTCTAGAACATTGCCCCAGAGCAGATTTTTATATGTAACTGGGTACATATTTTGATTTCTGTAAATAAATTGATAAAAAAAATACATAATATATATGAAATACAAGAAGTCTTCCATTATTCCTGGAAATTCCATAATACATCAACATGTTCTTATTCAATTGACACAGAATTGTGAACTATACCAATACTCACTGAAAAATTCTGTCAGTTTTCCACATTGGCAAGCAACAGTTATGCTAAGACATCCACAGATAAAAAAAATAAAATAAAAAATAAATAAAAAATCACAGCAGTAGTATCAATATGTTCTTGGTCTCACACAAGCCATAGGAGGTAGACAATATACAAAACATACATATGCAGATAACTTACTTTAGAGACTAGACCGAGGGGGGAGGGGAGTTTTGGATATTTACACAGTTACCGGAGATATAGTTTACATAAACGGATGCAAAAAGCATGAAAGCAATTCCTAAATACAGCAGCAAAAAAACAAAAAAAAAACTTGCTGTTATTTATTATTGATGCACCCAGCTTGGGTAAGACAACATTCATCAAAAGTGTTGGATGCTGTTCATCGGAAAGGCTGTCTTTAATTAACCATGATGCAGAAAATGAAAATCCCAGGGGAGTCTGAGTGGCTGTATGTGTGGAATTGCATAACTTCCATAAAAACCCAGGAACTGTGTGCTACTTTTATTTCTATGCATCTATCCTACATTGAAATTCCTTATTAGCTTCTAACAATGGAGTTGCATTATCCGCACGTATACCCATCCTGCAAGTAATTGCATTTCCAAGTAATTAAAACAAATTACTCATATTTGTTTCCTAATCTAATAAACATTTGCTTATATTGTTATTTCCAAAGAGCTCAGCAGACAACATGAATACATCAATATAGTTATTACCATAACACAATTATTATTGATATCCGTTTTATCCAAAGATGAAATGTGAGACTGACATAGCCAATAGAGGAAATGGAAAACTTCAGTTGGGAGCCCTGATACACTAGGGAATCGTAGCATAGCAAGAGTGCAGAGAGGTAACTTTGGGCCTTCCTGTAAAGCAAACAGAAGTGTACCTCTAAGTAAATAATCTGATGTGAAGAATGGCATGTGGGACTGTAGACACAATGTGTTACAGCATGCAGACATGAACAAAAAAAAAAACGTTATTAAAGAGATGCTGCCCACTGAATGCAATTGGTTGCAGTAGTTATACCCCCTTTTTGAAACTTTACTTATGTTATACAAGTGATAACTACATATGAATGTGAATATATAGGGGAAATGTTTCACACCAATTACTATATACAGTAGCTTCCTGCGTGTGTGTATAATATATATATATATATATATATATATAAAAACAAAAAACAAAGTTGAGAGCACTCAATGGATTTCTAATGAAATTCGTGTATTCAAATGTTGCCAATTAGGATCAACATTTCGACCTGACTGTCCGTAACCAACCTCATGCTGATGAGTTGCATTAACAACGAAACAGCTGTCCATGAGTGGTTCACTGGCTTTTCTCCTCTTCCTGAGTTTTGTTTCAAAGCTGTTGTATACAGCAGACACGTACTCCAAGGAATCCATGTATAAAGTGGAATTATGATGCAAAATGACTCTTTGGAGACAGACATGGCTCCGAGCCCGAGCCCCAAACAATGGCTATAAATCACGGCAAAACTCACCCCAATCTCGGACACCCGAGCATGCTGAGGTGGAGAAACACTCCAGCTACAAAATGACACCCGTAAAGGGCCAACAGCATACAGGGAACGCAGCCATGGTAAAATCCGGCCTAGCAGCCGACATAAGCCTGCCATCAGAAGGAGTAAGAGTGAGACGCAGAGGTTGGCGGCCCGCTCGGACGGGAGACGCACCCTGGGGACAAATACCCTTATAAAGAACCACGCTGGCTCGGGGGACGGCCCCGCTCCCCCCCGGCCGGTGGGGGAGATCCCGGCCCATGGGGATGGCGCGCGCCGAGACGGACACCTCGGCTCGGGGAACATGCTCTGCCCCTACACTGGCAAAGGCTGCCAAGATGAGGCCCGCCAGAAAAACGGAACACAGGGAAGGTGGAGGCAGACACAATGGAGAAAGTGCACCAGGACAGAGGAGAAATATGAGCTGGTAGGGGCCCAGAAGGTGAAGCGGAACGCACTCACTAGGGGGACCTGGCATGGGCTGCTCGTACAGGAACAGGCGAAGCGGACGCCAGATGGAACCTCTGCGCTGACCCTGCACCCGCTGGAGCAGTGAGTACCCCAGCCTCTGGGTAGGGAGGTCCCCGGAGAGCTATGTCCCCGCTGCCGCGAGCCCTGTGGGGCAGGAGTGTGCTGCCCTTCCGGCGTGGGGTACGTGTACCGGCCCCAAGAGTGAGGCCGACAGCGGGAGAGACTCGGGAGAACACGCTTTTTGTGGAACAACACGGTGTCGGGGAGGTACAGGGGGCAGGCGGGCCACAGACTTTGTGGTGGGGTCGAGTGGACAGCCTCAGCCCTTGAGTGCCCACGGCACAGTGGAGGACACAGCCAGTGGACTGGAGTTGGTGGGGAGGAGACGGAAGGAGGTTCGGCGACCCTGGGACTGTGCTGTAGCGGAGACATATGAGTCCTGGGACTGTCACACAGGATGACATCCCATGCTAGAGAGCCCCTGAGGGCATAAGACTAATGCCGTTAATTAGGGCGTGTTTAATAACCGAATTGCAACATAATAAGATGCCCAGGCCCATGCCCAAGACCCTAGCTTCACGACACAGCATACACACTACACCAATAGCTACCGCATGTATCAGACTGATAAGTAATATAACGACTATACTTATGTACATAACTAAGCCCACAATAAGTATGTTAGGGTATACTGTCTCAGCGGGCTTTAGAAACGAGTTACTGGTTTCCGCATATAAATCTTTACTAAAGTCGCTACGTCCCATATTACACTCACGACAGCTGACCGCAGGCGTAAGGGCCTGTGTCTACCTACATGTCAGGAGGTACTGTGGGCACACATGCCTATACTAATTAATACTATGTTAATGCCATGTTATATCGACACGCAAATAGATCCTGACCAACTGCATTATATAACCCAGACCACATACGGAGTTACACACAATGATTGGATGGAACATTTAGCTCCCGACTCTCTGAAAATAACTCCTTTAATGAACATCATATTTAGACGCCTCTAAGGCGACACCCAAAGGGTTACTACCAGCCTGCTCTTATATTAATACGTTTACAGACCCCAATTCTTAACTATTACGCCCCTTTTTTATTATTGCTAGCCTGCACCGTGACTGTTTAAGCGCTGTTACATGACAAACTACTAAGTCTTAACTTAGCCATAAGACAACAGCATGATATAATGTGTTAACTATGCCCACGCTGTTTATGATGCACAGATTGCAAGAGATAATGCTTTCATATTGTTCTGTTTATTAACGATAATTCTTAATTTATCAGCCTTAATTTACCCACTTATCTTATCAGGGCTGGTGCAAGGATTTTTGCCGCCCTAGGCAAAAGAAAGATTTGCCGCCCCCCTCCCCCCCCGCGGAACATCGCAATGCCCCACCCATATGAACTAATGCCAGTGCTGCACACAGTGTGTGTTTACATTAAAAAGCCTGCAGGGACAAACTATAGACACCAGAACAACTTTATTAAGCTGCAGTGGTTCTGGGGACTATAGTGTCCATTTAATGTGAGGTAAACTAGAGATTAGTGTCACTAATAATATACTAGATTGTCTACTTACAATCAGATGAGGATGGTGATGGGCTCTGGCTGCAGTCTGGCTCCACTGGTCTGGTGTAGAACAGGATCTCTGGAGGCTGTTTGCAACTGTGGTCACAAAATTCAATGTTCTGGGAGAACGGGAAGCAGCTCCATTTTTGGGGGCCTCTTACATAGCTCAAGGTCTGGGCCCCAGGGCCTGACGGTGAGTATGCCCATAAAGCCCACCCATAAGGCCACCTACATGTTCCACCCATGAGTTCGCTCACAGGGAGTAGAGTGTGTAGGGGATGTGTTATGTGTTACTGTAGAGGATCTAATGTGTGTGCTTACGGAATGTAGTGTATAGGGATACCAGTTTGTGTAGGTGATGCAGTGTGTTTGTGTGTAGTGGAAGCAGTAAGGGATAGAAAGCAGTGAGTGTTTGTGTATAAGGGATGTATTGTGTGTTTCTTGTTGTGTGTAAGGGATGCATTGTGTGAATCTGTGTTTGTATGCATAAGGGATGCAAAGTGTGTTTCTGTGTATGTAAGGGATGCAGTGTGTGTGTCTGTAAGGGGTGTGTTGAGTGTGTGTAAGAGATGCATTGTGTTTCTGTGTGTGTGTGTAAGGGATGCAGTGTGTGTGTCTGTAAGGGGTGTGTTGAGTGTGTGTAAGAGATGCATTGTGTTTCTGTGTGTGTGTGTAAGAGAAACAGTGTGTGTTTGCATGTGTGTGTAAGGGATGCATTGTGTGTGTTCTGTGTATATGTGCAAAGGATGCATTGTCTTTATGTGTAAGGGTTGCATTGTGTGTTTCTCTGTGTGTAAGGGAAGCATGTTGTGTTTCTGTGTGTATAGGGATGCATTGTGTGTGTGTGTGTGCGCGCGTGGTGTGAAAGAGCTCCCTGTCCCCCTGTCCTATAGAGCTCTCCCTTCCATTCCTTAGATATCTCCCCTGCCCCTTAGTGGTCTCTCCTCTCCCCCCCCACCTCCCTTAATGGTCTCCTTTTCTCCCCGACTTTCCATTAGTGGTCTCTCCTCTCCCCCCACCCTCCCCTAGTGGTCTATCCTCCACCCCCCTCCCTTAGCGGTCTCTCCACTGCCCCCTCCCTCCTTTAGTGGTCTCTCCCTCCCCTACTTTCTCATCTCCCACCCCTCGTGTTCTCCTCTTCTTCTCCCCCGGTGTTTTCTCTTATTCCCCCCCCTCCCTGTGTTCTCCGCTTCTTCTCTCCCCTGTAATCTTGTCTTCTTCTCCCCTCCCCCCCGTAATCGCGTCTTCTCCCCGTAATCTTCTCTTCTTCTCCCCCCATAATCTTCTCTTCTTCTCC